>JAHHUM010002598.1:1109004-1510268 GCA_036173005.1 Crenichthys baileyi | reverse complement strand
AGGAAAAATAAACGTATCCAGGTGTTGGAATGGCCAAGTCAAAGTCCAGACCTGAATCCAATCGAGAATCTGTGGAAAGAGCTGAAGACTGCTGTTCACGAACGCTCTCCATCCAACCTCACTGAGCTCAAGCTGTTTTGCAAGGGAGAATGGGCAAGAATTTCAGTCTCTCGATGTGCAAAACTGATAGAGACATAAACCAAGCGACTTGCAGCTCTAATTGCAGCAAAGGGTGGCGCTACAAAGTATTAACGCAAGGGGGCCGAATAATATTGCACACCCCACTTTTCAGTTTTTTTTTTGTTAAAAAAGTTTGACAAATCCAATAAATTTAATTTCCCCTCACGATTGTGTCCCACTTGTTGATTCTTCACAAAAAATTTGAATTTTATATCTTTATGTTTAAAGCCTGAAATGGGGCAAGAGGTTGACCAGTTCAAGGGGGCCGAGTACTTTCGCAAGGCACTGTATATGTGGAAATGAGGAAGGTGGTCCTGTCCAAAACAAGATCAAACCAGACCTTTAATACAGTGGCTTGTAAAAGTATTCATATCCCTTGAACTTTTCCACATATTGTCACATTACAACCACAAATATATTTTATTGGAATTTTATGTAAAAGACCAACACAAAGTGGTATAAAATTGTGAAATGGACCAAAAATTATACATGATTTAAAACATTTCATTCTTATTCTTTTTTTTTTTTTTTTTACAAATACAAAACTTAAAAGGGCATTGTGTAAAAGTATTCAGTCCCCCTGAGTCGATACTTTGTGGAACCACCTTTTGCATGTTGGAGGACCAGGGCTCCATTCACATACCTGCCCTCAAACACAGCTCTCCAACCTGTCAATAAGGCAGCAGGACTTTGCTCATAACCAGTGTCCTAAATATAGTGCTCGTCGAACAGTTATAGATCTTTTGGGGCAACGGTGGGTCAGGTGGTAGGAGTTTGTCCTGTAACCGCTGGGTTGCCGGTTCAAACACCCACCCTGTATGTCTCAGTCGTTGCGTCCTTAGGGCAAGACACCTGAAATTATGTTGGACATCCAGCTGCAGCAAGGAGACCCAGCATTGGACATCTCACATCCTGAGCAGCCCTAAACAAATGACAGAAAATACAGACACCAGACCTGTCAGGTGCATGTCCAGAGACTTTCTGCGAAACAGAGCAGAAGAAAGATGCTTTCCAAATCCTTCAAGACATTTCTTCAGCAAAACTAAGAATCCGTTTGTTTTGGTGTTCAAATATTCTATGCTTTGCAGAGGCACCAGTGCACTCTCTATAAGATTAATTAATTAATTAATAAATCATTCTGCCACTGACCACACTTCTCGACTAAAACTGCCAGACTGCAACCCTAGTGGGTTTGAAGTCCAAAACTGCTCCAGTCTTTTAATTATTTAAATTTTTGTTTCATAATGCACTGAACCATCAGCTCTTTGCCTGGCTGCCGCACTTCTTTGTTAAAAAATGTGTGAACCACTTGTGAGCACTGAAACACATAAACAAATTTTGTTGTGAGCTGTTTCCCCATCCAATTACATTTTTGGAAAGGAAACATTAAAAAAATATTTAAAAACGTAAATTCATGCCACTGAAATGAACAGTTGTTGAGATAGATGGTCATAAATTTCCCTAAAAAGGCATTTCCAGACTACTCCTTTGCGATTTTGCTGTGCTCTTTTATGATGTCAGAGGGGAACCCCTGCATGTAAATGGACTGTTGCTACAACTGCAGCAACACAAGCAGCAGCAAAGAATCTGATATTTCTTTAGATATATTTCAGTCTCAATCACAGAGACACATCAGAGTCAGGAGAAGATGGGAGAGCACAAGTGCTACGGCGTGCGGACGGCCATCTATTTCCACTAGAGCCTATTGTTGCTGGAGTCAATATGCATGAATCATACCGGACCACCAGGAAACAGAACCAGCACAACATCCAGATTTTCGAAAGAATTCACTGAAGAGATTCTAGATCTCGCTATATTAATAAATACACACATACAGGGGTTGGACAATGAAACTGAAACACCTGTCATTTTAGTGTGGGAGGTTTCATGGCTAAATTGGACCAGCCTGGTAGCCAGTCTTCATTGATTGCACATTGCACCAGTAAGAGCAGAGTGTGAAGGTTCAATTAGCAGGGTAAGAGCACAGTTTTGCTCAAAATATTTAATTGCACACTACATTATGAGTGACATACCAGAGTTCAGAAGAGGACAAATTGTTGGTGCACGTCTTGCTGGCGCATCTGTGACCAAGACAGCAAGTCTTTGTGAGGTATCAAGAGCCACGGTATCCAGGGTAATGTCAGCATACCACCAAGAAGGACGAACCACATCCAACAGGATTAACTGTGGACGCAAGAGGAAGCTGTCTGAAAGGGATGTTCGAGTGCTAACCTGTATTGTATCCAAAAAACATAAAACCACGGCTGCCCAAATCATGGCAGAATTAAATGTGCACCTCAACTCTCCTGTTTCCACCAGAACTGTCCGTCGGGAGCTCCACAGGGTCAATATACACGGCCGAGCTGCTATAGCCAAACCTTTGTTCACTCATGTCAATGCCAAACGTCGGTTTCAATGGTGCAAGGAGCGCAAATCTTGGGCTGTGGACAATGTGAAACATGTATTGTTCTCTGATGAGTAGAGTTACGGTGTGGAGAAGCCCCAAAGAAGCGTACCACCCAGACTGTTGCATGCCCAGAGTGAAGAATGGGGGTGGATCAGTGATGGTTTGGGCTGCCATATCATGGCATTCCCTTGGCCCAATACTTGTGCTAGATGGGCGCGTCACTGCCAAGGACTACCGAACCATTCTTGAGGACCATGTGCATCCAATGGTTCAAACATTGTATCCTGAAGGCGTTGCCATGTATCAGGATGACAATGCACCAATACACACAGCAAGACTGGTGAAAGATTGGTTTGATGAACATGAAAGTGAATTTGAACATCTCCCATGGCCTGCACAGTCACCAGATCTGAATATTATTGAGCCACTTTGGGGTGTTTTGGAGGAGCGAGTCAGGAAACGTTTTCCTCCACCAGTATCACGTAGTGACCTGGCCACTATCCTGCAAGAAGAATGCCTTAAAATCCCTCTGACCACTGTGCAGGACTTTTATATGTCATTCCCAAGACGAATTGACCCTGTATTGGCCGCAAAAGGAGGCCCCACACCATACTAATAAATTATTGTGGTCTAAAACCAGGTGTTTCAGTTTCATTGTCCAACCCCTGTACATACACGTGTATATATTGGCGGTAGTTAACATTAGATCAGTTAGATCAGTTACTGGGTTAACTAAGGTATTATAAACTGAGCAATTAAACATTAAATGCACCAAATTAAGCAACAAATAAACTCAGGGAACAAAATACATGAAAACATCTGGATGCATAAAACTTCCACAGAATGAGTTGCTTTGGACTTGCTACTGCATTTATCACCGGCTTTTATTGCGCCATCTGTGTATGGTTCTTGGAGCTCCTCTGGGCTACGCACCGGACCGGAGCACATACAGAGTAAATCCAGGGTTACAGTAAATATGGTACTGAGTGAAACAACCGGAGGCGAGTGAGCAGCATGGAGCAGCAGCGACACGGGATGATTCAAAATCTGAAGGCACTACCTGGTGTGTAATTTTTTTTTTTTGTGTTAGAATCTTTAGATAAACATTTATTTAAAAATAATCAACAACAATCTTTTCCCATCAGATGCTCTGAGCACTGTGGCTATAGACTCTGCTTCAACATCCTCCTTCGTCGGTCAGATATCCTGACCTCTGATATCATTTCTCTGGTGAATTCAGAGGTTTCTTGTTCAAAGCAGCTTGCTGAAAAGTCCTCCGATCACAACTGGCTGTGCTTGGTGGACCAGACCAACCCATCTGTCCCTCGCAAGTTTTCCTGCTCTGATCCAGGCATATACACTGCTCAAAAAAATAAAGGGAACACTCAAATAACACATCCTAGATCTGAATGAATGAAATATTCTCATTGAATACTTTGTTCTGTACAAAGTTGAATGTGCTGACAACAAAATCACACAAAAATCATCAATGGAAATCAAATTTATTAACCAATGGAGGCCTGGATTTGGAGTCACACACAAACTTAAAGTGGAAAAACACACTACAGGCTGATCCAACTTTGATGTAATGTCCTTGAAACAAGTCAAAATGAGGCTCAGTATTGTGTGTGGCCTCCACGTGCCTCTATGACCTCCTTACAACGCCTGGGCATGCTCCTGATGAGACGGAGGATGGTCTCCTGAGGGATCTCCTCCCAGACCTGGACTAAAGCATCTGCCAAATCCTGGACAGTCTGTGGTGCAACGTGACGTTGGTGGATGGAGCGAGACATGATGTCCCAGATGTGCTCAATCGGATTCAGGTCTGGGGAACGGGCGGGCCAGTCCATAGCTTCAATGTCTTCATCTTGCAGGAACTGCTGACGC
Source organism: Crenichthys baileyi (assembly GCA_036173005.1). Taxonomy (NCBI): domain Eukaryota; kingdom Metazoa; phylum Chordata; class Actinopteri; order Cyprinodontiformes; family Goodeidae; genus Crenichthys; species Crenichthys baileyi. The sequence goes on along the minus strand of JAHHUM010002598.1, from coordinate 1,505,794 downwards.
ACTCCAGCCACATGAGGTCTAGCATTGTCCTGCATTAGGAGGAACCCAGGGCCAACCGCACCAGCATATGGTCTCACAAGGGGTCTGAGGATCCCATCTCGGTACCTAATGGCAGTCAGGCTACCTCTGGCGAGAAAAGAAATGCCACTCCACACCATTACTGACCCACTGCCAAACTGGTCATGCTGAAGGATGTTGCAGGCAGCAGATCGCTCTCCACGGTGTCTCCAGACTCTGTCATGTCTGTCACATGTGCTCAGTGTGAACCTGCTTTCATCTGTGAAGACCACAGGGCGCCAGTGGCGAATTTGCCAATCCTGGTGTTCTCTGGCTGTTGGGCTGTGAGCACAACCCCCATTTGTGGACGTCGGGCCCTCATACCATCCTAATGGAGTAGGTTTCTAACCGTTTGTGCAGACACATGCACATTTGTGGCCTGCTGGAGGTCATTTTGCAGGGCTCTGGCAGTGCTCCTCCTGTTCCTCCTTGCACAAAGGCAGAGGTAGCGGTCCTGCTGCTGGGTTGTTGCCCTCCTACAGCCTCCTCCACGTCTCCTGGTTTACTCGCCTGTCTCCTGGTAGCGCCTCCAGGCTCTGGACACTACGCTGACAGACACAGCAAACCTTCTTGCCACAGCTCGCATTGATGTGCCATCCTTGATGAGCTGCGCTACCTGAGCCACTTGTGTGGGTTGTAGAGTTCGTCTCATGCTACCACGAGTGTGAAAGCACCACCAACATTTAAAAGTGACCAAAACATCAGCCAGAAAGCATAGGTACTGAGAAGTGGTCTGTGGTCCCTACCTGCAGAACCACTCCTTTATTGAGTGTGTCTTGCTAATCGCCAAAGATTTCCCCCTGTTGTCTATTCCATTTGCACAACTGCATATGAAATTGATTGTCAATCAGTGTTGCTTCCTAAGTGGACAGTTTGATTTCACAGAAGTTTGATTTACTTCGAGTTATATTGTGTTGTTTAAGTGTATTTCTATATATATATAGATATATATAGCTATATATATATATAGATATATATAGCTATATATATATATATATATATATAGATATAGATACATATATATATAGATATATATATATATAGATATATAGATATATATATATATAGATATATAGATATATATGGATGGACACATAGAGCTGATGTTTTTTTTTCTCAGATGGCCAATATAATTTACAGCAAAAATATATATGTATACATATTATGCCTATAAGGTAAACTATAACTTTTAACGAAACAACTTCCGAAACTTAACAACTTGAACCTGACACTATAGAGGGGAAGAAAACCTGGAAATCTACTGTACACCTTGTACACCTACATTGTTCACTGGAAGAGTTATCTCTGCAGCAGCTGAGTTCTTTCTGCTGCACCGTTTATAATCTTAGCACTCTCCAGTATCTTTAGTACATTTGGCTTTCAGAGGTGGAAAGAGTTCAGAAATAATGTACTCAAGTAAAAGAACAGTTACTTTCATAAGTAAATGTTACTTAGTTACTTTTTTATGAGCAGAAGACAGTCCCTCTTTCTTCTGCTCATTTCATAAGAGAAAAGAGAAGACATTGGTCTCAAACTGTTTTTAATTAAAGCAGCACCTTTATAAATGATGGAAATGCAACAGAAAAATAAAACTTGTCAATATCTGACATTATGAATATTTGGGAGGTATTATTTGTAAACATATATTCCCAATAATTGTCTGTCAGCTGCTGTCATTAGGGTTCTTTGCAACTGATCATGTCCTCCGTCTCAGCATCTTATCTGTCTCACCAAATCCTCCACATCCTGCCCTACATCTATTAAGCTTCTCTGTGGTTTTCATTGTCACCAAAACCTGACAGTTCTGATCTTCATCCCCTCCTTTGTCCAATATGTCCACTATCCTTCATGTCTAATGATTTTAAATACCTGTCTCTAAACTAAGCACCTGATCTATTGTTTTCAGCTTTAGCCAATACAATCACAGGTAACAGATACAACATACATTTATTGTTAAGATATTATTTAGAATGTCTACATAGTCATATTATTGAACATAAACCAGATACTGTCTACTTATTGACTCCTACGTGCAGTAATAAGATGTGCAAGTAGTTAGCGCACATGATGCTATTTTTTAGCTTTAGATAACATCTGGTAACAATGTTATTAAAGTAAAACAGTAGCATTTCATGCACCACTATCCAAGAAAAATTATCGTAGTTTCTCACCAAACTCTGAAACCTTTTTTTTCTAGCCTCTATGTGCTTGCGTTGGTTCGATGTGTTGAGTTTTTAAATGCACAGTTTAATCTCTTTAGGCAAACCAAGTTTACACCGTAAAATAAAGCTGTTGCCTTTCTTGTGCTTTTTTAAAACTGGTCAGTGAAGTCAGGTAATGGCTTTTCTTCTTTTTCTTGGAGGTCAACTTCCACTGTACTTGATGGGTTTTCATAGCCCTCTAAGCGTTCGATTAATGTGCCTTTATGTTGGAATCTGATTACTAGCCCAGCCATAGATCACTGCTGTTTTTTTTTTTCAGTTTAATGTAATTTTTATTTTTAGTCCATGTCAAATATGACAGAGTAAAATACTTAAAACATGCTTAAGTACAAATTCTGATTTTGTAAACTACAAAAGTGCAAATTCCAGACAAACTGTACTTAATTACTGTAATGCATAGTAATGTAATTCGTTACTTTCCATCCCCGCTGGCTTTTGTACATCTTTAGTACAAGTCATAAATTTGTTGCTGCACTTTCCTCGACGGTTTTCTTTTATTATCTCAACTTTTCAACGCAACCTTTTTACATTTTATGGTTTGCTTTCGCTGCTCCATCTTCACTGCTAATGCGGTCTTATGTATTGTTGCGTATAGCATCAGTGATTTACATGTTATGTTCCGCGGAGCAATAACATGACAAGCTAGAGCCACAGCACCGGTCATCTCTCTGTTGGATGCAAGAGACAAACAGGAAGATTTTATTTATTTGGCACTAGTAGGGACAAGGCTTTTCTGATTCATAACTGCTGAGTGCCTCAGGGGCTTTTTGTTTTCATAGGCCAGGCTTTATGCAACAACTTTTTTTGATATCCGCTGCTAAATGTCAGCCGACCGGCCCTGTGGCACTTGTTTATGGGTTTACAGGCCCACTCCACGGATCGGAGCTGAGGCATCATGGCGACGCAAAATAAGAGCGTGCTGTGTGAGCACGGAGCCAGCATTTTTTATCATATCTATAGTTAAAACATTTGTTGGTACTTGGACATTTTTAGCCACCTTATTAAGAGCCATTGTGGAAGGCCAAAAGAACCACTTGCAGTTCCGGAGCCAGGGGTTGCCGACCCCTGACCTTGCTCGTCTTCCCAGTCTGAAATGCCATTGGGTCTACCAGCATTCCTTGGGTTGACACTTTTCCGTTTGATCTAATGCCCCCCTATGTGCGGGTAAAGCTGCTGTGGACTGAAGACACTACTTTAATGTGTGTAAACAAAAGGTCACCTTCAGCTGCTCCAAGCCAAAACAAAGCACGGATAGTAAAAACACTGAGCTGCTGCAACTGTGTGCATGACCATATTGGCCCTCGTAATTGCAACCGTTGTCCGGAAACAGAACAGTAACTACAAGTTTTTGTGCAGATCTACTAAGAAGCCCATTAAACTACTAAAATTAGTCCTAGTTTGTTATTCTATATTCTCAGTGAATTAGGTTACTCTTTAATGTGGGACAGAATAGGAACTAAATAAGCCCCTTTAGTGAAGAGTAAAAAAGTTAGCAGTTTTTTGTCGCAGTCTGTACAACCGAATAGTATTAGACATGCATTACCTAACTTCTTGTATGTATGATGGATGGATGATGAAATGTGAAGATTTGCAACCTTAGAGACTGCTGACCTAAAACTTTGTATGGATGCTTTGTGCAAATACATGTGAAAATTAGGAATCGGACTGTGTATGTGTGTGTGTGTGTGTTTGTTTGTGTTAGGGTTAGGGTTGGGGTCAGGCTCAATGAAGAAAGGGCCATAATTCAACTTAAAGTGATAGCTCCTTCTAATAGGCTTGTGTGTTGAAGTGTATTGGTTTGTCTGTTATTTAGGATGTTAGCACTATAATTTATACATTTTTATTTAATTTTCAAATCAACTTTCATTTTATTTTATTTTATTTTTCTTTGGGTTTTGTTTTTTTCACTGTTGGCCCCCCTCACTTTGTTTATTAAACCAGGAAGTAAAGAGTTTGCTGGCTAACTCTTAAAAGAGGCATCTACTTGCTTTATCATAATGTTTTATATATCTTCCATATTAACATATTTATCATAGTAATGTATTTTTTCTTTAGTTCAGGTAACTAAATCTTAACTTTTGTCATGGATTTGTCATGGATTGTTGAGTTTGCTGTTTTCATCTGGTGCTGTGACCATGATTGTGCTCATCTCTGTTCTGTAGGCTACTTGTCACTCTCTACTGAATAAGGCAACACTAAAAGAAAAAAAGGAAAACAAAAAAGCAGTAAGTTTGGTGAATCTATTTTCCTCTACACACTTTTTCCCCTTAAGCAAAAAATGCATTTTTGCATTATACTGTATTCATTTTATTTCCATTTTTTCTTCATTCTTAAAATTTGGTTTTTAATTTTATTTTTGTAATTCGTTCTCTTTTTCATGTTTAACTTTGTGTGTTACTCTCTCTTAAAAATCTTATTAATGATGGCTTTATTTAAAATTCTATGCACTTTCTATTAACAGTTCTTCAGAAATTGCATTTTCTGTTTTCTTTTTGGTCTCTCTGTTAATGGTCCAGGAGACATTTGTAATACATTTTGTCTGCATTGTTGTCATGCTGCTTCATCCTGACTGAACAATGCATCCATATTACACTCACTTGAAAAGCTGCATGCCTTACCTGTTGTAGTGTACACAATTTCTCTTAAAGACATTATTTCTTATCAGGTGAGATATTTTTGTAGGATTCTTCAATATGGTGCAGAGCCTGCAGAGATTTAGTTGCATTATGCAGCTATTTACGAAGATGGTTTCACTAATTTAATTACTTTTAATTAAATTAAATTACTGTTCATTGCTTTTTTTATGAAAATGAATGAGGGTCATCGTGAACAAGGACATATGTTAATGCTTTATTGTCAGAAAACATAGGTCTGAACAAGTTGTTTTGCTGCAGTGTGAGATGGGAATAATGTGCATGGCTTTATATCTACCCGTGTGCTCAGTAAGTGCTAATTTGGATTCTTTAAAAGAAATATTCAACTCATAAAGAAAGAGGCCAACTCTGTCACATTAAGCATGTGGAACCCACTCTGCACCACAGCAGCACTTGTTCTTCTGATCTCCATGAGATTTCCCTAATGTAGTTATTTTACTGTGGGTGCTTAGGATCAGTTCTTGTCAATGGGAAAATAACTGATTCATGGTTGTATTATGGCACAATGTTGTGCCAGTAAATCCTTAAAAAGAACTAGACAAAAACTTGTTCTTAATTATTATATACAGGTACATTTCCAAAAAATTGAATGTTTTGATAAACTTAAATACTTTTTGTCACTTTTATCAGAAACAGACACTCAATTCATTACATATAGAGTGACATTTTTCAAACTCTATTTCTTGTAATTTTGATGATTATGACTTACAGTTAATAAAAACAAAAAATGTTGTGTCCCTGTAAATTAGATCACATGATATTAAAGAAAGAAATATATTTTAAACAGAGATTACATTTCTATGCACTCAGTTCTTTGTTGGGCCTCCTTTCGCATTAATTACTGCATCGATGCAGCATGGCATGGAGTTGATCAGCCTGTGGTTCTGCTGAGGTGTAATCAAAGCTAAGGTTGCTTTGATAACTGTTTTTGGGTCATCTGTATTGTTAAGTTTGGTGTCTCTTTGCTTTCATTCAAAAAGAAGACTATGGACCACTGAGCAACTATACAGGTCTTTTTTTCCTTCGCCCAGCTGAAACAACGATGTTGTCTCCGGTTCAGGAGGGGTTTGTAGCCCATATTTAGGACAAATATTTATTTGTCTGTGCTTAGGGGTTTTTGATGCGTTGACTCCATCGTCAGTCCACTTCTTTTGAAGCTCCTCCATATTCCTCAATACATTTTTCTTAAAAATCTTCTCAAGGCTGCAGTTATCTCTGTTGCTGGTGCATATTTTGTATCACACTAAACTTTCTATGCATATGCTTGGATACAGTTCTCTGTGAACAACAAGCTCATTTTGTTATGACCTTTTGTGGTTTACCATCCTTGTGGAGGGTGTCAATGACTTCTGGAAATCTCGAGTCAGCAGTTTTCCACATGATTGTGCAGGTCATATCATAATAAATTCACATTTATACATTTAAAATGTTTTTTTTTTTAATTTAAGTTATGTGATATTATAATTTTCGGAGACACAAGAGTGTTGGGGTTTTTTATCTGTAAGCCATAATCATTAAAAGAAATAGAGGCTTGAAATATTTTACCTCTATATGTTTTGAATCTATATTTATATCTATATTTATGAGTTTCACTTTCTGGAATGGACAAAAATATTGAATTTTTTCAAGATATTTTAATTTCTTGTATGTTTGTTTTTATTTTTTGTATATACTTTATTGGAAAAGATATAACACTTTGGTACGCTGTGAAGTAGTCAGTGTACAGCTTGTATGAGCCTGTCTATTTGCTGTCCTCTCAAAATAACAGCTGTCAGTGTCTAAACTGAATAGAATATTCTTTATTGTCAATCTCATAAGCACAACAAAATTGAGAAAACAGCAACTTGATCAGTGCACAAGAGCAGGGACACCACTAGTCTCTGTGTGATGTTACTTTTCCTGAGGACCCTCAGGACGTACAGGGTCTGCTAGGCCTTTTCATCAGTTAAGAGGTATTGCAGGTCAGGTCCTCCTTGATGTGGACTCCCAAGAAGCGGAAGCCACCATCTCCACACAGACCTCGCTTATTATCAGCGGTGAAATGTCTGTTCTCTTTTTCCTAAAGTCAATTATCATCTCCTCTGTCTTGGAGGTGTGGAGAAGCAAGTTGTTCTCTGTGTAGCACGCTGTCAGCCACTCCACCTTGTCCCTGTAGGTAGACTCAAACCCCCCAGAGATGAGCCTGTGTATCATCTCCAAATTTGATAATGGTATTGTTGTGGTGAGCGGGGGTGCAGTGAACATCTGGAGAAGAATAATACTTGTGTGCAAATGCCGTTTCTGGACTAGCTCAGCATTCAACACAATTATCCCCCAAACTTGGTGAGCCAACTGGCCCCCCTTGGACTCAACACTCCCCTGTGTGACTGGCTGCTGTATTTTCCTCACAGATATATATATATATATATATTTTAATAAATATATTATATATATATTATATAATATTATATATATAAATATATATATATATATTTATATATGGAGAGAGCGAGAGAGAGAGACTTAAAAAACCTGGAAAGGCCAGTCAGTCATTTTCTACCGCTTATTCCATAGTGGGTCGCGGGGGAGCTGGTGCCTATCTCCAGCAGTCTACGGGCGAGAGGCAGGGTACACCCTGGACAGGTCGCCAGTCCATCACAGGGCAACACACAAACAACCATGCACCCACTTATTCAAACACCTAAGGACAATTCAGAGTGACCAATTAACCTAACAGGCATGTCTTTGGACTGTGGGAGGAGGCCGGAGTACCCGGTGAGAACCCACGTATACACAGGGAGAACATGCAAACTCCATGCAGAAAGACCCCCGGCCGGGAATCGAACCCAGGAAAGGCGTTGGTCTTAATATGTATTAGACCAATATGTTACTGTATTAGAAAGTAGCAATTTTTGTATTACTGCTACAAACAATATTGATTTTAGCAGGTATGTTTATTCATTTTTCTATTTGTTATTGAAAACAGCTGAAGGTGTTTATAGCTGTTTTATGTCATCAAGGTTTAAATTTTTTTTTTTTTTATTTCAGTTTTACTTCTGTCAAAATAATGGGACAGAATTAAGTGTCAACTAAAACACTAGATAATTTTATTTTATAAATACGTACACTGTGGTGGAAGACATAACCAAAATTTGGAATAAACACCTTTCTGTTTTTATAGGAGGCATTAAGAAAAGTGCTAATTACACAACAAATTATTGATTCTTGCCATTTTGCTTTTGAATGACTAACACTGAAAACTTATATTCAAAAGTTATTTACTAGTCTGTTAGTTCAGTTATCTAATAATAGTAATTGGTGGCTCTTTTGTATTATCCACTCCATAACTCAGACCAGCCACCTTTAAAAAAAAAAAAAAAAGAAGTTTAGACAAGGTTTTTAATGCCACCTAAGCTAAACAAGTCCATTTGCATTTTTCTTACCTTTGTTTGCCTCGATCTAATATCCAGCATCACCCCATTCCACTGTCCACACATATGACTCCCTCAAAAGCAAATCTCTGAGCTTAACTGTCTCTGTAGAATGCGTTCTGGGCACGTCCTTTTGGAGATAGCAGGCACTCCCCCCTGGGAGGAGACCTCAGGGCAAACCTTGGGATTCTCCAGAACGAGCTGGAGAGGGTTGCTGGGAAGATAAGTGGAAGACAGTGAAAGGATGAGTGTTTCTCCTATCATATTAGGGAGGTTCCCACAGCAGCAATCCATCCAACAGCCCACCTCCTCTTGAAGGCTAAGTTAATTAAATTTTCGATAGTGCCAGGTCACAACAGAAGTCATCACAGTCCTGCCTAAGAAGATGTCACGGGAGGCGCCCGAAAAAACTGCACACGGGGGTGGTTTGACCCCCACAGGACCAAAAATCTTAGGCAGTGGTCGGAAATGTGATGTGGAGAAGCACAAACGGGGTTCATGCGACCCCTCCGGGTCTGCGGGAGGCTTAAGGAAACTCTTCCTATGGGACAGGTTTGAATCTCTTTATAATATTACAACCGTGTGGCACAACCCTTAAAAACAAGTATTGTAAATGCTCCCCCATTTTACTCCTCTGCTGACTAAGAAGTTTCTACTTGACAATGACTTACTGACCCTGAGAGAATTTGACTGTATATGGACATATGAAACATTTGCATTAAAAAAATTTATTGAATCAATGACTGAAAAAGACTTCATATTAGCCGTTACCTCCAGAAATGCTCTGAAATTGTTTCCAAGAGCTCACATTTTGATTTGCGATATTAAATGTTTATTCACTGTCCCTTTTAGGTGAAACATTGTACACCTATATAAAACAAACTTCTTTCACGTTGTCATAATGGGATATTGTACCTATGGTAAAAATAAAGACTTCTACATGCTTTGCAAGTGAAAAAATTGGATTGGATTGGATTCCTGTCCAATGTTGCCTTTTACACCATCATAGTCTGGGAGAGGTTGTCAAATTGGGAGGGGAATGATGAATCATTTTACAACTACATTTGGTTTGGTTTACTTTTAAACTTTAGTTTTGAAAAGCAGGCCCAACTGCCATGACAATGTCATGCAGTTAAAACAGCGGCACTCTCACAAGAAGCTGCTTAGTAGGAGCAGCATGCGTGTATTGCAAATATTTGTTAAAATTTGTACATTTACCCTAGGTTAGACATTTGAGGTTGCTAAAATGTTAATTGTGAATAGAAAGAATACCATTCTCTGACAAACTAGACACTGAAAACAACTGATTTATGAATATTTGGTTCAAAGATTCTCCCTGGCTGGTAAATATTAACCCATCTTACCATAAATAGGGACCGAACCAATTATATGCTATGTTGTATGAACTGAATTTCAAAGATTACATGTTCTTAATTCATATATAGAGACTACACTTCCTCTCTTTGGCTCACTTTGTCTCTTTGATTTGCTGGATTGCCTGCTTGCTTTCCTACTGTAAGCGAACAGCACCAGGTTGTACTTTAAAGCAAACCAAGACCCACGTTTTCAGGTAGTTGTTTGGTCTGCACTGGAGCTTGGATTCACTTTTACACATTTGCAAATGAACTGGACAATCCAACTGTGGTCTGTTTTCTTTTTTTTTAGGTATTGTTTAGGCACTAAAGGCCTTTATTTTTCAAATTTTTAAAGTAAGTTGACATGAAATAGGGTGGAGATAAAGGGGAGTAGCGTTTACTGAAGTAAACTGCAGTAAACACTCTTGTTACAGCTCAGAATAAACTCAGATTTTCTTCCACTATTTCACCATTTATCTTCCTGAACTTTTAATAGCCCACTTTGCTATGTTGCTTATGTTATTACATTTAGATTTTGTAATTCTCCAGGATACTTTGTTTTTTAAGATTTGTTAAGATTTTGCCTTGACAATTCTTTTTTTTTCTTTGCTTTGATGTATTTGTTCTCTCATCTCATTTGTTCTTCTCTTCTTCTTGTTCTACATTCTCCCTTTGATTTCTCTGTTCTGTTGTCCTCCTCTGCAACCCCACCTGTCCATTTCACACATCCCTATCCATTCAGGTGGTGAGCCAGCGGTTCCCACAGAACAGCATAGGCGCAGTGGGTAGTGCCATGTTCCTACGCTTCATCAACCCAGCCATTGTGTCCCCCTATGAGGCTGGCATCTTGGATAAAAAACCCCTGCCCAGAGTAGAACGAGGTCTCAAGCTCATGTCCAAGGTAAGCTGGGAAGTAAGTTAGCTCTAGGGTGTGGCTGAAAAGAAATGAAAAGAAATTAGCGGCTCTTAGTATATTGAATAAGAGTAAGGCAAAGCAAAATTATCATTTTGATTACTAAAATGGTAAATGGCCTGCACTTGGATAGTGCTTTATCAAGTCCCCAGAGACCCCAAAGCGCTTACATTACAATCAGTCTTCGACCTATTCATACACACATTCACACACTGACAGTTGTAAGCTACATTGTAGCTACAGCTGCCCTGGGGCAGATTGACAGAAATGAGGCTGCCATAAGGTGCCACCGAGCCCTCTGACCACCATAAGCAGGCGGCGAGGGTGAAGTGTCTTGCCCAAGGACACATACAGGGGTTGGACAATGAAACTGAAACACCTGGTTTTAGACCACAATAATTTATTAGTATGGTGTAGGGCCTCCTTTTGCGGCCAGTACAGCGTCAATTCGTCTTGGGAATGACATATACAAGTCCTACACAGTGGTCAGAGGGATTTTAAGCCATTCTTCTTGCAGGATAGTGGCCAGGTCACTACGTGATGCTGGTGGAGGAAAACGTTTCCTGACTTGCTCCTCCAAAACACCCCAAAGTGGCTCAATAATACTTAGATCTGGTGACTGTGCAGGCCATGGGAGATGTTCAACTTCACTTTCATGTTCATCAAACCAATCTTTCACCAGTCTTGCTGTGTGTATTGGTGCATTGTCATCCTGATACACGGCACCACCTTCAGGATACAATGTTTGAACCATTGGATGCACATGGTCCTCAAGAATGGTTCGGTAGTCCTTGGCAGTGACCCGCCCATCTAGCACAAGTATTGGGCCAAGGGAATGCCATGATATGGCAGCCCAAACCATCACTGATCCACCCCTATGCTTCACTCTGGGCATGCAACAGTCTGGGTGGTACGCTTCTTTGGGGCTTCTCCACACCTTAAAATCTCCCGGATGTGGGGAAAACAGTAAGGTGGACTCATCAAAGAAAAAATACATGTTTCACATTGTCCACAGCCCAAGATTTGCGCTCCTTGCACCATTGAAACCGACGTTTGGCATTGGCATGAGTGACCAAAAGGGTTTGGCTATAGCAGCCCGGCCGTGTATATTGACCCTGTGGAGCTCCCGACGGACAGTTCTGGTGGAAACAGGAGAGTTGAGGTGCACATTTAATTCTGCCGTGATTTGGGCAACCGTGGTTTTTATGTTTTTTTGGATACAATCCGGGTTAGCACCCGAACATCCCTTTCAGACAGCTTCCTCTTGCATCCACAGTTAATCCTGTTGGATTGGTTTGTCCTTCTTGGTGGTATGCTGACATTACCCTGGATACCGTGGCTCTTGATACATCACAAAGACTTGCTGTCTTGGTCACAGATGTGCCAGCAAGACGTGCACCAACAATTTTTCCTCTTTTGAACTCTGGTATGTCACCCATAATGTTGTGTGCATTTCAATATTTTGAGCAAAACTGTGCTTTTTACCCTGCTAATTTTGAACCTTCACACTCTGCTCTTACTGGTGCAATGTGCAATCAATGAAGACTGGCTACCAGGCTGGTCCAATTTAGCCATGAAACCTCCCACACTAAAATGACAGGTGTTTCAGTTTCATTGTCCAACCCCTGTAGACTGAAACAGTCAGAGCGGTAATTCGAACCGGCAACCCACCGGTTACAGGACAAACCACTGTCGCCACCGTCGACTACGTACCCATTCCACAATAAACATTATGTGTAATTTTAGGTGACCTCTGCCATTCTCACCGCCCTCTGTAGTGGTTTCCGTATCTTGACGGGTGCAGTTCCCATACCCCACTGTGATACAGCCCATCAGCAGGCTCTCAATACTGCACAAGTAGAAGTTTATTAGGATGCTGGTGTTCATACCGAACTTCCTTAGCCTTCTCAGGAAGTTGAGTCTCCGTCTGGCTTTCTTGACCACAGTGTCTGCATGTACTGTCCAGGATAAGTCCTCAGTGATGTGAACGCTGAGTAACTTGAAGCTGGTGACCTACTCCACCTCAGCATTATTAATATAGATGGGGGAATGCTGGCCTCCATGCTGTCTCCTAAAGTCCACTCTCATCTCCTTAGTTTTGCTGACCAATTTTGGTCAGTGATTTCATGTCATTCCTGTAGGCACTCTCGTCATTGTCTGTAATGAGGCCCAGGATGGTGGTGTCATGAGCAAACTTGAGGATAATGTTTGAGCTGTGCCTGGCAGTACAGTCATACATGAAGAGTAAGTAGAGGAGAGATGATTCAGCCAACATTCAGCCAGAATGTCTATGTTGAGTGTAGCGTGCTCACTATATGCACGTGTAGTCTGGTGACGGGTCTGGTGTTGTCCGCATCAAACCAAGTGTAGAAGATGTTAAGCTTATTTGGAAAAGATGCACTGGACAGTTACACAGTCTTGCTCCTCCCACTGTAGTCTGTGATGCATTACCATATGCGCCTCGGGACATTGCTCTGTTAGGCAGACTTGGCACTCTCCCTGTACTCCCTCTGCAATGTATTAACAGTCTTTCTGAGGTCGTACTTGCTTTGTAGGCCTCAGGATCTCCAGATTTAAAGGCAGCAGTGCGTGCTTTACATTTAGCACGTACTTCAGGCCCGACCCATGGTTTCTGGTTGGGGTAAGTGCAGATGGAGGCTTTTGGCACAACTACCTCAATGCACTTTCCTATATAGCCTATGACAGAATCTGTGTACTCATTAATGTCGCCATCAGCTGTGTCTGCAAACGTCTGCCAATCTGGTGTTTGACAGCAGTCCTGTAGTTCCTCATCAGCTGCATTGTCCCACTTGAAAATGCCCCTTGGAACTGGTTTTTCCTGTTTGAGCCTTTGTTTGTACGCATCTTGGAAAAAGTAAAAAAAAAATTACTCATTCCAGAAAGTGTAACTTCTATACTGCTTATTCCATAGTGGGTCACGGGGGGGGGCTGGCACCTATCTCCAGCAGTCTACGGGCGAGAGGCAGGGTACACCCTGGACAGGTCACCAATCCATCGCAGGGCAACACAGAGATACAGGACAAACAACCAGGCACACACTCATTCACACCTAAGGGCAGTTTAGAGAGACCAATTAACCTAACAGTCAGGGTTTTGGACTATGGGAGGAAGCCAGAGTACCCGGTGAGAGCCCACACATGCACGGGGAGAAACATGCAAACTCCATTCAGAAAGACCCCCGGCCGGGAGTTGGACCCCGGACCTTCTTGCTGCAAGGCAACAGTGCTACCAACGGCACACAGTGAAATATTTCAAACCTTTAATTATTGTAATTTTGATGATTATGGCTTACAGGTAATTAAAACCTCCCAAAAAGCTCAGGTTGCTTTGATCGCAGCCTTCATGTCATCTGCATTGTTGGGTCTAGTGTCTCTCATCTTTCTCTTGACAATACTCCATAGATTCTTTACAGGGTTCAGTTCAGGCTAGTTTGCTGGCCAGTCAAGCACACTGAAACACCATGATCACCTAACCAGCTTTTGGTACCTTTGGTAGTGTGGGGAGGTGCAAAGAAGGAAGCATAATGTGCTCTAAAGTTTCCTGGTAGATGGCTGCATTGACTCTGGGCTTAAGAAAACCCAGTGGACCAACATCAGCGGATGACATGGCACCCCAAATCCTCACTGACTGGAAACTTCACTATTGACTTCAAGCTACGTGGATTCTGTGCCTGTCCACTCTTCCTCCAGACTCTGGGACATTGATTTCCAAATGAAATGCAAACTTTACTTTCATCTGAAAGATGACTTTTGACCACTAAGCAACAGTCCAGTTCCTTTTCTCCTTAGCCCAGGTAAGGTGCTTCTTTTTTTTTTTTTAACCATGTCCGGACCGGCAGAGTTAGCACTCAGAATTGTTGTCTGAATGGCAAGAAGAAGCCCAACATATTTACTTTCACAAGTGGAGCATTACAGCTAACACTTTAAAGTTCTGCTTGATGTTTATAGAAATGAAACTTTATTAGAAACTGCTTTGGGATTATTTCAATTGTTTCAAATTGTTTTTCAAATGAAAAACGCAAAAAGGGAGACGAAGACAAAAGAATGGAGGGGAGATACAGGGGTTGGACAATGAAACTGAAACACCTGGTTTTAGACCACAATAATTTATTAGTATGGTGTAGGGCCTCCTTTTGCGGCCAATACAGCGTCAATTCGTCTTGGAATGACATATACAAGTCCTTGCACAGTTGGTCATGAGGTATTTTTAAGGCCAGACTTCTTGCAGGATAGTGGCAAGGCACTAGTGATACTGGTGGAGGAAAAGCGTTTCCTAGACGTCGCTCCTCCCAAAAACACCCAAAGTGCTCAATAATATTCAATTGGTGACTGGGCAGGCCATGGGAATGTTCTAAACATTGCACTTTCCCATGTGCATCAAATAATCTGTCACCAGTCTTGCTGTGTGTATTGGTGCCTTTGTCATCCTGCTACACGGCACCGCCGTCAGGATACAAGCGTTTAGAACCATTGGATGCACGCGTGATGGTCCGCAAGGAAATGGTTCGGGTAGAGGCATCTGAACACAGGGGACGCGCGACCCACATGCCTGTAGCACAAAGTTATTGGCAAGGGAATGGCCATGGTCCAGAGCCCCACCCGAAGTGTGCACTTCACGCGTGTTGCTGAGTGCATGCAACGAGTTAACTGTGTGGTACGCTTCTTTGGGGCTTCTCCACACCGTAACTCTCCCGGATGTGGGACAAAACAT
The DNA here is from genome assembly GCA_036173005.1 of Crenichthys baileyi. Classification (NCBI taxonomy): domain Eukaryota; kingdom Metazoa; phylum Chordata; class Actinopteri; order Cyprinodontiformes; family Goodeidae; genus Crenichthys; species Crenichthys baileyi. Next base: position 1,490,452 of record JAHHUM010002598.1, on the reverse strand, counting down.
AAAGGTGGACTCATCAGAGAACAATACATGTTTCACATTGTCCACAGCAAGATTTGCGCTCCTTGCACCATGAAACCAACGTATGCCATTGGCATGAGTGACCAAGGTTTGGCTATAGCAGCCGGCCGTGTATATTGACCCTGTGGAGCTTCCCGACGGACACAGTTCTGGTGGAAACCCGGAGAGTGAGGTGCACATGTAATTCTGCCGTGATTTGGGCAGCCGTGGTTTATGTTTTTTGGATACAATCCAGTGTTAGACTACGCGCACGAACATGCCCCTTCAGGAAAGCTGTTCTCTGCGTTAGCTGCCCACATAGGTTGAATACCTGTGTTAGGCATGTGGTGGGGGGTTTTTGTAGTCCTTGTTGGTGTAGGCTGACATTACTCTGGTAACGTTGGGTCTGTGGATACATCACAAAGACTGCTGTCTCTGGTCACAGATTCGCCAGCAAGACTGATGAACACCAAGACAATGATTCACTTCGTTTGAACTTCTGCGTAATTAAGTCCCAATAAATGTTGTGTGCATTGTTCAATATTTTGAGCAAAAAAACTGTGCTCTTTACCCTGCTAATTGAACCTTCACACTCTGCTCTTACTGGTGCAATGTGCAATCAATGAAGACTGGCTACCAGGCTGGTCCAATTTAGCCATGAAACCTCCCACACTACAATGACAGGTGTTTCAGTTTCATTGTCCAACCCCTGTAAGTGTGAACATGCTTGGGTGTTTGTAAAGCAGCTGTGTGTGTGTTTGTGTTTGTCTTTGTATGTGTGTGTGGATGGAGCAGGTGTAAGTGTGCTAATTTGTCACCTGGAAGTTGTTAGAAAAGTGTATAAGGATGAAGATCATCCCCTGTAGAAGGATGAAGACTTTACAAGATAACACTTTGCTTGCTTCTACACCTGCAGAAACATATATAATAACGGCATTCTTACCAAAAAGTACACGGCATTAATGAATGCAAGATGTATTTAGTGGTAATTGCTGCTCAATATTGAACATTTGTGTATCTGTTAACAGCTGAATCTAAACACCTGTGGGTTTAAGTGTGAGCGCGCTTGTGTATACAAGGTTTCTCCATAAAAATATGCAACAACGAGTGTGAGGAGCCACAGGCCTGCCCCCCTGGACCTGAAACAGACACGGAAGAGATCCGAGCCAGAGACATCCAAAGGCCCCCCCAGAGCACGGAAACCCCAGGAGAACACTGCCGGGACTACCATAACTTACCCAGAGAAGAGCAGGGGAGAGAGTCCCAGGGGAACCACCCAGCAGCTACAGTGCAGAAGCCCCAGGGAGCTGCAGCAACAAGCCCACAGGCCCGCCGGCAACTGTCTATGCCCGAGCAGATCCAGCCATGGACCCAGAGACCAAGGACACATCACTTCCCAAACAGAGGCCCGGCAAAGCCAAGGGACCCAGGCCTCGGCAAGCAGCCACCAGGTGTGAGCCAGCACACACCAAAGCACCCAGGACAGCAAGAACCTCAGGTGTGCCAGTGGTCAGAGACACCAGCCACCCCCACAGATGAGCTCCATTCCCAAAAAGCCGATGAAGACACAGTGCAAGCTCCACACACTGCCCCGCTCCAAGCACCCCAGCCGCATCCTGCCCCCCACCATACAGCGCCCCACGATGGCAAGGCAAGGGCCCCGCGCAACGCCAGCACAGCCTCCGCTCACAGGCGCAACAAAGCAGACACCACCGAGCATTATGCTCACAACGGAACCCCCGACCCCACACCAAGATGATACAAACTCACCCGGCAAGAGTGCCCTCACCACGCTCCCCGCAACCACACAAACACACCATGAGTAAGGTGCTTCTAATGTTGTCTCTGGGTCAGGAGTGGCTTGACACAAGTCATCGCCCATGTTTAGGATAGTGTGCATAGTGGATCTTGATGAGCTGACTCCTGCCTCAAACCCCTCCTTTTGAATCTCCCCCAATTTCTTTGACGGATTCTTCTTGACAATCCTCTCATGGCTGTGGTTATCGCCGTGTTGATGCAATTTTTTGCATCACTCTCAACTTTTTATGAATATGCTGAGGTAAAGCACCCTTTGAACAACAAGCTATGACCTTTTGTGGTTTGCCCTTCTTTTGGAGGGTGTGAATGACTGGCTTCTGGGCATCTGTCATGCCAGCATGACTTCCCCAAGATTTTGTAGGCCAAAATATTGCCATAACAAAATATGCATGCATTAAAAACCCTATATTATGTGATATTCTAATTTTCTCAGACAGTGAATTTAGGGTTTTCATTATCTGTAAGCCATAATTATTAGAATATCAAAAACAAAGGCTTAAAATATCTGTGTGTAATAAATTTGTATGATATATAGGTTTGACTTTCTGAAATGAGTGACAAAAAAATTCATGATATTCCAATTTTTAGATGTACCTGTATAATGAAGCTCATTAAGAGTTATATTGCACATAAAAAAGTATTCCACTTTGGTAAATCTGAACCATCTGAATAACTGAATAAGAATCTAGTGCAACAAACTTGATTGTGATTGTACAGCCTATTGTGTGTTATGTTTATTTGGAAGTAAAATGTTTAACTGAAATGTGATCTAGCAGTTTAGATTGCCCGAAATGATCAGTTGTCTGCTTTCATCTGACCTAGACAAAACGAGTGTTAATACCATAACTGAACATAGCCAGAAATAAACTAGCCACTGCCAACTTTGAATTTACTCTGACTGTATTTTAATTAAAACTGAAATCAGGCTGGATTTCTAAGAATATTAGGATTAGGACCAAAACACTGAAGGGCAGTTTGAAACTTTTAAACTCATCCAAGGTAGCAAGTATGTTCCCAAATCAGACAACAGGCTGTTGTTCAGCAGGTAGCCTCTCCCCTTGCTTAAACCCAGGCTAAATAAACTTCAGTTTCCTTAAGTAAGGCTTTATTTTAGAGAGTTGGTTATATGATTGGATACAATTCAATACTACAATACCACTTTATTTATAAATCACTTTAAAGCATCACCATTGACCAAAGTGCTGTAGACTAATAAAATAACAAATTAAAATACAAAAATACAGAGACTTAAAGGTTCTAGAAAGCAAAGAGACAAATTCAATAAAAGCAGTTACAATAATAATCAGTTAGGAAAAAAGATAAAAGCCAAAATATCAAACTGAGTTAAAAGCCAAAGAGAAAAAGTTTTAAGAGAAGATTACATAAACTGAGCCGGCCTGCTGATTTGCAAAGGCCACTCATTCTACAGTTTAGGGGCATCGACTAAAAACGCTCAGTCACCTCTCAACCTGTACTTTGACTTTGGGACGACCAGCAGTAACTGATTTGCCAACCTGAGTGAGCGTGAGGAGGCATGCAGCTGAATCGAGTCGGACAGATACTGAGGGTTGAGACCATGTACACCTTCAAAAACAAAAAAAGAACTTTAAAATAAATCCTGAAACGAAATGGAAGCAGGTGTAATTATGCTAAAACAGGAGTGATGTGTTCTTGCTTTTTGGTATCAGTTAAAAGGCATGCAGCGTTTTGAACTAGTTGAAGTCGATTAATTAATGGTTCAGCCCGACATTAAAGACTATTGCAGTAATCTTAGCGAGTTGTAATAAAAGCAGTACTTGATGCTTGAACGTAGCCTTTTAACTGTGCACTGGAATTACGTAAAGTGATCACAAATTTGTGTGAGATCCATACAAGTAAACCAGATGATTTGAGTTATTTTAAAGATAAGGTCCCTTCATGTGTATTTGTCTTTCTTTTAGATTCTACAGAGTATTGCAAACCATGTCCTGTTTACAAAAGAAGAACATATGAGGCCTTTTAATGACTTTGTTAAGAGCAACTTTGATTCTGCAAGAAGGTAAGAGACCATATCATTGTTTAAACAGAGCACAGGCAAAACCTGGAAGAGATTGTAGGAAGACCTTTTCACAGATTTGCTAATTACACATAACAGGACTAGAATGGTGTTAGCAGGCATTGTACATTAGACCTTGTTTAAACTGAAAACACAAAAAAATAATGTTACCACAGTGCAATGGTGGGCACAGTTCTGCTAATTTGCTAACAGCTAATAACGGAACCAAAATTTTGTTTATCAAATGCCAAAATACTGTATGTCAAGTGCGTCATGTGCCAGCCCATGGAGACCATCATAAAAGAGATTTAGATGATAATCTAAAACTTGAGTCAGCATGACAAGAGGAAACACTAAGCACATGACAACCAGTCTGAGGTGTGGATCAAGGCTGGCTCATCCTGTGGGAAACACCGTTTACCTTCTAGTAGCAGTACCGATCGCCAGTTGCGTCAATCAATCTATGGTGGCCAGAAGGATTGTAGACCTGTTTGTCAGCAACATGCTACCTTTGCAAGTAGTGGACACCCCCACCTTTGTCTGCCTGATCAAGATGCTGAACCCCAGCAAGAAGTCGATATCCCACTGCAACCCGGGCAGGAGAATCCTGGCCAGCCATACATAGCTGGAAGAGTATCTTACAAGGTATCTATTAAGTTTATACAAGTTTATTAAGTTATTATAATGGCGTACTTCATATTTTCCTGATTCAATTTATTTATTAAATATTTGTTGTCTTACCCATTTTAATAAAATGTAATTGAAATAAATGTCATAAATACAGCATATATGTATTTATATACTACCCGGGCAAAAGTTTTACATAAACTTCCTCACTTAATGGGTCTCTTTATTTTCATGACTATTTACATTGTAGATTCACACCAAAGGCAACAAAACTATGAATGAACGCAAAAGGAATTATAAAATAAACAAAAAGAGTGAAATAACTGTAAACATTTTTATATTTTGGATTCTTTAAAATAGCCACCCTTAGCTTTGATTACAGTTTTGCTCTCTTGGCTTTGACTGCATGAGCTTCATGAGGTGGTCACCTGAAATGGTTTTCCAAAGAGTCTTTGGAAATTTCCCAGAGGTTCATTGAGAGACGGACAGAGGGTAATATTTCAGTCACCACAGCAAAGGGTGGCTACTTTAAGGAATCTAACATATATGTATATATATATACATTTTTACATATATTTATACATATATACACACATTATACACTCACCGGCCACTTTATTAGGTACACCTGTCCAACTGCTCGTTAACGCAAATTTCTAATCAGCCAATGACATGGCAGCAAGTCAATGCATTTAGGCAAGTAGACATGGTCAAGACGATCTGCTGAGGTTCAAACCGAGCATCAGAATGGGGAAGAAAGGTGATTTAAGTGACTTTGAATGTGGCATGGTTGTTGGTGCCAGACAGGCTGGTCTGAGTATTTCAGAAACTGCTGATCTACTGGGATTTTCAAGCACTACCATCTCTAGGGTTTACAGAGAATGGTCCGAAAAAGAGAAAATATCCAGTGAGCGGCAGTTCTGTGGGCGCAAATGCCTTGTTGATGCCAGAGGTCAGAGAAGAATGGCCAGACTGGTCCGAGCTGATAGAAAGGCAACAATAACTCAAATAACCACTCGTTACAACCAAGGCATGCAGAGTAGCATCTCTGAACGCACAACACGTCGAACCTTGAGGCGGATGGGCTACAGCAGCAGAAGACCACACCGGGTGCCACTCCTGTCAGCTAAAAACAGGAAACTGAGGCTACAATTCACACAGGCTCACCAAAATTGGACAAATGAAGATTGGAAAAACATTGCCTGGTCTGATGATTCTCAATTTCTGCTGCGACATTCGGCTGGTAGGGTCAGAATTTGGCGTCAACAACATGAAAGCATGGATCCATCCTGCCTTGTATCAACGGTTTAGGCTGGTGGTGGTGTAATGATGTGGGGGATATTTTCTTGGCACACTTTGGGCCCCTTAGTACCAATTGGGCATCGTGTCAATGCCACAACCTACCTGAGTATTGTTGCTGACCATGTCCATCCCTTTATGACCACAGTGTACCCATCTTCTGATGGTTACTTCCAGCAGGATAACGTGCCATGTCATAAAGCACGAATCATCTCAGACTGGTTTCTTGAACATGACAATGAGTTCACTGGACTCAAATGGCCTCCACAGTCACCATATCTCAATCCAATAGAGCACCTTTGGGTGATTCTCATCATGGATGTGCAGCCAACAAATCTGCAGCATCTGTATGATGCTATCATGTCAATATGGACCAAACTTTCTGAGGAATGTTTCCAGTACCTTGTTGAATCTATGCCACAAAGGATTAAGGCAGTGCTGAAGGCAAAAGGGGGTCCAACCCGGTACTAGCAAGGTGTACCTAATAAAGTGGCCAGTGAGTGTATATACGCACAGTGGGGAGAACAAGTATTTGATACACTGCTGATTTTGCAGGTTTTCCCACTTGAAAAGCATGTAGAAGTCATTCATTTTTATCATAGATACTCTTCAATTGTGAGTGACGGAATCTAAATCAAAAATCAAGAAAATTACATAGTGTGATTTTTAAATAATTAATTTGCATTTTATTACAAAAGTGTTTCATACATCAGAAACCAGTTAAGAATATGTGTCTTTACAATACATTTTTTTAATACAGATTGCTCAAGGATATCCCCTGGGTAGCAGCCACTGCTGACTGTCGACAACAACAGGTCCTACCTGGAGATAATCGGACACTGGCTGGACCCCAAGAGATACGAGACAGCAATCTGTCCTGGCCTGCTGTCGGAGAAGAGGACATCACACCTTTGATGTCACTTAGGCTTAGAGGACATTTAATTAGTAATAAGTTCCTTCTTGTCAAAGCAAGTGTGCAGTTTGTACAGATGCTGAACTCTTGATATTCAGTACATCTCAATTGAAACTTAAACTGCTAGTGCACCTTAAGTGTGCAGCCCATACCTTGAACTTGAGGAGGAGGCTAGTTGTTCCCAACAGTACTAGATGGCTACCTATGACTCTGTTGTTGTCCTTAACAACCTCCTGGAGAAGAAAATGGGAGCTGTCCACAGGGTGATGACACAGCTGAAGCTGCAGAACTGCACAGATCCTGATGCTTCCTGACTGATTACAGCCAGGTGATGTCTAATGTTGCCAAGGCCTTAGAAAAAATCCAGCAGGTGGACCAGGTTTATCTAGGGAGACTTCTCCTTATTGTAGCGGCTATCATCATGAAGTTGAAGGAGACCAAGTTCAAACATCTCCTGTACTGCAGTCCTCTGGTAGATGGTATACTGACAGGCATCACAAAAAGGTTTGGGCTCTTTCTAGAAGACCAAGAGTGCCTGCTGGCAGCTGCCTTCCACCCGAAGTTTCGCCTGCTCTGGCTGGAAAAGTTTAATAACATGGAGCCAGCCAGGGAGATCACCATACAGACAGCCCTAACAGAGAGCAATGCGGAGAGCAGCAGCATCCCCAGCAAATAGGAGGATGAGGAAGATGATTTCTTCAACAACATCACTCAGTTCTTTGAGAGCAGGAATCACAGGTCTCTGAAGTCCAAGGTTTAAAACTTGGAGGAGCCGAGCTCCTCCTGGCTGAAAGCCAACTCGAGCAGGTCTTGATCAACCTGTTCACCAAGTGTAACACCCCCATCCCATCCAGCACTGCAGTTGAACACCCATTCTCTCTAGACAAAGATATTTACAGGACAAAGTCACCTTATCATGGTGCGTTCACACCGAACGCGGATTCTGCGATAGGAGCGGCCGATTTACATATTATCCCTATGTAGAGGCGCGTTCAGGAGCCGAGCTGTGCGGGGCGGTGCGGAGGAGACGTAGGACGCGGTGCGAAAGGCGCGCCGAGCGAAACGAGGAAAGCGATGGAAAATCTGAACTTTTTTCTAAATTTGCGTCGGGTCAACCAATCAGGGACTGGGTGTGGCTGTGACGTAGGGTGAAGGACCGCAGCGGAGAAGAAGCTGTTTTCAGTGTGCGGCAAGCCTGAGTTGTATGACTCAACTAACTAGCTGAGATTCATTTACTCACCGAAGACAGATGGACAGGTGTTCAGCAGTGGGGATATAGCGCCGGTAGTTGGTCTCCCGGAGGCCGAACGCAGGACAGCAGCTCTTCAAACTGGGTCCTGAAGAGACGGAACTACTGCTGGAATCGACCATCATCCAGACGCATCTCCTGGAGTAGGTGGTGGTACTCTCCGAACTCTTCCCGTCCCTGAAGAACGTGGTGAACCCAGGGACGTCGACGTCGGTGTCGTTTTTCGGCTTTCAATTCAATTCAATTCAGTTTATTTATATAGCGCCAATTCACAACACATGTCGTCTCAAGGCACTTCACAAAAGTCAGGTACATACATTCCAATCTTAATCATTGAACAGTGCAGCCAGATTCTGTTATTTATTCAAATTGGATAAAAAGTTTTTCTATCTAAGTAGGTAAAACACCGTGATTATCCGTGAAATCCATGTCCGCCATGTTCAGTTGAAACCAGCAAGCAGCAGATAGAAGCTCCTCCTATTTGATGACGCGCGAAGCGTTTCTGTTTGTTGACATTTGGCCACGCGGATTGCATGCGAAATGTCAAGCGAGCGACAGCACACAAATGACGCGAAAAATTCGCAGAATCAGCGTTCGGTGTGAACGCACCATCAGATGGTAACTTTGAGAGACTGTTGTTTATAAAGGGCAACCAGCATCACTTTGAGGTGATGGGGTCTCAGAGTAGAACATATTGATCATTATCTAGTAGTTTTGTGAAATTCTGCCTATGCCTAAAATGTCAGCTCTCTGTATCTGTATATAATCTCTTTACCCCTCTAGAAGGCCTAGAAGTACCTGCTCAAAAATTACATGCCCATCTTAAATTGAGTTTTTCTCAGCATGTACAAACACTGTTGAAGTAACAGTAACAAAGTTAACATTGGTGAGATTTCTCTGAAGTGTAAGCATCACAGCAGATGTTATTATTTCAAAGAAGATGTGGAGGAAAGTATTTGGTTTTAATTGCAATAGTAATTAAACTTTGTGTATTTGTATACCTAAAAAGCTTGCTTCTGTATGTATTTTAAAGTTGCTTACACATTTATTTATTTTATTTGTTTATTACCCTCTCCAAATAAGACAATTGGAAACTATTTGGTGTAATTCTAACTCTTGCATTTTTTCTAAATTGCACACTTTAAAATACTTAAGTGAAACCCACTACACACAAACAGGGTGTCATGTGTCATGTTATGTGTGTAGCATCTTTTTGTAAAGGGGATGAAAATGTTTGAGGCAGACTGAATGACAGTTTTCTTAACAGTTACCATTGTCTTCCGCAAATTTTTTAAAATCTGTTTAGCAGTTTAGTATTAGTAAAGCTAATATTTTAGTTAACGGAATATGGGTTAGCGAAACTAACTTTTTGGTTAACTGTGCCCACCACTGCCAAGGTGTCGTATGTCACTCCAGCTTCACCTGTAGAAGCTCACCAAACCCCTCAGAAATTCCGATGTGGAGAGAAGTCAGTAAACAGTATACATTCAGGGGTTTTTGTGTTCTGTAAAATGTTGCCACACTTCACAAAGTCTTACCCCTAATGCACACAGCGTCCAACTTCGCTCCACCGCAGTGCGAACACTGCAGTAATTACACACCCTTTATAGTCAATAAGAGTGTTGACACTCCCTTCGCAGGGCGGCAGAGTGCGTACAGCCATCAAGCAAAATTCAATCTGAGTTTATTTTTGCCAATGCTGGAGCCAGTCAGAGTCAATCTACACAGATCACACTGCATCAACAGGAAACTGAACAAGCACAACATCTATTTTTTTCAAATGATTCACTAAAGACAGACTAGTTTTTCCTAAAGGCTTCACTATGTTAATAATACACTCATATATTCATGTATATGTGCATAATGGCAATAGTATACATGAGATCAGTTACTGAGCTATACACATTAACTTAGGTAAGGATTAAACATTAAATGTACCAAAATAAGTAAACAATATAGCTTCTCTGTACTCACACATTGTAGAACAAAACTTGTGAAAATATCTGGATGCAAAAAAAAATAAAAAGTGAAGCAGTGTCAACTGCTTTAACTTCCACGGAATGAGTTGTTTTGGTCTGACTTCTGCATTTACCACTGATTTTTATTGTGTGATCTGCACATGCCTCTCGGAGCACCTCTGGCCTTCACCACAGAGTGGAGTGGATTGTAGCGCTTTCGATGTAAATGAGGAATGGAACGAATGCCGACAAAGGGTGGAGATGGATTCTGTGTAAAAATCTTGTTTGTCCTGCCAGTGCAGTCTTAGTAGGGGGTTGACCCCCCCCCCCCCAATCTCTGTTGTGCATTGCAGCTACAGAGAGTTTTATGTGATTTGATGACATACAAATCTCATGTCATCTGATTTTTGTTTTCAGTGTAATTATGTTTACTAACTGTTGCAGTCACATTGAAGTTTTTTGTAACTCACTACACCACCTGGTGTGTGGTGGCTTTAAACCATGAGAATAATTAAAAATCCACCAATAGTTTTTAAGCTACAACTGCACAATGTGCTTTTAAATAAACATGTAATGTAAGGGACAAAACCATAATACGTCCACATTTTAGTGTTGACCTTTTGGGCGACCACACACATAAACCTAAGTTAAAGAATTAAATGCTTGATTAGCTGTAATGTCCTGTCTACTGCAGGTTTTTCTTGGACATAGCCTCTGACTCTCCACCCAGTGACTCAGTCAACCACAGTTTGTCGTTCATCAGTGACGGTAATGTGTTGGCCCTCCACCGCCTGCTGTGGAACAACCAGGAGAGGATTGGTCAGTACCTCTCCAGTAACAGGTCAGGATTTTCCCATTAATTACTAATTGCAAATGAGAAATGTGTTCTGAAATACTTAGCTGTGAAATCATGTTTGAAATAATTCCAGAGACCACAAGGCAGTGGGCAGGCGACCTTTTGACAAGATGGCCACCCTACTTGCCTATCTAGGACCTCCAGAACACAAGCCTGTGGCTGACACTCACTGGTCTAGTCTCAACCTGACCAGCTCCAAATTTGAGGAGTTCATGACCAGGTACAATAATTATTAACTTGAGCCGTTCACTGGATCTTTGATATTATTTTCATTCATGAAATATTCTACTTCACAGCTATACAGTAGAAACTTGCATGAAGATAAAGGGCCAAACTACAGGGAAGACATGAATTGATAGTTATATACACACTAAGTAAAAAAAAAGAATAGGACTAAAGTTTTACAGAAGAACTTAAGCTTATCATGGGTCATGTCCTATGAGTTTGGCGGTGTACCTCAGACATTGATTGAGCCAGCTCTTAATAAAAACTTAATTAACAAGAGAAGTTTTGTGCTGGTAACTTATATTCTTTGAGTTCTCAGGTGTCCTGCTCACAAGTAAAGTCTTTAAATAGTTAAAACATAGACATTTAGTCTGGTCTAATTAAGCCAATTAGCTAAGAAAAGGGAAATATTGATATTCTGTCAATATTGGATAAGGCTCAAAATAAAATACATGTGTCCCAACTATACAGTTGAAATAGTATTTGTCCAAAAACCTAAACTAACTGGTGCAGGTGTAATTGTGTCTTGAGCAATATAAAATAAATCTAACAGATCAGTTTAAACAGCTTGTTGTTTTTTTAATTTGCTTCTAAGCAACTAAAGTATTTCCCATAAATGAGGGCAAATGTTGGCTAATAAAAACTGCCTTTTTCTCAATATGCATTCTTCTCTCTGCTTGTGTACTCACATTTTTGTGAAATATCGTCTGCAGTGGCCCAGGTACTGTTCAGTTTTAGGAATTCATCAAAACAAGAAAACTGATTTTGCCCTGGTGCATTTGTAATCCGAAAATCTTACCAAGGGTGCATCGATGCATCCTTATTAGGACTTGGGGCAGCAAGGTATTACAAAGTACACTGCAAAGTCTGCAACAGTGGATTGAGAAAGAGGGTGCAGAAAGTCCCATTTTTAAAAAACTACCATGAATCTGTCACAAACATTGTTCTAAAATATTTCAGACTTCAGAATTCAGAACTTAATTTAAAGTCAAATCCAACAAAGGAATAAAAAAACAACCAATTGCCTTTGGTGTTCTTGTAGCTTAGATTTCAGCTGCCAAAAGCATACAGTTCAGCATTAAGCCTGCTGTCCAGTCAGTTTCAAACCAGTTCACATCTTCTTGAATGTGACCAAATCATTTCTCAGTGATCCAGACTAACAACAAGACTAATGACTCCTTTTTGTCAGGGGAGTCTAATCTGCATCTCAATTTAGATATGCAGAATGGCACATTCTAAGCAGCTTAAAAGCCAGGAACTACTCCCTCGGTAGCTTTGATTTGAGAAAGTCCTTCGGATAAAGAAACATCTTGAACCACAAGAACTAAGGTCCAGTTAGTTTCTTTCTTTATTGGATTCGCCATGTCCTGGATGACTGAGAATCTTACCTTCATATGTATTCAGTTCACGAAGACCATTCCTCCTTTTAAATTTGTTCTGGTGTTTTCAAAGTATCAAAAGCCCACTGATAGAAAAGCCTAAAGGCATCTACATGGTTCAAATCATCAAAGCAAGTTAATATCAGACAAAGATAAGGAGAGTGAATACAAATATCAGTTTTCAAATGGTGCTTTAATTTATGAAGGGAAAAAAAAAAGATATCAAAACCAGCCTGGCCCTATGTGAAAAAGTAATTGCCACTAAACCTAATAACTGATCGGGCCACCCTTGGAGGCAAAATTGCCCATGCTTAGGAAAATTGTTTAATGTAGCCAAGTTTTTGGGGCATGACCAACCTCTTCACAGTCTTACCAGTGTATCATACTTGAGTTTAAATCAAGATTTTGACTAGGCCACTCGAAAATTGTCTTCACGTGTTTTTATGATATTCAGAGGTTTACTTAATTGTGTGCTTTAGAATATTGTCCTGTTGAGAACTTTGGCTTAAGGTCAGATGCTAGTGGTTGGACATTCTCCCTCAGGATTTCTTGTAGAGAACAGAACTCATGGTTCTGTCTAGGTCCTGTCTGATGCACCAAAGGAGCCACAGACCATCACAGCATGACCATTATGTTTGACTTTCTGTATTTTCATGTTTGATATTAATGCTGTTAGTTTTATGCTAGATGTACCGAGACTAACACCCTCCAAAAAGATCCACTTTTGTCTCATCACTCCACAAAATATTTTCCGAAATGTCTCAAGATCTTCTTGGTGAGATGGGCCTTTGTTCTCTTATTGGTTGGTAGTGGTCTTGGCCTTAGAACTCTCCCATGGAGGCCATTTGTCTCCCATCTTATAGTCGAATCATGAACTCTAACCTTAACCAGGGCAGTGAGGTCTGCAAAGTTTTAGATGTTCTGTGTTCTTTAATGAATTCCTGGACAAGTGTGCAATAAGCTTTTGGAGTAATTTTGGTAGCCTGGCCTCTCCTGGAAAGTTGCACCACTGTTCCATGTTTTCTTCCTGTGTGTATAATGTCTCTCATTGTGGTTTCCTGACATCATAAAGTCATATAAATTGCTTCTAAACCTTTCCAGACTGATACATGTTAATACCTTTGTTCCTCATCTGTTCTTGAATTTCTTAGATTTTTACACTACTTCCTGTTACCAGACAGATTGATTCTGCAGGTCTGGCAATAATGCAATTCAGTTCAATTCAGTTTATTTATATAGCGCCATTTCACAACACGTTGTCTCAAAGCACTTTAGAAACTCAATTCAGTCGAATCATACAGATTCCAAGTCTGGTACATCCATTCCAATTAATCCGTAACTATTGAACATTGCAGTCAAATTCATTTATTTATTCAAATTGGTTATAAAGTTTTTCTATCTAAGGAAACCCAGCAGATTGCATCCAGTTAGTGACTTGCAACATTCATCACTCCCCCTGGATGAGCATGTAGAGACAGTGGACAGTCACTGGCATTTGCAGCAACCCCTCATACTGAGCATGCATGTAGCGACAGTGGAAAAACTCCCTTTTAACAGGAAGAAACCTCCAGCAGAACCAGGCTCAGTGTGAGCGGCCATCTGCCACGACCGACTGGGGGTTAGAGAGAACAGAGACAGAAAATGAACACAGAAGCACTGATCCAGGAGTACTTTCTATGGGAAAGATAAAATAATCAATAGTCTGTGTGGAGCTTGTGAAATGGAACTCTGCTTTTGTTGTTAATCGCAGTTGGTTTAGGATTTGTCATGGGGGGGTACTTTGGATAGCTTTTTTTTCCTTGTGTGTCACAAAACTTTGACAAAAAAGCAACGCTGAAGAAATCTGTATGGGCTAAAAATTTCTTCACATTGGTGTATTTTGTTCTCTTCACAGTTGCCCGAGACAAATTTTACTTAGCTGACTGGCAAATTTTTGCCCTTACAAGTCATGGTAAAAACAATATTTCAGTTTCATTTTTCCTGGTATGGAAAACATCAGTTTCATTATGACTGGCTGTTCACATAAAACCAATTATTTAGAATTGAAATGATTTTATTTTTTTCATGCAGACCTCTGCAAGAGAGGGGGCACATTTCCAGCTAGGATACAATTTTCTGTCAGCACCGCTCCATCTTTGTTCTCTGTACTCCAAAACCTCATTCTGTCTCACGTTTTCTTTAAATGAAATTAATATTTGTTGGTTAAGCTCAGTCCCAAACAACCACAATATGTACACTTGAGTTTTATACACATATACATGGTAAGTTGTGGCACTGCAATGTGCTTTTTTGTTTCACAGAAGAGTAGCTGACTATTCTGGCTGTGAGGTGTTCACTGTATTCAACAGCGTAACAGCCTGGGAAAAAGTTGTCTCTATGAATGCTCGTTTTTGTCATTAGTGCTCTATAGCGCCGACTTGAAGGTAAAAGTCTAAACAGTTTCTGTCCAGGATGTGAGGGTTTGAGAAAGGTGTTAGCTGCCCTTTTTATATCCCTAGACTTGTACAAGTCCTGGATGGAGGGAAGGTCAGCCCTGATGATACTCTCTGCAGACCTAACTGTTGGTTGCAGTTGAGACTTTGGACCTGTCCTGTTTTGTGGATGAGCCATACCAAACAGAGACTGACGAACACAGGACACTGACTACAATCACCTCCTCTGTCTTTAGCGGGGGGTTTGGGCTCTAGGGGTTTTTGGCCCCGCACCAGTGGACCCCCCTTTTTTACCTTCCCGGGGTCTGTATGCCAACCTTTCTTTTCATTGTCCCGGTTTCAGGCCCCAAAGGACAGAGGTGTCATCTGCAAAAGAGTTTGACAGATGGGTCAGCTGAAGTGCAGTTGTTTGAGTACAGGGAGAAGGGGCAGTTGGGAGGAAAACCCCCCCAAACCCCCTGGGCCCCCTGTTTGATTTTGATGGATCTTCAGTTGTGCCCAGTATAGCAGCAGGGGTCATGGCAAAAAAAAAAAAAAATTTTACCCCAAAAATACCAGCGAGTTTTTCGACCTATTTCCCGAGGCTACCATCCGTGCCTTTCCACCCTTGGAAATTTTTACTTATTGAGACAATGGTTTATCCAAAATGTGAATTGTGTAAGAGGTTGTTTTTCCCTTTTTTTCCCACTTTTTTATTTATTTGTGGGGCTAATAGTGGTGCATTAACCCCGGTGCCTTGCATTTAAGAAGGTCCTGGGTTCAGATTTCCCAGCCCTTGGGGTTTCACTCGGCCAGGAGTTTGCCATGTTCCCCCAGTGCATGCGTGGGTTCTCCCAGGTTTACTACAGCTTCCTCCCATCTTAAACAAACCCTTTAGGTCAATTATTTTAACTCTAAACGGGGCCCTAAGTATTACCCGGAAAATTTAAGTTTTGCTGATTTTTTACACCCTTTTCAAGTAAGTTTTTTTCCCCAAGTGGCAAAATAACCAGGTAAAAAAACCGGGTAAAATCTTTTGGGGGGCCTTCAGTTGTTAAAATTATTTAAAAATTTGTCAAAAAGGTTGGGATAAAAATTTTTAATTTTTTATTTGAAACTTTCTTTACTTTTTGTTTTTGGAAAGGGTCAGTTTTTTAGAACCCATAAAAAACCCCTAAAATTTTGGGGACTTCGGGTAACACTTTTTTAAGGGGTTTGGGGCCCCCTTCCACTGTAAAAGTAGGTCTGGTTCTTTGTTTTGTGCTTTGAAAAATCTGTTTTATCCATATTCAGGTATAAACATGAATTGTTCAACCAGTTTAGATACCATTGCTGATGAAAGTTCCTTAGCAGCTTGAGTCTTAGTTTTCAAATGGAAGTAGATGATTGTGTCATCTGCATACATTTGACATGTTTCAGATGGACATCTCTCTGGTAGATTGTTGATATACAGGGTGAGCCATTTATATGGATACACCTTAATAAAATGGGAACGGTTGGTCATATTAACTTCCTGTTTGTGGCACATTAGTATATGTGAGGGGGGGAAACTTTTCAAGATGGGTGGTGGCCATTGGGCGGCCATTTTGAAGTCGGGGCCATTTTGAATCCAACTAATTTTTTTTTCAATAGGAAGAGGGTCATGTGACACATCAAAACCTATCGGGGAAATTTCACAAAAAAACAAAAGGGTGCTTGGGGTTTTAAAATAACTTTATTCTTTTTAATCAGTTATTTACAAGTTTTTCTTTGTTTACAGCCATTGGACATGTCCCCCGAGGTTAAAAAAGATAGTGGGGGCCCAATTTTTCATCAATGGAAAAACCCAAGGGCACTGGATATGCGAAAAATTGCTACATGATGATGTGTTTCCCCCCCTTTATGCACTGAAGCTGGCACTTTTCCCTGAGATTTTTTTCCCCCAAATGGTGCCCCACCACATTATGGGTGTCAGGTCCGGGATTTCCTAGATGAACAGTTTTTCCTGGAAAGTGGGGTTGGTCGTCGTTGGGCCAGTTGAATGGCCCCCAACTTTTATCTTTGGGGGGCATCTGAAGGCAATTATCTATGCTGTGAAAATACGAGATGTGCAGCACCTGAGACCTACGGATTACTGGAAAACCGTGCTAGCATTTTTTTTCCCGCGGGGTTGCTTTTCAGTGTGGAAAGTGGGAGAAGAGGGGTTGCATTGGGCAATCCAACCAAAAATGGGGGAAAACATTTTAAACACATTTTATAAAGTTGTCAGAAACTTGTAAATAACTCATGAAAGAATAAACTTATGTTAAAACCAAGCACACCAATGTTTTTCTTGTGATACTCTGTCTTCTTCTTCCTATTGAAAAAAAAAAGTTGGATTCAAAATGGCCACCATGGCCAACACCCATCTTGAAAAGTTTCCCCCCTCACTATACTAATGTGCCACAAACAGGAAGTTAATATGACCAACCATTCCCATTTTGTTAAGGTGTATCCACATAAATGGCCCACCCTGTATAGGGTGAGGGAGCACAGGGTTGATCCTTGTGCCACACTGGTATAGTTATTAATTATAGAGGAAGCATTGTTATTGACCCGAACACACTGCATTCTGTTTTGTAAAATCAGAATCAGAATCAGCTTTATTGCCAAGTTTGTACATACAAACAAGGAATTTGACTCCGGTACACTTTGCTCTTTGGTTTTTGTTTTTGCACTACAGAATATACATTTTTACAATGTACAAATAAACAAAAAAAATAAAATAAAAGGTGCATTTGCAACATCTGTCTGCTGTTGTTTTGTACTCTATTGAATGTTCAACAGAGAAACAGCCTGGGGGAAAAAGTCTCTGTGGGGCTGGTTTTAGTGAACAGCGCTCTGTAGCGTCGGCCTGAAGGCAGAACCTAAACAGTTTTGTGCAGGGTGTGGGTTTCTGCAGAGATTTTAGCAGCCTTTTCCTGACCCTTGACCTGTATAAGTCCTGGTGGGGGGGAAGGTCACCCCCTGATGATTCTCTCTGCAGTCCTGATTATTCGTTGCAGTCTGGACCTGTCCTGTTTTGTGGATGAACCCAAAACCACACTGAGATGGATGAAGACAGGACAGACTGAATGATGGCAGTGGAGAAGATGACCAGCAGCTCCTGTGGAAGGTTGTACTTCTTGAGTTGCCTCAGGAAGTACAGTCTCTGCTGGGCCTTCTTTCGAACAGTGTCTATGTGTGAAGACCATCTCAGGTCCTCAGAGATGGTGGTTTCCCTAAGAACCTGAAGTGATCCACAGCCGACACGGTGTTGGGGGATGGTGAGGGGGGTTATGGAGGTGGTGTTTTCCGAAAGTCCACTACCATCTCCACAGTCTTGAGTGGGTTTTAGTTCCAGGCAGTTCTGACTACACCAGTGTATCAGCCGATCCACCCCTGTCTGTATGCAGAACTCATCACCGTCCTGGATCGCCCAATGACAGTGGTGTCGTCTGCAAATTTAAAGGAGTTTCACGGACGAGTCCGCTGAGGTGCAGTCATTTGTGTACAGGGAGAAGAGGAGGGGGGAGAAACAAAACCCCCTGGGGGGACCAGTACTTATTGATCTGGTTTGGGAAAAGTGCTCCCCATCTCACCTGCTGCTGTCGGTCCGTCAGGAAGCTGTTTTGATCCACTGACAGGTGGAGGCTGGGACGTTGAGCCTGGTGAGCTTCTGGTGGAGGATGTCTGGTATGATGGTGTTGAAGGCCGAGCTGAAGTCAACAAACAGGATCCTGGTGTAGGTCCCTGGGCGGTCGAGGTGTTTCAGGATGAAGTGTAGACCCAAGTTAACAGCATCATCTGCCGACCTGTTTGCTCAGTAAGCAAACTGCAGGGTGTCCAGTAGAGGGCCTGTGATGTCTTTCAGGTGCTTCAACACCAGCCGCTCAAAGGATTTCATGACCACAGACGTCAGGGCTACAGGCCTGTAGTCATTTAATCCTAGGATGGTGGGTTTCTTGGGCACTGGGATGATGGTGGATCGTTTGAAGCAGGAGGGGACCTCACACTTCTCCAGTGACTTGTTGAAGATCCGGGTGAAAATTGGAGCGAGTTGATTTGCACAGGCTTTCAGGCATGATGTGGAGATGTTATCAGGTCCTCCAGCTTTCTTTGTTTTCATGCGCTGAAAGAGCCTATTTACATCATCCTCAGAGATCTTTAGTTTAGGCAGAGGATCTGAAGGTAGGCGGTTGGTTGCTTTGCTGGTCGAATGTGTTCCTGAATGGGATGTGGAGGAGTTGGTTTGAGGTGTGAATGGCTTCTTGTCATGTCTGCAGTAGAAGCGATTCAGACGGTTGGCCAGGCGAGGACTTTGTTCAGGAAGGCTGGTGGGGCTTCTGTAGCCAGTCAGTTTCTCAGACCAGTCCATACAGCCGAAGTGTCACCAGTAGAAAGGCTGTTTTTCAGTTTCTCACTGTAGCTTCTCTTGGCTGCTTTGATCTCCTTTGTTAGTCTGTTCCTGGCCTGCCTGTACCGCGCCCAATCTCCACTGCTGTGAGCTTCTTCCTTGTCCCTGCGCAGATTCCTGAGGTGTGGAGTAAACCATGGCTTGTTGTTCCCAAAGGTGCAGAAGGTCTTGGTCTGCACACACATGTTCTCACAGAAACTCACCACATCAGTTAGTTCGTTTAAATCAGTGGGTGAGGTTTCAAAAACAGTCCAGTCTGTGCATTCAAAGCAGGCCTGTAGCATCTGCTTTGATTCCTCAGTCCACTTTTTAACAGTGTGAACCACGGGTTTGGAAGCTCTTAGTTTCTGTCTGTAAGTTGGGATGAGGTGGATAAGACAATGATCCGAAAGTCCCAGAGCAGCCCTGGTAACAGCATGATATGAGTCCTTAAAAGCTGTGTAACAGTGGTCCAGTGTGTTTTTGTCTCTGGTGGGACACTTAATATGCTGTCTGTATTTGGGGAGCTCATTAGAGAGATCTGCGCTGTTAAAATCTCCCAGTATTATGATGAAAGAGTCAGGGTGTTTTTTCTCCACGTCTGTAATCAGCTCAGCAAGATGTTTTTCCGCGGCAGAAGTGCAGCCATGCGGAGGAAAATATGAGCCGATTATTATGAACGAGGAAAACCCTCTCGGTGAATAAAACGGTTTACAGATTATGGAAAATGACTCCAGATCAGGATTACATGTTTCCCCCAGCACTTTTATGTCTCTGCACCAACCTTCATTTATATAAAAGCAGATTCCGCCTCCTCGCTTCTTCCCTGATAGCTCCGCGCTGCGATCCGCTCTGAACAGCTGGAAGTCCATCAACAGCAGTGCGCGGTCCGGGATGTTGTCACTCAGCCATGTCTCGGTGAAGCAGAGAACCGCTGATCTGCGGAGGTCCGAGTTTTTACCGGTGAGAAGAAGTAGCTCGTCCATCTCGTTGCTTAGAGAGCGGACATTTGCCAGATGTATTGAAAACAGTGGTGTGCAAAGTCCTCTTTTGTGGCGCTTTACCAGGGCGCCAGCTCGCTTTCCCCTCCGACGCCTCCGGGGCAGTATCCCGTAGAGTGCCACTGCTCCGCTTGCCAGAAGCTCGGTGAACCTCGGATGGATGAAAGATGGTGAAAAAATCCCAAGAGAGGACTGATTTTCATCCACCGTGGTATAGTTGGTGAAAAGTAATGAAATCTCTGTGAAGGCCTCAGAGGTTTGTTAGAGAACAAACATCATCATTAAAACCAAGGAAGACAGCAGACACATCAGAGAGAAAGTTGTGGAGAAGTTTAAGGTGGGGTTTGGTAAAAAACAATATCCCAAGCTAAAAACATCTCACAGAGCTCTGTTTAATCCATTATCTCAACATGGGAAGATGATGGACCTACCACGGACCTACCAAGACATGAAAGTCCACAGAATGGCCAAGACGAGCATTAAGCTGAGAATCTGCCAAGAGGCCTATGGTTGCTCGGGAGTACCTGAGATGGCACAATTTGTCCACAGGACAACTGTTAGTTGAGAGTGGGATGAAGAAAATAATTGTTGAAAGAAAACAAGATTTTTTGCAGTTTCCTACAAATTGGAAGAAGGTGCATTGAGACCAAAGATGAGACCAAAACTAAAATTATTCAGCATCTTGCTTTGCTTGGGGGTAAAATAAACACTGCACAGCACCCTGAACATGTTGTATGCACATTGACACATGGTGGTCATACCATTGGGCTGTGGGATTGCTTTTCTTCTGAAAGGACAGGAAAGTCAGTCTAAGTTGTTGGAAAATTAGATGGTGCTAAATATAGAACAATCCTTGGAGAATGTTTAAATCCTTTTAGGTTTTAAAAAACTTGGCCAGACTGGGCCAGAGGTTCATCCTTCCAGAAGGATAGCAGTGATATGGCCCAAAAACCAAAAAGAAAGGGTCACAATATATTTAATGAGGGCATGGAGACAAGCATTTAAACCTTCAGTTTATTGATTACTTAGATTCTTCTTCGGTTTTCTTGAAATCCTGTTGAAACCGGAATTCAAATTGCTATTTTCTGTGAAAACAAAACAAGAAGACGAAGAAGGACCTGATGAGACGGCCAAACAGAAACAACAGACGCGACAGTGGGACAGCCCTACAACAGGGCTGTCGAAGCCACTGGCGACACCAGACTAAGTAAAAACCCAGAAAGGAGCCTAAACCCTGAAAGAAAAAAGAAAAACAGGACAACTGGTCCCATCAGGCCAGAATCAGAACTAAATGCTAAGGCTACAATAAAACAGCTAACACATGGCATGCTGCTGCTGCGGCCTGCAGCACTGACAATTGGCTGGATGCGTGCACACGAGGAGCGCTCCAGCAGCGACAGAGAGAGAACGCAAGCAAGAGCGCGAGGAAGGGATAGACAGAGCGTCCAAAGTCTAGCCTATTTATAGGCTGGCGGAAACGAGCGCTGTAAAAAGGAAACCCTCAAAAAACGCAAAAAAAGGAATTTGAATAACAACAAACAAAAGCAGTAGAAGAATGGCCAGAAATACAAATAACAAATCAAAACGATGATGATAATAATAATTGTGTGTGCCCGGAGCACATAACAAGCGGCCAGCACAACAATGAGTTGGTTTAGATTGGAGGCTGCCCATATATGTACACTCATTTATTAGGTTGGCAAAGGTTTTAAAAAAAAGAGTGACCCATAGCCTGTATTCCTTGTTAAATATAGCTAAAAAAATCTAGAGAAACAAAGTAGAAAAAAATTGGCCAGCAAATTTAGGAAACTGTATGCCTTTCCTTTTAGGCAAACATGTGAGACCCTTTTAAAGTTTTGGATGTACAGATTTACAGATACCTTTTTAACAAAAATCCATCTACTTTTTTCACTTCATAAAAGTGTTATTGTGGAGCAGGTTGAAATGAAAAAAAAAACCCAGTAAAATTATTTTTTTTTAATTAAAAAAAATTATTTAATTTTTGTGGGCCGCAGATACTTCGTGCAATTTTGGCACAGGTGGCAAAAAGTTAGGACATGATTAGTGGAGGCAGATTCTTTTCATACTCCAGTATGTTCTTGGAATCTTGCTCATAAAACTAAGAACAGTTTCACAAAGTTTGCAAAGAAAGAGTTACTAATTCTAACCACCGTTTTTTTTTTTTTTTTTTTATTTAACAGGCACCAGGTTCATGAAAAGGAGGAGTTTAAAGCCTTAAAGACACTTAACATATTCTACCAGGCAGGCACATCCAAGACTGGCAACCCCGTGTTCTACTATGTGTCTCGCAGGTAGGACCATCCACTGTTGGACTTTATACAAGGAAATTGTTGTTGTTTTTTTTACCAGTAAAGTTGATGCAAAAGTGATGCAAGGACTTACTTAAAACACAAGACTTCAACGTTTTTTTTATTGCAATTCTTAATTCAGTCAAACTGCCTAACCAGACTACTTTTCTTAGTAGGCTTAGTTTGTCTATGATTCAGTGTCAATTGGGGTGGACTTACATACAACGGGAAACTACTTAAAGTTAGTCAGGAACAGTTATTTACATTATAAGAACATTCGAAACTATTAATCACGAAACAAAAAAACAACTGAACAGAGAGAGAGTAAGGACATATGAGTTGAGCAGCAACACATCCGATCAATGTTTAGTGATTACAACAGCAGCCTTTAAAACGGAATTCATGTCTCATTAGAGCATTAACTCATTATAGGCTAGTGTTTATGGTTAAAAATAAATATAGTGTAAGTCATTAAACAAATGATTTATAAGCCTCTTCGACATGAACCCAGACATACCCTAAGAGACAGGATAACATAAGATCAGAATACAAGCTGTTTTGCAAAGCATCCAAATTGCTCTTCCCTTGTTAACGCTAATAACAATGACACAGTTCATCCTGTGACCCATTTGTCCATTAATAATTTCTTCTTTATAAATGTAGTAAGTGATTTGTAAGTCATTTAGCTGCAGATGTGAGGATGCTTCAGGAAAGGAGTCTGGTGACATGGTCTCGATTGAACAGAGAAGGATTTTATTCCCAACCCTAGCCCATGTCATAAAGTTTTAGATCTGTGCAAGATCTCGAGCAACCCTAAGCCGAAAGCAGGATTCCTAATTAACAATGAACAAAGTCTTTTTTAAGGGGTTCAAACAGCACACACATTTTGCCATATTTGGTATTCCCCTACCATATGGCTCCAAC
Source organism: Crenichthys baileyi (assembly GCA_036173005.1). Lineage (NCBI taxonomy): Eukaryota > Metazoa > Chordata > Actinopteri > Cyprinodontiformes > Goodeidae > Crenichthys > Crenichthys baileyi. Next base: position 1,467,058 of record JAHHUM010002598.1, on the reverse strand, counting down.
TTTGGAATGGTCTTCAGTCTGCCTTGATTCTCAGGATGTCCAGCTTATTGGAGAGGACCAGGTGTTGTCCACTCCTTGCTTGGATGAACACTATTTTGACACAGGACTTCAAGATTCACTTTGTTGAGAAAAAGGGTTATGTCTCCAGACATAGCCCAAAAGCTTATTTTTGTACAAACCCAAACTCCCTTCCTCCTACTTGTACTAAACCAAGGGATAAAAACATGTATATACACCTTTCATGTAAACTCCAGACATAATGATAATGATATCTCCATTAGGCTCAGCCTCAGCTGTAGAGCAGCCTGAAGACTCATTGCTCGCTGTCTCAGCTCTAAAAACATGGTTATTAACTTCAAACTCTAGTAAAATTAAGGTATTTAAGGATTTAGCTTTCAGACCCAGAGAAAGCTAAGCTAAACTGGAGCCAACAAGCTGAAGTCTTTGATTTAATGATGGTTATGCACATTTTTTTCCTATAGAAATTACATTTTGTATATAACAAAATCAGTTTAAATGGTATAATGGTGATCTGCCCTTACCTCCACAGAATAAATATTTTAATTGATATTTTCTCTTTTTATATTTAAAATTTAGCATATTGTGGGACTTCTGGTTATCAGCTGGTAACACAGGGAACTGTTGTCTGTGTATGTGTATTTGTGGGCATTCGCCTACAATATACAAGTTAACTGGTGATGATGCTCAGTGATTGAGGTGGTGAGCTATAAAGAATGTGGTTTTGCACTACAATACAGCTCATCCAGTACTTCGCAAATTATCTATTGGAGCATTTTCAGTCTGCCTTAAGAACAAATCATTCCACTGAGACGATGCTGACTAAGGTAATTAATGAATTGTTGTTAAATATTGACTCTGATTGTGCTTCAGTTTTATGGTTTTTGGACCTAGTGGTGCCTTTGATACAGTTGATCATTGTATCTTATTTCCAAGACTTGAACATTATTTTTTACATCACGAGTAAGGCGTTGATGTGGTTGAAGTCTTATTTGTCTGATAGAACTCATTGTGTTTTGGCAAACAATGTACTGTGTGAGCCTTGTGCAGTCAGGCATGGGATTCCACAAGGCTAATTTGGAATTGGTTTTCACTGTTATAGTTCATTCAGACTGAACGCGATTCCAGCAAATTTTTTGCCTCATTCTTGTGCTGTTGCTCGCCTGCATTTTCACCAGCAATTTGCGTGGCCAACGGGCGACCACGCTCCACTCGCTTCACCACGTCTTCAAATAAGAGGAGCTTCTATCTGCTGCTTGCTGGTTTCTGCTCAACATGGAGCAAGTGACTGTGCTTTATTTATGGAAAAGCCGAACAATAGCGTTGACGTCCCTGGGTTCACCAGATTCTCCGGTGACAGAACCAGTTTGGAGAGTGCCACCACCTACTCCAGGAGCTGCATCTGGATGACGGTTTCTTTCAGCGGTACTTCTGTCTATCCAGGATCCAGTTAAGGACCTGCTGCCCCACGTTGGGGGACTAATCAGCCACTGGGACAACAACTACAGGCGCTGTATCCAAGCTGCAGAACGCCTTCCCATCTGTCTTCAGTGAGTAAATAAATCTCAGCTCAATAGAAAAACAGTTCAATTCTACTGTCCAAATCTTCTGAATATAATAAACATTTTTGTACCTAAACATGGACGAGGACCGCCAAAATGCACCAGGCAAGAGCTGATATGACAACAGAATGTAGCATGGTAGCCATAAGCATTGAATAATTATGTAGTTTAAATATCGGCTGATCGGCAACCTATAAACCAGGCTTGCTGACATATGCATCTGTAAATTAAATACTTATGAATAACATATAATTTTCTAAATTCAATTCAAATCAATGAATGAACATAGATGTACCCTGAATAACTGCTGTTTCATACTTGTATGACAACTTCTGTGCTGAAAAGAGGACTATAGACGTAACGCGAATTGACAGAACAGTTCAGATTTTTCAATTCCCAACTTTGCTTCGCGTCCATCGCGGGTTTCGCTTCGTCCTTATCACACTAAATGCACCGTTTGCATCGCTTCGCTCTTGAACGCGCCTCTAAATAGGGTTAACATGTAAATCACTTGCTCCTGTCACGTCATTCGCAGTTTATTTCTCAAATTTTTAGTACAGAATTGTGCATAAACACAACAGGACAAGGGACAAAGACAAATGGCACAAAAATATACATATTAAGATATTTGAAAACAGAGAGGCAATGGTTCCTACAAATATATATACATACATATACATATATAAAAACAAAAAAATAAAATACATATAAAAAGAATAAAAATAAATAAAATAAGCAATCAGAAATAAACTGTTTAGCCAGTCCGAGTCACAGGTTCGTAAAAATTGAAAAAGTCCAAGAAGAATATATGCTTCTGTGTGAAATTAAGCAGGGCAGCAGATATACAATAGAGTATGAGACGAAAAGAATGAAGAGTGTAAGAAACAGGTCCCAGAGGAGATCAGGGTAAAACAGAGGTGAAATGTCTACGTAGAGTCCCTCTTTAAATAATTAATAGAAAAGCCCCAAATTCAGCAAAGATTATCAGATTATCAGCTAAAAGACCTATTCAATTTAAAGACATGCAATCATCTCCCATAGCCAAACCCTAAACAAGGGTGGTGTAGGAGATTTCCAGGTCCTGAGAATAAGTCTTTTTGCAACAATCATGCCAAACATTAATGTCTTTTGTAGAGGACTTGGCAGTGTCATACGTAGATAAGGTTAAGTATACCAAAGACTTCTTCCCAGATGCTCCTGAGTGTAGGGCAGGACCAGAACAGGTGAACAAGAGTTACATCCATAGCTTTACATTTATCACACAATGGAGAAGTAAACAGAAAAATACTGCTCAACTTTGTCTTAGAGTAATGTAAAAGATGTATAAGTTTAAGTGTAACCGTTGTAATCTGGCAATAATAGAACAATCTTTAATCTTTTTCAATCAGTTGGCCCACAAACCATCGGATATCTACACTGCCAAATCTTTAACCCAAGAATTCTGGATATGATCTGTAGATGGGATGTGTCTAAAAAGTGTAATACATTAACTGGTTAGATTTTTGGAAGTAGGACTTTTAATTAAGAAATCATTTAAATCACTATGAGCTGAGGGTCAATCCAGATTGGAGAATGATATATATATATATATATATATATATATATATATATATATTTTTTTTTTTTTTTTAAGAATTTTTTCGGCACTAGAGGCCTTTATTTTTTGATGGTAGGCATACAGGAAGGAGGGGCAAAGAGAGGGGGAGACATTCATCAAAGGTCGCCAGGTCCGGGACTCGAACCCGGAACGGCCGCTTCGAGGACTATAGCCTCTATATGTGGTCGCACGCTAACCCTTACACCAACAGCGCCGCGCCGGAGAAAAAATATTTTACCGAAGTTCCTGATTTGTAGATGTCGTAAAAAATCAGCACATAGAAACTTAAACTTTTTTTGAAGCTGAGTGAGGAAGCGAAGCAGTTGTTAATATAAAGGTCCTTGATAGAGTGAAGCCCTAATTCTGACCGCCGTTTATATACAGGGTCCGTCAAGCCAGGAGAAACATTGATTTCGAGTGATGGGGACAAAAATGGAGAGGTCTGGTAGGCTCAAAACAGCCCTGATTTGCTTTAAGATCCTAAATGAATTATTTAAAAAGAAAATGCTGAAATAAGAAAGATATATTTAGGTATATTTTGGAAAAGGTGTAAAAATTTTGGAAGTACAATCATTTAACTATATTGACTCATCCAATTAGAAAAAGTTGTAAAAGTTTCCTTTTATGTATTTTCACTTTAATACTATCAACGACATCCTGAAAATGTTATTTAAGTAGAACTCTATGGTTTCTGGGGATAATAATAGCAAGATATTTAAAGTGACTGTTGGCAATTTTTAAGAGCAAGCTGGAGAGAAAAACGTGGTCAAGTCTATCTGCCAATGGCATAGAAAGACTTTTGTCCCAATTAATTGTGAAGCCAGAAAGCTGCCCAAAGTTATTGATGAGTTGAACAAGGGCATAGAAAGCTTGGCATTGGCCAGTGTCAAAGCCACATCATCTGCATATAAAGTTGTAATGGTAGTATCAACCCCTTGGTGTTAGATTTGATCAGACTCTTATATTTGACAAGCACGTTAAGGAGGTGTCTTAAGTGTACTTTTTTCATCTCAGAAGAATTGCTAAGATCAGATCTATCCTAACAAGAATGCCGAAGTCCTCATTCTTTGATCTCTAACATCTCGCATGGACTATTGTAATTCTCCACTGTCTGGACTGCCTCAAAAAAGTTTTAGAGCTCTGCAGATGGTGCAAAATGCTGCTGCTCGTATTTTTACCAAAGCAGGGAAATATGAGAATATTACCCCGGTGTTGGCCTATCTTCATTGGGGTTTCTTATCAGGTTCAAGCTGACTTCAAGGTGCTCTTGTTAATGTACAAAATTCTTCATGGACTTGCACCTCCTTATGTGAATGATATTCTTAAGGTGTATATACCTTCTCATTCCCTCTGTTCTTAAGGAACTGGTCTTTTGATGTTTGCTTAAGTCAGGAAAAAGACTGTGGGTGAGCGAACTTTATCTTTTCGGCGACCTAAACTTTGGAACAGTCTTCCTCCGAATATAAGACAGCCATGCTTGTGGACGTTTTTAAAGCAAAGCTAAAGACCCACTTGTTTTCCCTTTGTTAAATGTGTATTGAGTTATTTTTAACTGTTTTAATTTTTGTTTTTTTTATTCATTTGTTTCTAATTGTCCGCTTTAACTGCCTGTAGAGCAGTTTTAAAAATGAAAATTAATACAGACATGTGAACAGAATAGGTTATAGGGGTTCCCATTGTCCAAATTGTGTGTGTAAAATGAGAGGGTGCAAACGTATGCTAATGACCCAAACGCACAAATATCCGTGAGGAGGATATGTAATTCCTTACCACCGATTTATCAAACCTGAAACTGTTTGCGGGTGCTGTTTTTGCCTTTATATTCAACACATTTAAAAGGCATTTTCAAGCTGGCACACAAAAATGTTGTGCCATGTTATTTAAAAAACAAAACTGAACATTAACAGAGACCAGAAAACCATCAAAGAACATTTAAGGAAAAACAAATAATTTAATTTAATAATTTGTACTGTGTGCACAGAGTTTTTTTCCCTCTCAATCTTTCTTTACAGCTCTGTACGTAGCACATTCATGTTGTATTAAATTATTATGGGCCGACACCTTGGTTTGAAATGTTTGGGTCAAGCTTGTCATATCCCTCAATTCAAATCACTACACAGAAAGAAAGCTGAACGCCCTCACAGAGTGGGAGAATGAGTTGCGAAGGTAAATAAAGCAGTCAGTCAGTCATTTTCTACCGCTTATTCCATAGTGGGTCGCAGGGGGGCTGGTGCCTATCTCCAGCAGTCTATGGGCGAGAGGCGGGGTACATCCTGGACAGGTCGCCAGTCCATCGCAGGGCAACACACAAACAACCATGCACACACTCATTCATACACCTAAGGGCAATTTAGAGAGACCAATTAACCTAACAGGCATGTCTTTGGACTGTGGGAGGAAGCCGGAGTACCCGGTGAGAACCCACGCATGCACGGGGAGAACATGTAAACTCCATGCAGAAAGACCCCCGGCCTGGAATTGAACCCAGGATCTTCTTGCTGCAAGGCAACAGTGCTACCAACTGCTAGCTGTTTAAACTGCAACTGTTAAAGCTGTTTAGAACTGTATTTAGATGCAAGTCTGACGGCGGCTGTCAGCTTTTCAAGGTTTTATAATTGATATTTCATGATAGCTTTAAGTATTTTCATATTTTAGATGTTTTACTGTTTTTGTAGCAGTTTGAGATACTTATAGAAATGCAATTTATAATTAAAGCTGCAAGCAGCATTGAAGGCCCTCGCAGCTCAGCGCAACTCGGCCTGTGCAGCCACCGCGGGAGCCTGGCATCGCAGCCTGCACGACACCGATGAGGCCGCCGTTCGATACCACACGTCGCCACTAGGAGGCACTGTGAGTTGACCTGTCATATGGTCTTCGATCATGCCAAGTTCCGCTGTGGCGAGAACCATTCCAAATTTGGGGGAAATACGACCTTCCAGATGGAAGCTGCACTCACTTCTTTGTTAGTGGGTGGGGGAAAAATTATGTCATCAATTGACTGTGCCGGAATGTTCAGCATTGATCCCTGATGATGTATGCTACATTTGAAGTGGATCCGATGATGTATGAGGGGAGATAGAGCACTTGAAATGTCCTAGGGGGCACTGTTGGTCCTATAGAGCTTTTTGGGAGTTGACAAAGATCAACCATATTCAGCTTGGAGCAAATCGGCCCTTCCAGATGGAAGCTACACTCACTTGTTTCTTAGTGTGCGGATCTGATCAATGAATATTGTTCAGGGACAGAGGCAGATCAATCTCAGAAGGTTTCAGGTCTCTGTGACTTTCCTTGTAGGAGCTATATCAATTTCGTCTTTCATGGCGAGAAGTCATATTTTGAAGCTTGGCCACGCCAACACGCTTTGATGCAGCAAAAACTTTTGATAACTTTTAAACCCCAAAGTCTTAAGAGCAACCAGAGTACTTTTGAAGTCTGTGAGTCAAAATGTCAAGGAGTAGTTCGCTCAGATATGCGGGCTAGAAACGGCAAAAATAAGGTCAGAATCGCAAATTCAATCCAAAATGGCTGACTTCCTGTGGGGTTTGGGCCAAGGCTCCAAGAGACTTTTTTGTAGGTTACATTTGTGTACCACATTTCATAAGCCTTGGTCAAAGCATGGCCTGGGCTGATTTTTTTTTATTTTTATTCTAGGGGGCGCTGTGGAAGAATTAGGCCATGTCCACCAAATATCTCATTAGATCTCTTTTGGTGACTGGACTAGGATCAATCATATTGAATTTAGTGCACATGAGATAATTTGTGTGGCAATTAGAGCCAAACGTATGACCATGGCATTAAAGTCTGACTTCGCCGCGCCACCATGGCCACACCCTTTTATGAAAAGTGACTGTACTTGAAAAGAAGTTATCCCCCTAGTAGTCAGTCATCTCACACAGTTTGAAGCGGATTCAGTGTAGACAGCCAGATAGCGACCTTTCCCAATAAAAAAAGTGACTTCCTGCTCTGAGGGGGTGGGGCTTAGATGATGTCAGCATATTACCCTATAGGATCATCGGGCACCCAAAGGTCATCCTTCATGACAAATTTGGTGTGATCTGGCATTTGTTTGGAAAAGGTATTGCGTTTTTTCACTTTGGGCGCGTATGCCAAAATCGTGCCCCAGCCACGTCCCCTAAACATGCACGAAAAGTCACGAATTTGATAACTTGCCCCATGCCTTAACTGCATATTGACAAAATATGAAGCTGATAGCTCAAAATTCCTAGAAGGAGTTCGTTAAAGTTTGAGGTGAGTAAAAGTGAAAAACGGCCAAAAATTTGTCTTTGATCCAAAACGGCCTACTTCCTGTGTGTTTTAGGGCACACCCCCAAGAGACTTTTTTTCTTGGTTTGAGGAGCTCTGCCAGTGTGCCAAATTTCAGATCTGTACGACTTACGGTTCGGCCAATCTCACGTTTGGGGGCATGGCTAAGAGGTTTGATCACACTCCTTTTAAATTCCATTAAAATACAAAAATTTCACTAAGGGGACAATTCTCACTGAACTTTGGTGAGTTTTCGAATATGTTTAAGCCTCCAAACACACTTCTTTTCGGAAAAGAATCGTAATAATAAACATGATTACAATAGGCTTTCTCAGCGCTTAGCTGCTCAGGTCTAATTATTTGATATTACCTTTTGTACTAATTTGAAATGTTTTGTACTCCTAGTATTCTTTTAACTGTTAACCCCTACAAAATAAACATTTATTTCAACATTTTCAAACTTATTCCAAGTTATAGTTTATAACTCACAGCATTATCCATTTTTCAAAACCAGGGCCTATTTTTGGCTTGGCTATTAATAGGTGTAGTACACTGCTGGCCAAAAGAAAAAAGTTGCCGCCTGGATTTAACTAAGCAAATAGGTACGAGCCGCCCATTGGATAATTGCTGCATGGGGAATTATGTTTCAGCTGACAACAAGTTATGTAACACCCCAACTGATGCAATGAGCTGCTTCTAATTTCTTAAACAACCATGTCAAAAGACATATCCCGTGGTCGTGGAGAAGATGTCACTCTGTTTCAGAACGGTCAAATCATTGGCATGCATCAAGCAGAAAAAACATCTAAGGAGATTGCAGAAACTACCAAAATTGGGTTAAGAACTGTCCAATGCATTATTAAAAACTGAAAGGATAGTGGGGACCCATCGTCTTTGAGGAACAAAAACCTGAATGATCGTGATCAGCGATTACTTAAACGTTTAGTGAAATCAAATCAAAGAAAAACAACAGTGGAACTCTGGGCTATGTTTAACAGTGAAAGTAAGAGCATTTCCACACGTAGAATGCAAAGGGAACTCAAGGGATTGGGACTGAACAGCTGTGTAGTCTTAAGAAAACCACTAATCAGTGAGGCTAATCGGAAAAAAAGGCTTCAATTTGCTATGGTCTGATGAGTCCAGATTTACTCTGTTCCAGAGTGATGGGTGCATCAGGGTAAGAAGAGAGCCAGGTGAAGCAATACACCCATCATGCCTAGTGCCTACTGAATAAGCCTGTGGGGGCAGTGCTTTGATCTGGGGTTGCTGCAGGTGGTCAGGTCTGGGTTCAGCAACAGTATGTGTTCAAAGAATGAGGTCAGCTGACTACCTGAATATACTGAATGACCAGGTTATTCCATTTATGGATTTTTTTCTTCACTGAGGGCATATTCCAAGATGACAATACCAGAATTCATCAGGCTCTAATTGTGAAAGAGTGGTTCAGGGAGTATGAGACATTATTCTCACACATGGATTGGCCACCACAGAGTCCAGAGTCTGTTGGAATCCCTGTAATTATAAGTACCCATTGTTTTGAGCTCTAATTAAACCTGTATTCTTGGCCATTTGTACAGTCTCTGGAGTAATGCCTTGCTCGCCACAACTCCAACAAAAATTATGATACATGGGTAGTTGAGGCCTTCCTCTTCCCCCTTTTATTCTCCCTCCTTCTCGCCCTCTAAAAGGTTGGTTCTGATAAGGAGCAGGTTGATTTTGGTAGGGAGCCTTATACATCTGGATGCTGGATGCTGCTGGGATCTACAGGAGGTGAAATCACAACCATCTGAGCCTTTCTGTCTTCTTTCTTTTTATCATTAACTTTCTCCCTCAACTCTCTTATTATAAGTTTTTTTATAAGTTATTCGTTTTCTTGTGCATTTTGTTTTTGGTTTTCATCTTCTCTATCAATATGGTGAACCAAAGTTGCTACCCATTGATCAAAAAGAAGTTGGTCTACAGCCACAAGTTTTAACATTTCACTCTGACAGTTTGTCCTTTTATCATTGGCTCTTCAAACAGTCTCCTCGGAAATCCTAAACATTAAATACATTTTTGTGATATTAAAAGCTTCAACATAGAAGTGCTGTCCACAGACTTTGATCTTCTATGTCCCAATTTATCAGTCTCTGAATAATTGGATTATTACAATAGTTTTCTTTGCTTCCTCCTAGATAATCTGGCCCCTTTGAAATCCAGGCTGGTGTCCTCCTCACTCTCAGCTGTTCAAAATAAAAACTGTTAACTGCCTTAGATCTTCTGGCCTCTCAGTTCATAAATTGGCATGCAGAGACCATCAAAAAGCTTATTGTAAATTCTTCCATGATGCACAGTCCAACTACATTCACAATAGTAGCCCAGGAAATTTCAAACAACTCTTCTCTATTATTAATTACCTCTTCATTCTCAAAGTGAAGTGCCCATTAAACATACTGAACTACAGTGCAACAACTTCCCCATATTTAAAGACAAAATCAAAGCCATACAGCCTCAGCTCTCCAGCCTCCCTTTTCCAGATCTGAACTTGTCATCCTTGGAAATACTAATTCCTGAACAGCCCTTGTAACTTGTGGTGTCCCACAAAGGTCCATTCTTGGGCCACTTCTTTTCATTTTATACCTGTGCTGTGTGATCTCCTTCTATCGCTATGCTGATGACACCCAATTATATTTTAGAACGGACCCAAACACCCCTGCTTCTTCAGCCTCATCTCTTTCTACCACTCTCACCGCCTGTTTGGAAAAAATAAAGACTTGGATCAGTCACGTTTTTTTCCAGGTATATGCCACCAGAATGAGAGCCATACTAGTTGGTACCCCTACTTGGTCCGACCATCTTCCACCACTATAAACTTCTCTAGTAAAGACATTGTCCTTTTTACAACAGTGACAAAACTTCTGGGTGAGACTGGACTCTCATATCACAATTAAAAACCACATAAATCATCTATTTAAAACTTTTTTTTCCACCTTAGAAATATCACCAAACTCTGCTTCTCTCTCAATCCTAACAATGCTGAAAACCAATCCATGCCTTTGTCTCCTCCAGGGCCTATTACTGTAAAGTTTTACTCAAAGGGATTCCTGCAAATAATATCCAGAAGCTGCAAAACATCCAGAGCTGTGCTACAGCAGTCTTTATAGAAGTTTGCAGAGTGGATCATATCACCTGTTGGGGTCATCCATTTTGGGGATAGACCGGCTGGGCTGCAAAGTTCGACATGCGCAGCTCAACAGATTTCGCAGCTCTGACGTCACCCGGGATTATAAAACCCACAGAAAATAAACTTTCGTTGCCATTTCCAGCATGTCTCACGGGACGACGCAACGGAGGCGCATATCTGGAGAGACAAAAGTTTGCGGGCAAAGTTTTCCTCCACATGGCCATTCCCGGAAGAGCTTGAAAGCTGGAAATCTGAAGATCCCGCCGACACTCTGTCGCAGATGGAAACCCACAGAGGTTCATTTCCAAGGAGACGAGTTTCCCCTTGTGATCCAGTCGACTAAACAGTTCTTCATATTTTCCCCGTTTTGGACAGATGAGAAGCTTATGTTTTGTTTTTTTTTGTTGTTTTTTTTGGGTTGATCTCCCCCTTCTCTCTTCTTGGAGAGAAGAAATCAACGTCAAAGTAATTTCCTTTTTTTTTTTTATTAACTTGGGTAGGTGCATTTAGAAGTCTGGGCAGGATGAGGCATAGTTAATGTGATTTAAAATCACCAGTAGTTAATTCAAGGCATCAACTCGTTGCAAGCAATACTGATTGAAGTGTTTTACGCTGAGCAGTTTTGATTTGCTGTGGAAGTGTGCTAAATCACGGAGCGCGTATGCAATCAGCAGGGTGCGTGTTTTGTCCGGCTGATCCCAAATCAGCCAGGACTTAGAAGTTGGACTTTTAAAGTTTTTCCATTCAAAACAGCTGCAGTCTGGGCCTCGTGGCCTGACCACTCTTTTATCCCAGTTTTATTACTGGAGTTTTTCCACTGAGTTCCCGCCTCAGTTTTATGACCCTTTTTTCATTTGGAGCAATCAGCACACCAGGAGGACCTCTCTTTCCAAGTTAACCCAAATTGTACATTTTGTCCATAAAACTGCTGGTTTGATCTTCATAGACACTCAATATGCATATATTTTCTTTTATTATTATTGTTAGGTAGTCATTTTTATCCCCTCTGGTAGAATAGTGCTTGTTAGTTAGGTGAAGGTTTTTGGACCAGAATGGTGGTATATCAAGGCTATGTGGCTTCCGTAAATCTCCACATATATATTTAAGAGAAGCATTTGTGTTTATTTCGTGCAAGAGTGATTTATCTGTCAAAATAAGGTCAAAGTTCCCCACCTTCGGTGAAGCGGGTAAGTAAACAGTGACATTTAGTGCTTTTGGTTAATAATTATCAATTATTAATGATAAATAACTAATTGTAATTATTAAGGGCTTTGAGCCCATAATGACAACACCAGAGGACATCTGTAATTTCAATTCGTAAGTAATGATTTTTGGTTAAGAAATTATTATCTTGAATTATGATTTTTAATTATAATTTTTGATAAATCAATAATCATAATCCTTACACACCTCAATTCTCCATAAACTTCAATGGCTCCCCATTACCTACAGAATTCATTACAAAATTGCTGTCATCACCCACCAGTCTATTCAGGGATTGATCCTGAAAACTTAAAGGACCCCTCACACCCTACTAATCTACCTGTTTCTTCTGCTCACATAACACCAACCTCCGCCATCTGCCTCATATGTTGTTACAGACAATGGGTGACCGGGCCCTTGATTCAGCTACCCCTCACTTATGAAACTTCTTCAGCAACCACCTGAGAACCAGACACTGGTTTTAAAAAAGCCTTAAATGGGTTTTACATTTATGGTGCTTTTTTATGATTTTTATCTTGTTTTTGTATCTTTGAGATTTTCTTAATTGAACGTGCTTTATTAATTAAAATAATAATTATAACATAATAATTATAAATATTATCATTATTCGTTATTATTATTATTATTATTATTATTATGTCCTGAATCAGAGGATCAGGTAATTCAGGTCAGTTTATTTATATAGCACTAATTCACAACAGATTTCATCTGAAGACATACAAGAAAAATGGGTCCAATTGATTTAATCAAATCAATGTAATCATACGGACAGATTTAAGTTCAATGACATATATTTGATAATTCTATGTTGTTATCAAAATCTGAAATAAAACCTAATTCAGCTGTATATCTTTACTGAAAACGTTGTGTAACAATTTGTTCGTATTTATTTTGTTTTTGCTCCCTGTTTTGGGCAGTAAAGTTTTTTTAAATGAGAAATTATGACCCTTAAAACCATATTAATTCTGAAAGACTTCCTGCTGGTAGGTATGATTTATTTGTCATTTATCACACTTTTGTAGCAATCTTGCTATAGTCACACATTAGTCATATAGTCATTTCCTTACATCAGAGTATAAATAGTATATAGAAATTAATTTAATTTGTGGCTTGTCAAATGCCCCCCACTCCAGCGAGTAGAAACAGATGCATGGGCCGTATTAAATGTTCAGTAGTTGACAGATCCATTTCATAGCTGAAAAAGTTGGTATAAAACATCAAAAAAACTCAAAGGTATGAAATGACGAATGACCAAAACAGGTATAAACTTCCAACTACAGTAAAAGAAAAACAAAAAAGGTCATGTTAAAATAGTCAGTCAGTCAGTCAGTCATTTTCTACCGCTTATTCCATAGTGGGTCGTCATGTTAAAATACCTGAATATATTACATGTTGTAAATGTATAATATGTCCATGCTCGGGTCAACAGTTAATGTATCAGGTTAAATTGAAAAACAACAACAACAAGGGTTGTTTATTCATTTTCATTTATTTAAGTAATGTGGGCAACTCCAAATGAAATTATTTTCTGTTGCACCATTTTTTAAATAGATGAACTGCATTTATTAACTGAAAGCATTTTTGGTGAGTTTGTCTGGTATACATGTTTTTAGTTTAGATATTAACCTTATACACACAATGAAGTGCTTAAAACAGGCAAATACAGTGCAGTACTTTAGGCTGCATCACACAGGCACCTTGTTGATCCATCAAACTTGTGCCGATATTTTAGTCTAAAAGTCTGCTCAAACATTTTTCACTGGTAGATATAGTCAAAGTTTCTAACTTCATAGAGGTCGTTTTAGCAGGATAAAAGAAAAACACATGGTATTTTCTAACTGTTGGCTCATCTTTAATCGCTGGTTGTCTCCTTCTGGGACACTCGTGCATTAAGCCTGTGCTAGTAACCTAAAATAAACAATACTTTGAAAAACCTTAAGAACCCAGCTTGTGTTGGATAGCTTGTCTACCGTGATTTTGTTGAAACTGCAGCTTGGGCAGAGTTGACCGATGACTGTAGCCGTACCAGAACAACGGTTGTAGCTGAACTAACAAAGAAACCAAAAAAGCACTTGTTCTACTTTTGAAATTGTAATTCTTGTGGTTCAGCTACCTGTTTTTGTGTTAATCCTGACGGAATTCTATTCGGCTGATTTACAAATGACCTCAGTGAAATAATTTGTATTACATCATATGTAGAGTTTTTGCGGGTTTTATTTCATGTTCACACACAAACAATGGCATGATCATACATTTGTGTTATAACCATTATATTGCAAACATGATAATGGCCAACGTGGGGTCCTGTGTCTTGCCCGTGGCCAAAGATTCAGTGGATCAAGCGGCTAAAGTTCAGTACATGCTGGATACTATTGTTAGCTCTAAAAATTTGGCCCTAAAAATTTAGAGCCACAATTTTCATCTGAGCACATACTGTTTGACTTTTGCTCTGTGGGTGGGCTATCTTAGGCTTTACATTTGAGGATAGCAGGTGTGCTGTTGTGCTTGTGTGTTTGAAGCCGCTGTGAAAACTTCTAGAGGTGGTCCACACCAACAACCCTCTCTCATACAGTGAAGGATTTGTCTCATAAATAGAGGTCACCACTACAGTCCTTGCAGTGGACAGATCATCATATCATTCATCTGTACTGTTTACCTGGTATGGTGACTCTGTGAGTGGAGCAGAGTCTAGTTTGCTTTCTTTTGGTGCCAAATGGCTTTGTCCATAGATTGGTGTTGTATGACAGGGGCATCCCAAGACAGTTGCATGAGTTTGCACTGCCCACTTAGGGATCCTTGTTAGTTTTTCTTCTCCTTTACAAGCCTAGGGATTATCTCAGAGAGTTATTGTTTCCAGTGATGTCAGTTTATCAAATATACCTTCAGACAGTGTGGAGAAGTGGTTAGCATGCAAATACAATTTAACCAGTCTTGGAAGCTCATCCAAAGACCCTTGCAGAATTTGAACCGAATGGTTATGAGGCATATTTGTGGGAACGGTCAAAAATCTGTTATGACTCAGGTTGAGAGATTTAACACTGAGAAGTGTGTTGCTGATGAAAACTACTCTCTCTAGTTCAGTGTGTGACAGATCAAGAAGTTTAAGGTTCCAGTGGTAAGTTGTATCTTTCTTGTCGAGAGACCATAGATGGTTCCATGCTACCGTAATGTTCCACAGAGACCGTGGCAAGACAGAAGGCAGGCTTTCAAGGTGGTTGTAGGAGAGATCCAGGGTTCGCAGGTGACTGTAGTGGCTAAGCTGACTGGCAAGACCCTGCAAGCTGTCAGAAAAGACTATTTTTAGTCTATCAAAATCCAATATACAGTGATCTTTTTAAAATATGTTCTTGTGTCAAAATTAACTTGTAAGAAGTCATCGAGACATGTTTTTCCAGGGTTAACTGACAAAAGATTAAATAATCATCTCTATTAAGATGTTATACTATACTAAGATGTTATTGAGAAATGACTGCTCATTTGTTAGGTTGTGCTTAGGTATCACTCGTTTTCCATCTGACAACTTGATGTCAACGTTTAATCTCATTACTCTGTAATAAGAATACACTTTGAATCCTTTTCCATCTAATTTTAAAATCTCTTAAATAAGAGTATTAAGTAAGTATCTAAATTAAAACCTGTATTGAAGCTATAATAGAATTTTTCTTATCAAAGTGGGAGAGAAATTAACTCACAATAAGAGAAAATCCGGAGTTTGTCTTTATAAGTTTTATTCAAAGGCATTTCTGCGTTTGAAGACCCTGTCACTGATGTGTCAGTGAAACAGAGGCCCCGAACACAGTTTACAGACAGTATTTAAACAGTATGTGGGTGTTACCTCAGCTTCAAAGAGTTTAACTTTATGGTTACCCTCCCCAGGACAGAGATAAGAAAATCATGAATGAAGACCCCATCTGCCCCCCCTTAGGGAGTGCTGACCATCATTCATCAACAAATGGCTAGAGGCCATCTGCTCTAAGAAGACAGAACACTATTCAAACACATAGGTCAGGTAGAGAGGTTAATGAAAGTTCACTACAATTTGGAATACTTTGGAGCACTAAATGAAGAATTTCCATTCCTTTCTTCTGATTACAAGATAATCACAACTAAAAGGAAAATTCTTCATAACCATCACCCAAGATTATAATCAAAGTAAAACCAAAAAAACAAAGATAACACTTTAAAATAAACATCAATATCAAAAATAAAAATAAAATGACTCCAATCTTTATTACCAAGGATGTCCAACCACCAGTAATGAACCAGGACCAAATTCCAAGAGGAACCCATATTTTCATTCTGTCGAGCCGTAAGATTAAGAGTTAACACAAAGATCCTGAAATGGTATAAGAATCAGTTCTGATAGGACATGACACAAATTTATGTCTTTTAGTTAACGCACATGAAACAGATATAATAGTTTTGCAACCCTCTGTCTTTCCAAGGAAACAAGGTGTGTTTTCCTCCTGTGCAATACAAATATCTAGATCTTATTAATTCCTATTACCCCAAAATCTATGAAGAATTCCTGTAGCAGCACATATTAAATTAGTCTCACTAGAAAATCTACTAACATTTCTGCTTTGCCTTACAATGTAATTCCTCACCCAAGGAAAAATAACCTCCACCAGCTGGTTATGTTGCCAATCTGGAAAAAAAGTAGTTAGAATAGAAGCAGTTTCAATAGGAACAGGTACCAAAATGGTTGATCATTAATAGCACGTGGAATCAAACAACAAACATAACAACTGTCATTCCTTATCTTCCTCACAGTTTGATGCATCAGTTGCCACCAGACATTATCAGTATGATCATGGTAGTCAGAAAAGTGATGAATCCCTCTTTGAATCAGCTGATGAGTATTATTAGCATAATTACTCAGATTAGTCACACATTGTCTTTGCTGTACCTTTTCCCAGATAAACACAAGAGTAATAAAAACTTGCAATACCAATCATCAGCATCAGAACAGATCATCTTCCATATAGCTGCATCGTGACCTTGAAGTGGAATGTCCTTTCTTCTGGTACTGAAAACAAACAGTTTTTTTTTCCCAAAGAAAATAAATCATAAACAAAATTTAGAAATTCTGCTGCCTCTCCCAGAGTGGCTTCTGCGCTTCAAGCTGCCCTGTTACCAAGATAGTACAGGTGGGCGGTCGTAGGAAACTCCTCTAGGCAGGAGGTTCAGAACCAGGATGCTGCTCAGGTGGTGTTCCCATGAACACCTTCCAGTGTAGCATAGACCCAGGTAACACGTTCTGCTACCTTGACATCGGTGTAGGATCTGATATGGGCCAGTGCAGCATCTGGACTTCAACTGTGTTCTCCTGGAATCAAGGAGTGGACTTTGGAAGTGGCTGTTTTCAGTAATGCAGCTTTCGCAATCTGTGAAACTTGAAAAAGCACAGTGGACAGGTTTTGACAGTAAAACAACATCCTCTCTTCACACAAAGATGTGGAAGGCAGAGATCTTAGCAATATCCCCATGCCCAAATTAGGAAACCTGTCAAACCAGTATGAAGTCATGACTTAGATTCTTTATCAAAAATATTCCTTACTTTTAGCATATCTTAAACTGTCAGCTAGCTCAATGGCACCAGGGAAAACCTTCAACCTAATAAATCCTTCATGCAAAACTAATTCTTCAGAGTAGTTTAAACTATTTCATTAACCTTTTAATAGTAAAACACATAAATCAAAATGTCATGCTACATCCTTAATTATTATACAAAAAACATGTTAAGGCAACAATCACTACAAGCATTTTGATTCTATTGTCTCTTAAACAGTGTTAAAACTCAGGAAGGGAGGTGCTGAGCGTTACCATGAAACAAAGGTGTGAACAAAGCTGATATAGGCAGTCAGGCAGAACTAGCCTCTTATGGGCAGCCTGTAGGCGGGACCCACAGTTTCTTCATTCCAACCCATCTTAGTGTACCTTAAACTGCAAAACTGTTAACACACCTACCTCAGAAACGAGCTGCTTCTCAATTCTCCTGAAAACTCAAGGTTTTAATCAATCTGGGATTTAGAAACATTATTCTAAACATGCATTATTATGTCATGCAACACATAAACAAACATTCAGTCCAACAAAACAAAGACAAAACATCAAAGACAGACATATGGCCAAATTTGAAGCTTCAAGAATTCAAAGAAATTTTTAACAATCTCTTTTCAAAATATGTTTTCTCAGCCATATCTCTTAATGCTGGAATTGATCAATTTTATTATGACAATCTTCAGGATCCTTTTTTAAAAATGAGTGCACATAGTCCAAAGAGATCTCAAACTATATAGAAGCACAGCAACAGTTTTCTCTAACATGAATCCAAATTTACTGATGCTGAAACCCTTTGCCAATTCTTTATACTGTAACCCTGTAATAATAATAACTACAGTCCTGAGAGTTATTGTTATAATTCTCTTTTGTTTGTTTTTTTCCTATTTGATCCCAGCTGTATTCAAGAATTTCTCTGCTCAGGTTAAATGCAAAGAAGTATTTTAAGTCGGCATTGACATCTTTATGGCATACCCAAACAAAACAAAACTGCAGTGTTAAACTTAACCAGAAATTAAGATAAGAAGCTGGACTTTGTTCCCACATAACGTTTCAAAAGGAGAACCAACATCATTTTCTTTAATTTGGGCTTTTTAAATTTTGAGAGTTGGGGAGAAAATTATTACTAGAACCCCTCTTTAATTTATCTAAATGCTGATAAATGTGTCAATATTTTATTGCTTAGTAATCTGAAATTACCTTGTGTACCTTTGTACTCCCAAGTATTCTTTTAATCTTTAAAACCCCTTATCAAACAAGGAGACTGTAGTTTGAGCCAACAATCCTCTTAAGTGTTGTGAGAGCCTTTATTTCTTTTCTTTTCCTAAAATAAAGGATTTTACTTCTCTTTATTCCATTATAAAGAATCCTAGCCTTGGCTCCAAAACAAAACTCTTCAGCCCCAATCTGTTTCCCCCAGAGTAAAAATTTTGAGTATTATTGCATTTCAAAACTACCAAAATGACTGGAACTCATCATTGGCTTAGATCTGTTTTAAAAGGAATCGGTCTACCTTTAATTAAGTATTATCATTTTATGGACCCAAAATCTGTGGCCCACGGGCTTCAAGAGGCCAGTAACCACAGGTTGAGTACTGCTGCATTAAACAATGAATGCTAGCTTTCTGCAGAGATTGAAGGATTGGCTTAATATCCCCAGACCTGTTAGTGTTTTATTTCTACTTGGACAATAATCAGATAAAAAAATTACTAGTTCACAGCTCCTAATTTTCCTCAGATTATATTTGCTCCTAACCCAGTTCATAAGAAGCTTCAGACAAGCATTATGCTAAAAGAAAACCCAAGCCTAAAAACAAAACAAAACACAGATCTGTTTTAAAATAAGGAAAAGCATGCTTAAAAATTTGGTACTGTGGTGGGAAATAATTCCACAGTCCTGAAGGCCTTTTCTATGCAGTCTTTTAAGGAACATCAGATTAGTTTAATTTTTTTTTGTGTGTGGTACCACTGTCCAATCAGATTATTTCTTACCTTCAAAAATAACTCAATTCTTTCCATTCATCAGGTACTCCAGGGGCCCTAATGTTTTTTTTTTTTTACAGGGAACAACGGTGTTCTCACAGGTGAATTTGGACAGGGTACAATTACCCCAGTTTTAAGGAGGGAATCAAAAACAGGACGAATCCCCTCCAAAGCTTCCTTTTTCAATAAGTATTGTTTCTGACATGGCCTGTAGTTTGATTTAGGAATAATAACAACTGGCTCACAATCTGTAATAAGACCAACATCATATTTGTGAGCAGCCCACAATGAATTAGGCAGCTTCGCAAGATCTGCGTCCGCAGAAGAAGCAGTAGCTAAAAACAGATGTGAATGTGAAATCAGTTGCACTGTACGATTATAGGCAACAACAGTGGGACAATGTCTTTTAAAAGCATTTTAAGGAAGGAGACACAAACACGTATGGGATGTGTGATCATTCCAATACATGTCAGAGAGGTGCACTCTCTCATTCGTAATTTTGTACCAACTGTCCTCATAATCAAAATCAGGTCCTTCATATACAGGTGAAGTACAATGCAGATCATCTGCATCCATTATCTCACTGTTAGGTGTCACAGCATTTACTGCCAATGTGACAAAGTGTTGAGGTACAGGACCAACTGGAAGCTTCCACTGATATGCACATAAGGGTGTCACAGCATTTACTGCCAATGTGACAAAGTGTTGAGGTACAGGACCAACTGGAAGCTTCCACTGATATGCACATAAGGGTTGATCTGGGGCCCAATGTACTACAGTGTAGTCATAGTCAAAGCTGTTCTGCGTGTGAACTGTCAGTCCATCAGGGTTTGAAGTAATAGCGATATTCAATCTGCACATCAAATCTCTACCCATCAAGTTTAAAGGACACAAAGGAGACACCAAAAAAGAATGTTTTAACTGCACTCCTTGTGGAGTGGGACACTTTAGAGGAACAGATAAACTTTCCCTAACTGTTTCACCCGAAGCAGAGACAGAATGAACATAACGACCACTCAGTTTTGGCTGCTTTTTGATACATTTAGCTGATAAAACAGTGTGTCGCTCCTGAATCTACAACAAAAGAAATTTCTTCACCCATCATAGAAAACATAGGCATTCTTTTAAAAGCTGGGTTATATGTATGGAGATACAGGTGTTGGACAATGAAACTGAATCACCTGGTTTTAGACCACAATAATTTAATAGTATGGTGTAGGGCCTCCTTTTAAGGGCAATACAGCGTCAGTTCATCTTGGGAATGACATATACAAGTCCTGCACAGTGGTCAGAGGGATTTTAAGCCATTCTTCTTGCAGGATAGTGGCCAGGTCACTACGTGATACTGGTGGAGGAAAACGTTTCCTGACTCGCTCCTCCAAAACACCCCAAAGTGGCTCAATAATATTTAGATCTGGTGACTGTGCAGGCCATGGGAGATGTTCAACTTCACTTTCATGTTCATCAAACCAATCTTTCACCAGCCTTGCTGTGTGTATTGGTGCATTGTCATCCTGATACACGGCACTGCCTTCAGGATACAATGTTTGAACCATTGGATGCACATGGTCCTCAAGAATGGTTCGGTAGTCCTTGGCAGTGACGCGCCCATCTAGCACAAGTATTGGGCCAAGGGAATGCCATGATATGGCAGCCCAAACCATCACTGATCCACCCCAATGCTTCACTCTGGGCATGCAACAGTCTGGGTGGTACGCTTCTTTGGGGCTTCTCCACACCGTAACTCTCCCGGATGTGGGGAAAACAGTAAAGGTGGACTCATCAGAGAACAATACATGTTTCACATTGTCCACAGCCCAAGATTTGCGCTCCTTGCACCATTAAAACCGACGTTTGGCACTGGCATGAGTGACCAAAGGTTTGGCTATAGCAGCCCGGCTGTGTATATTGACCCTGTGGAGCTCCCGACGGACAGTTCTGGTGGAAACAGGAGAGTTGAGGTGCACATTTAATTCTGCCGTGATTTGGGCAGCCGTGGTTTTATGTTTTTTGGATACAATCCGGGTTAGCACCCGAACATCCCTTTCAGACAGCTTCCTCTTGCGTCCACAGTTAATCCTGTTGGATGTGGTTCGTCCTTCTTCAGAATCAGAATCAGAATCAGAATCAGCTTTATTGCCAAGTTTGTACATACAAACAAGGAATTTGACTCCGGTACACTTTGCTCTTTGGTTTTGTTTTTGCACTACAGAATATACATATTTACAATGTACAATATACACATATAAAATAAAAAGGTGCATTTGCAACATCTGTCTGCTGTTGTTTTGTACAACAGAAGAAACAGCCTGGGGAAGAAACTGTCCTCTGTGGCGGCTGGTTTTAGTGAACAGCGCTCTGTAGCGTCGGCCTGAAGGCAGAACTCTAAACAGTTTATGTGCAGGGTGTGTGGGGTCTGCAGAGATTTTAGCAGCTCTTTTCCTGACCCTAGACCTGTATAAGTCTTGGATGGAGGAAGGTCAGCCCTGATGATTCTCTCTGCAGACCTGATTGTTCGTTGCAGTCTGGACCTGTCCTGTTTTGTGGATGAAACCGAACCACACGGAGATGGATGAAGACAGGACAGACTGAATGATGGCAGTGTAGAAGATGACCAGCAGCTCCTGTGGAAGGTTGTACTTCTTAAGTTGCCTCAGGAAGTACAGTCTCTGCTGGGCCTTCTTCCGAACAGTCCTTCTTCCGAAATGTGTGAAGACCATCTCAGGTCCTCAGAGATGGTGGTTCCTAAGAACCTGAAGTGATCCACAGCCGACACGGTGTTGTTGAGGATGGTGAGGGGGGTGTATGGAGGTGGTGTTTTCCGAAAGTCCACCACCATCTCCACAGTCTTGAGTGGGTTTAGCTCCAGGCAGTTCTGACTACACCAGTGTACCAGCCGATCCACCTCCTGTCTGTATGCAGACTCATCACCGTCCTGGATCAGTCCAATGACAGTGGTGTCATCTGCAAATTTCAGGAGTTTCACGGACGAGTCTGCTGAGGTGCAGTCATTTGTGTACAGGGAGAAGAGGAGTGGGGATAGAACACACCCCTGGGGGGCACCAGTACTTATTGATCTGGTTCGGGAGAAGATGCTCCCCGGTCTCACCTGGTGCTGTCGGTCCGTCAGGAAGCTGTTGATCCACTGACAGGTGGAGGTTGGGATGTTGAGCTGAGTAAGCTTCTGGTGGAGGATGTCTGGTATGATGGTGTTGAAGGCCGAGCTGAAGTCTACAAACAGGATCCTGGCGTAGGTCCCTGGGTGGTCGAGGTGTTGCAGGATGAAGTGTAGACCTAAGTTAACAGCATCATCTGCAGACCTGTTTGCTCGGTACGCAAACTGCAGGGCATCCAGTAGAGGGCCTGTGATGTCTTTCAGGTGCTTCAACACCAGCCGCTCAAAGGATTTCATGACCACAGACGTCAGGGCTACAGGCCTGTAGTCATTTAATCCTAGGATGGTGGGTTTCTTGGGCACTGGGATGATGGTGGATCGTTTGAAGCAGGAGGGGACCTCACACTTCTCCAGTGACTTGTTGAAGATCCGGGTGAAGATTGGAGCGAGTTGATTTGCACAGGCTTTCAGGCATGATGGGGAGACATTATCAGGTCCTCCAGCTTTCTTTGTTTTCATGCGCTGAAAGAGCCTGTTTACATCTTCCTCAGAGATCTTTAGTGCAGGCAGAGGATCTGAAGGTAGGGGGTTGGTTGCTTTGCTGGTCGAACCTGTTCCTGAATGGGATGTGGAGGAGTTGGTTTGAGGTGTGAATGGCTTCTTGTCATGTCTGCAGTAGAAGCCATTCAGACGGTTGGCCAGGCGAGGACTTTGTTCAGGAAGGGTGGTGGGGCTTCTGTAGGCAGTCAGGTTTCTCAGACCAGTCCATACAGCCGAAGTGTCACCAGTAGAAAGGCTGTTTTTCAGCTTCTCACTATAGCTTCTCTTGGCTGCTTTGATCTCCTTTGTTAGTCTGTTCCTGGCCTGCCTGTACCGCGCCCAATCTCCACTGCTGTGAGCTTCTTCCTTGTCCCTGCGCAGATTCCTGAGATGTGGAGTAAACATGGCTTGTTGTTCCCAAAGGTGCAGAAGGTCTTGGTCTGCACACACATGTTCTCACAGAAAACTGATGTATGATGTCACCACATCAGTTAGTTCGTTTAAATCAGTGGCTGAGGTTTCAAAAACAGTCCAGTCTGTGCATTCAAAGCAGGCCTGTAGCGTCTGCTTTGATTCCTCAGTCCACTTTTTAACAGTGTGAACCTTGGGTTTGGAAGCTCTTAGTTTCTGTCTGTAAGTTGGGATGAGGTGGATAAGGCAATGATCCGAGAAACCCAGAGCAGCCCTGGTAACAGCATGGTATGAGTCCTTAAAAGCTTTGTAACAGTGGTCCAGTGTGTTTTTGTCTCTGGTGGGACACTTAATATGCTGTCTGTATTTTGGGAGCTCATTAGAGAGATCTGCGCTGTTAAAATCTCCCAGTATTATGATGAAAGAGTCAGGGTGTTTTTTCTCCACGTCTGTAATCAGCTCAGCAAGATGTTTTTCCGCGGCAGAAGTGCAGCCATGCGGAGGAAAATATGAGCCGATTATTATAAACGAGGAAAACTCTCTCGGTGAGTAAAACGGTTTCCAGATTATGGAAAATGACTCCAGATCCGGACTACATGTTTTCCCCAGCACTTTTATGTCTCTGCACCAAGCTTCGTTTATATAAAAGCAGATTCCGCCTCCTCGCTTCTTCCCTGATAGCTCCGCGCTGCGATCCGCTCTGAGCAGCTGGAAGTCCGGCAACAGCAGTGCGCGGTCCGGGATGTTTTCACTCAGCCATGTCTCGGTGAAGCAGAGAACCGCTGATCTGCGGAGGTCCGAGTTTTTACCGGTGAGAAGAAGTAGCTCGTCCATCTTGTTGCTTAGAGAGCGGACATTTGCCAGGTGGATTGAAGGCAGTGGTGTGCGAAGTCCTCTTTTGCGGAGCTTTACCAGGGCGCCAGCTCGCTTTTCCCTCCAACGCCTCCGGCGCAGTATCCCGTATAGTGCCGCCGCTCCGCTTGCCAGAAGCTCAGTGAACCTCGGATGGATGAAAGATGGTGAAAAAATCCCAAGAGAGGACTCTCTGATGTTGAGAAGTTCCTCTCTACTGAATGAGACCACCGAATTGTGGCCCGAGACCACAGTACTGTGGCTCGAAAAAGTACTGTGGTGGTATGCTGACATTAACCTGGATACCGTGGCTCTTGATACATCACAAAGACTTGCTGTCTTGGTCACAGATGCGCCAGCAAGACGTGCACCAACAAATTGTCCTCTTTTAAACTCTGGTATGTCACGCATTATGTTGTGTGCATTTTCACATTTTGAGCAAAACTGTGCTCTTACCCTGCTAATTCAACCTTCACACTCTGCTCTTAATGGTGTAATGTGCAATCAATGAAGACTGGCTACCAGGCTGGTCCAATTTAGCCATGAAACCTCCCACACTAAAATGACAGGTGTTTCAGTTTCATGGTCCAGCCCCTGTATGTGCCTGATAAAACTACAGAGGCACCTTCTAAGTGTAATATGGCCTCTGTAAGGAACCTATGTGAATCAGTATCATCATGCAACTGTGTGTGTGTGTGTGAAACCTCACGCTCCTTAAGAGACCCCTCCTCAAGACGAATGGCAGCCCGATCCAGAGTCCCATCCTCCCTTTGTCAATTACCGTTGTTAGGCCGCTGCAGTTTCTCCGGACATTCATTCTTCCAGTGACCCATCTGTCCACAGTTATGGCAAGCATCGGAGCGGGACCACTGTCCCCTTCCCCGACCTCTGCCCCGGCGTCCCCGGCCTCGTCCTCGAGGAAAAGAATTACGTTGATTTGTACTGTAGTACCGGGTCAAAGCAGCGTTATGCAAAGCAGTCTCTCTTTTGTCCACTTTCTCTTCTTTTGGTCGTTGAAAAAGCATGTCTTTTCAGCTCCTCGAAACGCACTCCATGTCTCCAGCCAACATAAAGAGTCTTAGTTTGTGCTGCGATCTCAGGGAGAAGTCCTTCCATAATGTATCCACACAGCATCTTCTCCCAGGGGCCCAAAACAGTAAAGTCAGCGAGGCGTTCCATACCTGAATGTTTATTGAACGCTTCTTCCATCCTGTAAAGAAAATCACCGACAGTCTCATCAGGACGTTGTTTCCAGTCCTTCAATGATCCCGGTCGCTGCTCATCTGTAGGCATTTTTATCTTAGAAAGGGATGGAGTTAGAGGAGAAGGAAGGTGTATGATCACACTCTCTGCCCCACTGGGGCCGCTGCGCTCGGTGAGATCAGCCTGCAGCACAGGTGGATGTGTGGGTTGACTCATGAGCTGATGCTGAAGCGGACTGGCGAGTTGACTTGGCTGACTTGTGGGCTGATTTACCGCTTGACCTGCTGCTGGAGGAGGACGGGAGTCTAGATCGAAGTCTGCCATCTGGAGGGCCTGCAACTCCATCTGTAAAGATGGATATGGACAGGAGGGTGAAGCATCACAAGGTCTATATGGAGGTGGAAACGTGGGATTTTCAACGGCATAACCAGCATTGTCATGCCTGTTTCCCACGTCCCCAGACAAATTATTTTCCCCCTGCCATTTGTTTTAATTCAGACTTTCTTTCCCTACGGATACCCTCCGTAATCCATTTATTCCAACACTTTGCCCATATTTCTCTCTGATTTAAATCCTGTTTTTTTTTTTATCGTTTTTTTTTATTTTTTATTTTCTCCCAATCTCCATCCATCAACTGTTTTACTTTAAACTATTTAAACTATTTTTTATTTAACTTTTTAACCTATTTACACTAAAACTTTCACCCTGTGGAAAACCAAACTTATCTTCGCAAATTAAAGCACATTCACACAATCATCCCCACCTTTTCCTTTCATTATTTTATAAATCGCAGAGTTTGGAGAAGGACCCACCTCTGATGCCTTTGGTTCCGGAACCCATTTTGCTATAGCCTTTTTACCTGTTCAGTGGCACGTCTGCCCACTGGCTTTTCTCCTTTATAAGGTGTAGAAAATTGCTAAAAACCACCCGCAAAACCCGTTGTTTTGCTTGTCTTATTGTTACCAATAAAACCCTCCCTGTATACCTTTTACAGGGTAATCTGGCGCTCAGCCGATGTCCTTCCTTCTCCCAACTCCGGAACCTAATCAATTAATTAGGAGATGATGGTTAATGTGTAATAAAAAATTATATACATTATATCATACAGAGCAACTTCTCACCCAGATACATTTGAAGACAAATAGTTCGAATCCGATCAGCCAGAAGCCACAGGCAGGCACCAGGACCCCCTCCGTGAAATGGAGGGACTGAAGACAACGTCTCCAGGCTGGCCAGACGTCCTTGCCCCCTCCTGCGTTTCTCTGGCATGTCGGATCCTGTTCGTGACGCCAAATTATAATAGAATTTTTCTTATCAAAGTGGGAGAGAAATTAACTCACAATAAGAGAAAATCCCGAGTTTGTCTTTATAAGTTTTATTCAAAGGCATTTCTGCGTTTGAAGACCCTGTCACTGACGAGTCAGTGGAACAGAGGCCCAGAACACAGTTTACAGACAGTATTTAAACAGTATGTGGGTGTTACCTCAGCTTCAAAGAGTTTAACTTTATGGTCCCTAAACCTCCCCAGGACAGAGATAAGACAATCATGAATGAAGACCCCATCTGCCGCCCCTTAGGGAGTGCTGACCATCATTCATCAACAAATGGCTAGAGGCCATCTGCTCTAAGAAGACAGAACACTATTCAAACACATAGGTCAGGTAGAGAGGTTAATGAAAGTTCACAACAATTTGGAATACTTTGGAGCTCTAAATGAAGAATTTCCATAACAAAGC
Source organism: Crenichthys baileyi (assembly GCA_036173005.1). Classification (NCBI taxonomy): domain Eukaryota; kingdom Metazoa; phylum Chordata; class Actinopteri; order Cyprinodontiformes; family Goodeidae; genus Crenichthys; species Crenichthys baileyi. Next base: position 1,439,830 of record JAHHUM010002598.1, on the reverse strand, counting down.
TACCCTGTAGAATTACAGGTTACTTACCTGTTAGAAGAAAAGTTGAGAAAATGGATGTTGTGCTGCAGACCACGTGGCAGCTTGGTTAGGCCTTTTGAAGAACAGTCCACATTACGGTGACCCCCACTACCAGAGCACACAGATGAACAAACAGACAAGACCCAGCCTCCCAAAAGTCCACAAAGCAGCAGAAGGAACAAGGAGGATGTCAGCATGGTTAAGGAACAAATGTTAGATATACAGGAGAATTATAGGAAATAGTTTAAAAGGAGTTGTGTGTGGGAATGTTTTCATGGATTACAATTTTATTTGTCATGTATGGATGCATGTATTTGAAATTTGTAAGCAAAAATGAGGATTCATACAGCATTGTTTTAATTATCTTGGTCCTGATGACTTTCATTCAGAACCAAGCTCTTGCAGCAAGTGCAGGATTAGTGCAAAGTACTTTCTCCTCACTCCAAAGCATGGTCTTGAATCTTGCCGTCAACCTCTGGGTCTCAAAAACAATAACAAATCCTGCTTTAAAGCCTTTCTTTGACAGGTTTTTAAGAAACCTTCACCAGTCTCATCTAGTTTTACTTGTGTAATAAACCGTAATATTTTGTGACTCATTTTGTAATTCAGTTTATTTATATAGCGCCAATTCACAACTTATGTTGTCTCAAGGCACTTCACAAAAGTCAGGTACATACATTCCAATTTATCCTAACCATTGAACAGTGCAGTCAGATTCATTTATTTATTCAAATTGGATAAAAAGTTTTTGTATCTAAGGAAACCCAGCAGATTGCATCGAGTCAGAGATTTGTAGCATTCACTCCTGCAGCAGAACCTCCAGCAGAACCAGGCTCAGTGTGAGCGGCCATCTGCCACGACCGACTGTGGGTTAGAGAGAACAGAGACAGAAAATGAACACGGAAGCACTGATCCAGGAGTACTTTCTATGGGAAGGAAAAATAAATGTTAGTGGATGTAGCTTTTTTAGTCGTTTCATCTAGAAAGAAAGAACAGATAAACTTTAAGCCAGTTTTCAAGGATAGTCTGAAAGAGAGCACATATAATTAGTTACAGTAAAAGTTCGGTCAATTGCTATATCTAGGAGAGAGAAAGGGTTAAAAACTGAAAGACAGGGCCAAGTGGATCTTCTGTAGAAGGTGAGCATTAAGTTGTTGCCAGCAGAGGGTGAAAGTGAAACTCATATATAGATTCATTATAGAGAAGTATTTCAAAGCTATTTTTGTAATTTTGGTGATTATGGCTTACAGATAATAAAAACCCAAAATTCTGTGTCTCAGTAAATTATTATATTGCATGAGATAAAAAAAAAAGATTTCAGAACAGCTTTCTGAAAACTATGTTCATTTCTATGTGCTCCATACATGGATGTGGCCAAACAAATCTTGAGGGTATGCTGGGAATGCCTGGCGGAGTCTCCCGTGAGGCGGAGCTTCAACTCCCACCTCTGGAAGAGCTTCAAACATGTTCCGGGGGAGGTGGGGGACATTGAGTCCGAGTAGGCCATGTTCTGCACCTCCATTGCCGAGGCGGCTCACCGGAGCTGTGATCGCAAGATTGTTGGTGCCTGTTGCGGCGGCAATCCTTGAACCCGCTGGTGGACACCGACGGTGAGGGATGCTATCACACTGAAGATGGAGTCCTATCGGGTCTTTTTGGCCCGTGGGACTCTGGAAGCAGCTGATGGGTACTGGCAGTCCAAGCGGCATGCTGCTCGGGTGGTTGCTGAGACAAAAACTCGGGTGTGGCAGGAGTTTGGAGAGGCCATGGAAAACGAGTTCTGAACGGCTTCATGGCGATTCTGTTCCTCCATCCGGGGGGGGGGAAGAGGTACACCACCAACACTGTTTACAGTGGGGAGGGTGTGCTGCTGACCTCAACTTGGGACGTTGTGGGTCGATGGGCAGAGTACTTCGAAGACCTCCCCAATCCCACCGGCACATCTTCCACTGAGGAAGTGGAGCCTGGGGATCTTGGGGCGGGCTCTCCCATCTCTGGTGCTGAGGTTACTGAGGTGATTAAAAAGCTCCTCGGTGGAAAGGCCCCGGGGGTTGATGAGATTCGCCTGGAGTTCCTTAAAGCTCTGGATGTTGTAGGGTTGCCATGGTTAACGCAACTCTGCAGCATCACGTGGACATTGGGGGCAGTTCCACTGGATTGGCAGACCAGGGTGGTGGTCCCCCTATTCAAAAAGGGGGGACCCTAGAGTGTGTTCCAACTATAGGGAAGTCACACTCTTAAGCCTCCCTGGTAAGGTAAATGGTAAATGGACTGAACTTATGTAGCGCTTTTCCAGTCATACAGACCACTCAAAGCGCTTTACACTAGAGCCACATTTACCCAATTGAACTCACTAACGCTCATACATTCATACACCGATACGCAGATCTTTAGGCAACTTGAGGTTAAGTGCCTTGCCCAGGGGCACATCGACATATGGCAGGAGGAAGCTGGAATCGAACCTTCTGATTGCAAGACGTATACTCTTCCTACTGAGCCACAGTCACCTCTAGGTCTATTCAGGGGTTCTGGAGATTAAGGTCTGTCGGATAGTCGAACCTTGGATTCAGGAAGAGCAGTGTGGTTTGCGCCGTGGAACACTGGACCAGCTGTACACCCTCAGCAGGGTCCTGGAGGGTGCATGGGAGTTCACCCAACCAGTCTACATGTGCTTTGTGGACTTGGAGAAGGCATTTGACTGTGTGCCTTGGGGAATCCTGTGGGAGGTACTCCGGGAGAATGGGGTACCAGCCCTTTGATACGGGCTGTTAGGTCCCTGTACGACTGGTGTCAGAGCTTGGTCCGCATTGCCGGCAGTAAGTCGGACTTGATTCCGGTGAGGGTTGGACTCTGCCAAGGTTGTCCTTTGTCACCGATTCTGTTCATAACTTTTATGGACAGAATTTCTCAGGCGCAGCCAAGGTGTTGTGGGGATCCGTTTTGGTGGCCGTAGGATTGGATCTCTGCTTTTTGCGTATGATATGGTCCTATTGGCTTCATCAGCTCGTGATCTACAGCTCTCACTGGAGCAGTTTGCAGCCGAGTGTGAAGCGGCCAGGATGAGAATCCGTGCCTCCAAGTCCGAGGCCATGGTCTTGAGCCGGAAAAGGGCAGAGTGCCTTCTCCGGGTCGGGGGGGAGGTCCTGCCTAAAGTGGGGGAGTTCAAGTGTCTTAGGGTCTTGTTCACGAATGAGGGAAAATGGAGCAGGAGATCGACAGACGGATTGGTGCTGCGTCTGCAGTGATGCGGGCGCTGTACCGGTCTGTCGTGGTGAAGAGAGAGCTGAGACAAAAAGTGAAGCTCTCGATTTACCGGTCGATCTACGTTCCTACCTTCATCTATGGTCATGAGCTTTGGGCCATGACCGAAAGAACGGGATCACGGATACAAGCGGCCGAAATGTGTCTGGGCTCTCAGAGATAGGGTGAGAAGCTCGGTCATCCGGGAGGGACTCAGAGTGGAGCCGCTGCTTCTCCACGTCGAGAGGAGCCAGTTGAGGTGGCTTGGGCATCTGGTTAGGATGCATCCTGGACGCCTCCCTGGTGAGGTGTTCCGGGCACGTCCCACCGGGAGGAGGCCCAGAGGAAGACCAAGGACACGCTGCAGGGACTATGTTTCTCGGCTGGCCTGGGAACGCCTTGGGATCCCCCCGGACGGCTGGGGAAAGGGGTGTCTGGGTCTCTCTGCTTAGGCTGCTGCCCCTGCGACCCGACCCTAGATAAGCGGAAGACAATGGATGGATGGATGGATGGATTTTGCTTGACAATCCTTTTAAAACTGTGGATATTTCTGTTACTGATGCACCTTTTCCTACCACACATTTTTGATCCACTCAACTTGCTATGAATATGACTGGATACAGAACTTCTTCAGCAGTGACCTTTTGTGGCTAACCCTCCTTGTCAGCAGTCTAGTCAGAAATCTTCCCCATGATTGTGCAGCCTACAATTTAGAGGCCCAGGAAACCATTGTAGGTGTTTGGAGTTGATTAGGGTATGACACCATGAATTGCAATATTCTAATATTCTGAGACACCTAATGTTGGGTTCTGTTATCTGTAAGCCATAATCATCAAACTTACAAGAAGTAAAGGCTTGAAATATTTCACTCTGTGTAATCAATCAGTATTATATAAGTTTTGCTTTCTGACATAATAGTCCACTTTTTTGAGATGCAACTGTCTATTCAGCTCCCTTACTCTGGTACTCTATAAGAAAAAAATCCAGTATAATCAATTGCCTTTAGAAGTCACCTAATTAGTAAACCAAGCCTAACTGTGTGTAATTTAGTCACAGTATGAGTCCATCTGTGAAGGCATCAGAGGTTTGTTAATAAACACGGGCCAAAACTGGCAGGCTGGCAAAGGAGAGCATCAATCAGAGAAGAACACTGGAGAAGATTCAAAGATCCACATCTTAGTCGGGATAAAACAGTCCATAGAACTATTCCTAGTTGTGTAATCCTGAAATGCGATTTGTTTGTGGGAAGAAGAAAAGCATTGTTGAAACAAAGCCAGAAGGCATCCTGTGGCTGAAAATTAACACTGTGCATCACCTTGAATACAGTATCCACAATGTGAAACATGAGTATGGCGGGATAATGTGGTGGAGATGTTTTTCTGCTGTAGGGACAGTAAAGCTGGTCAGAGTTGATAGGAAGATGGATGAAGCTAAATACAACCAGAGCTACAATAGGATGGTTTAAATCAAAGCATATTCCTATGTTAGAAAAGTCTAATCAAAATTTAGACCTAAATTCAATTGAGAATCTGTGCCAAGACTTGAAAACTGATCATCATTCTCCAACAAGGCTATAGGGCTAGGCTATGTGGAAAGCTGGTAGAGACAGAACCAAAAATTCTTGCAACTATAAATCAACCAAATTGAATTTAAATAGACTGTAATGGCTGCATAATGTGACTCTAAAAAATAGTCACTTTTCTCACGACCAGAGGAGGATCTACATGGGTGCACGGGGAGACAACTGCCCCCCTGCTATATACCCTTACCCCCCCAGATGCCTCCCTACTTTTATGTCCTTAAAATACTTGTAATTATTAATACTTGTTATTAATTGTTTGACGACGGTCACTCACTTGCGTGTGATTTCTAAGAGCGTTACCATATTTTCCTAGTTAGTTTAACTTACAATAAGTATGATAAAAGTTAATGAAAATTTTAACTATTTAAAAAATGTTCGGGTTTGCCTTTTTTAGGGACTGCACTTTCACTGATGGCTCTATATGATCAATAACATGGCATTGAGGCACAGTTAAACCCCGTTACATCAGTTCGATCAGATAGGGAAATAAATTGGCTGCTATGAGAATAAGATTTCTAAATTGACTGCTTGTGTGACCTGTGTCAGTGTGATAATTTCAGTCAGAGAGAGAAAAAGAAGAGGAAACTCATGAAGGAGAGAAGGAAGGCAAAGAGTCAGGGAGTCCAGCCTATCCAGCTGGATCACCTGGGACTTATTCTCGGCATAAATTCCACTGCAGAGATATTAGATGTTGTAAAATTTGTTGTAAAATGTTCTACATCCCCACTGCTCATGGGGTCTGAAAACTAATGCATGCCACTGTTCAGATTTCTTTTAAACCATATATCCTTTTTCATCTCTCCTACAAGTATACACCACTTATTTTTGGTTTGTGACATAAATTCCCCACAAACTGCTAATTATTTTATTGAGATATTAGTCAATGATATTAGTAGTTTGTAAATGGAAGAGTAAAGGAAAACTAAGGTTTTTGACATCTCTCCACATATGAATACTTCTGCTAGGTATTGTAGCAATGTTTAAATTGTGATCCGTTTGCAAATAAGACCATAGTCAGACTCAGCCTACTACCATGGGTTAAACCATTTTTATTTGATACCCCTTTAAATTCTGCCTTGTAAGAAACTAACAACAAATACTGCAGTGCAACAAAACATTTAGATTTATATTGCAAGATGGAATGTTTTATTTTCAGAAACTAGCAGATTTGCTTGATGAAGACAGATATTCTGCTATTCATATGACTGTCATGTATATTATTCATATTTATATTTTCTGTGTGATTGTTGAAAGGCAGCAAATAACTTTTGTCATTTTTTGTGCTCAATGTCAAGCATTCGGCTAAGCAGGTTTTCAGTAGGATTCAGCCGTTTACAACATCAATGTTCTTGTGCGTAAAATCACTCACTAATTATTTTTGTTATCATGCCAAGATCACTCACCTTGTAATTTTAGTGTTTGCACCATCTCGCCCCATCTCTGGATATTAGCCTGTAAAGCTCCAACGAATTCCTTTGTGCATTTTAGAATAACGGCCTCAACCTATTTTTCTGGGCTGCTATCAATATAGTGATCTGGCTTTGCACATGCTGGGTGTTAGTCCTGCCTTCTGTCCTGTTTACTGTTATGCAGGAAACTCCAGGTTGCAGTCGAATATGTGGTGGTAAGGCAGGGGCAGAAAGAGGGAGACAGGAATGCAGCAAAGAGCCAGTCCACTCAGCCTTTGATGAGGCAAGCACAATTTAAAGGGGTGTGTGTGCTCAATAGGAGCACATTTTCCTTTCAAGAAACTGCATTTTCAGCTTTTTTTTAATCATTACAAAGAATTGTTGAGCTGTATTTCTTAGGTTTTTTCTCTCTATTGTCATTTAACAAAACCTGTTCCTTTGCTGTAACCATGCTCCTAAAATGTTGGACTTAAACTCTTTTTATCTGGGCAAATGTAACATGTAAATGGAACAAAGATGTATAATAGAGAACATTGGCTTAGTTTTGTTTTTCTTTATTGCCCTTTAGAGTATTTAAATAAGTCTATTCATGCACCATAAAGGTTGTGCTGATATGGTAAAATATATCAGTAAACTCCAGTGAAAAATGTGTTTACATATCAAACCTTTGTAGATACTAGTTATAATAGTACATATTTAAATTAATAATTCAATATCTAAATAAATCCTTATTTGTGACCATATACATGTTGGAAGTGGCTTCATCTCCTTTAGATGGCAAACAGCTTTGGACATATAGACTAAGTTCCTGACTTTGAGTTGAACATGTCGATCCTTTCTCACCAAAAAAATAAACTGCTCCTTGAAGCAACATCAAAGTGTACCATTGACCATTGAGTGGACCATTAAATAACATTTAGAAGAAAGATAGTTTTTCTGCTTAGAACAGGTTCTAGACAACATTTTTATTAAAATACATTTCAATATGTGATCTTTCTCACCTGTTTTTTTTATGCACTTTACAACAACACGCATCAACACCACATTTGAATGGGAGCAGGTAAGCTTCGGGTCTTTCCACACACCCGATGCTGTTTGCCATCGGGGGTTGAAGGCCGGGAGGAGGAGCGGGTCTTTTGGTTGGGGTCTGGGCTGGGGTTAGGAGTCAGGTCTTGGGGGTCAATTGTTCCGGGGCTGGCATTTCGGCTCTCTCAGATTTTTTAGAATTTCGTTCCCTGGCTTCGGTGGGGCACCGGGTTCCGGCGGGGGGGCCTCGGCTGGGCAGTGTGCGGCGGCGATTGCAGGTATGGCTTTCTGAAAATACTTCTCAGTGCCAGACAATAACAAAAGCAATGGCTGAACAAGGATCCTTTGGCCATTGTGATATAAAATGGAAAAATTAGCATTTTATCTAAGATTGTTTAGAGAGTTTAAAAAGTCTTGGGCAAAATGGATGCAAGCAAGCAATGACCTTGTATAAAAGGAACTAGTTTGTTTTGCTTTTCCCAGTCTGATTGTTTAGTTGCTTTTTTAAGCTATCACACTCATTACACACTGTGGGCCTGATCTTCAAGATCTCAAATAGGGGCGCTAAATACTTGTACAAAATAAAAATTGCATGCGATACACACTATAAGTGGGCGTTTTGCGTGCGATTTTAAAAGATTGCTTGTGCAATGGATAACAAGTGCAAAAGAGGTGCAGACTGCCCTATTTAAATGAGGAAATTGAGTGTGCTTCTGACTGGCAGCTACTGCCCACAGCGGAACAAGAGGAAAAGCAAACAGATCCTCTCTGCTGTGTTGCTTGAAACATGCAGCGGTTGTTCAGCTGCATCATTATGAATGACCCAGTTGCTGATTTTTTCCTTCTGTTCCATTCTGCCCAAGGTTTTGTGGACTGTTACAGTTAGTAAACTTTTGTCGTCGCCATTCACAGCAGCAGGTTTGCCATCTCAGCCTCTGCCCTGAAAAGATTATTTCTCCAATCTGTTTATTTGCGCTGGGCGTTTCTGAGTGCGTAATTATGCATGCAGAATGCTGAGTTTAAGTTGTTCTGGAATGATCTAGATGCAAGAAAGTGTTGCAAGGAGTTTTATTATAGGAGTTATGTCATGGCTTCTGTTTGTAATTGGCTCCAAATCCGAGCTTAGATATTCCTACATAGAATCCTTCTATTCTCATCTATTTTTATTATTTTTATTATTGACAACCCAAATCTGTTGACACATGTATAGAAGATTCTCTGTCTCCATCGTCTGTCATTTTATCTGTGCCGCCTCCTCACCACAGTGACAGAAGACATTTTTGCGTCCCAGTTAGCACTTGCATTTCAAACGTGATAAATGTAGAAGAAAAAACTACACACACAATCCGTTTCAGGTTTGAAAAATCGCATTGCGGGTGGTGGTGGTAAGGGATTACACTTCCATATCCCCCTCCCACAAAATTTGCATGTTTGGGTGATTACCATAAGTTTTGCATATTCATGAAGGCAAACGTGATAAAAACTTTGCCTCGCTGTTCCACTGATTTTACACATGGAATCCAATTAGCACCTCATTTGTAGATCAGCAATGCTTGTGTGCATGTGTGATTTACCTAAGCATTGGTGCATTTTTATGAACACAGAAAACATGTCAGCCCTTCTTTGTTGACCTCAAACAACGAAGCAACTACAACGAGGTAGAGCTGTTAATGTAAATTTTATTTTTTCAACAGGAAAAGAAATGGGTTCCCATACCTCTATAGCAAATGGAAGAGCAGAGTTTTTACAGAAAGTGGGTGCAGTGCTGGTGGTGTAGGGGTTAAGGGCCATGTATAAAGGCTACAGTCCTTGAAGCGGCCGTCCTCGGTTCTAGTCCATGACCTGGAGACCTTTGCCGGATATTTTCCCCCTCTTTCTCCCCCTCTTTTCTGTCTGCCTACGGTCGGAAAAATTTCAAAATAAAGGCCTCAAAAAAAATGGAAAAAAAAAGGAAGATTGTTGTGGACAATTTAATTTCTCATTAGGTATCTTGTTTAGACACAGATAGAACACCAAAAGTGGATTCCTCATAGAGATCATTGGCGGCACTTGATACAGTATGAAAGGACCCCATTTTAGGCTTGCATGAACTTATATGCTGTTGCCCACAAAAGTTATACTTGTTTGTTCTGTATAAAATGATGCTTAAAATGGATATCTGATCCATGCCATTAAAATGTTTTCTGACCTGAGCCCACATTCTGAGGGAGTGTCAGATCACTGGATTAACTGTAGGTTGACCAATGGATAGAGCAAAAGATTGACCCTAAAAGGAGGCGAAGAGAGTCAAATGGTCCAAAGTCCCACTGGTCCAAAAACCAGTGGGACTTAAACCTCTGAGGTTTGTGACCAAATATTTTAATGAACAGTTATTTACTGACAACACTGACACTGCTGACACAAAGTTCTTTATTCTTGGACCATTTACTGTGTTCTTTTTACATGGTTTCAGAGAATGTTATCCTGCCATTGTGACATAAGCACTGAAGAGAAATTAGAGAATGGACTAGCTTTCCTTACTTGTTTTTGGTCTCTGACTGTTATCAGAAAGCTTTTTGGTTTGTTCAAGTGCATACATTTTGTCTTACGTTTGCCTAGCTTCAGCCTTTTAACTATTTCAGTTACAAGCATCATCCTCATCTAAAGCTAATCTAGAGAATGTGAATAACTTGTTTATTCATATTGAGCAATGATTTTACAACACAGCTGGCTAAGTTGGTTTTCAATTACTACTTTAAACAAAGTTTTGTCACAGAGGGTTAGAAAGTCTTCAGTTAAAAGAAAAGGTGTAATTTGCAAATTAAAGCACAATATAGAAATGCATTTCTGGTTGCCCGATGGCAAATTAGCAGTTGCAAACACATTTATGTATTATTTTTTTCTCAAGGCCTGAGCACCTCTGGTTGCCATCTTTAAAGTGGTTGTAGAATAAATGCCAGCTTCAGCATCTTCACATTTATCCATGGCCTCTAGTTTTCTGGATCCTAAGAGTGACATGCATCTGTCATGTACTGCTTGCACATTTTTTACGTGCCTGCGTAAGGTCAAGTGACAGGGTTCCAAAGTTTTCTTTTGTCCATGGTGCATGCAGTATTACTGTACACAGAGCAAACCAGCAAGTCACTTAAGCATGTGGCATTTTGAGCAGTCTTCCTGTTAGTTCCTCTTACACTTCCTTCTGCTTTTCAGTTAGATGCAAGAGAAATCTAATGACACTTAATTGCATGTTGTACACTCTAAGCAAATAATAGGAAAAAACACAGCAGTTATATCTGTTAGTGTACAAGGTTTTATTTCTGTGTTAAGTGCTGATGCGAGCATTATGATCTGGTCAACGACTGTGATCATGCCAGTTAAGAAAAGTGAAACAGTTTTCCACGCTGGTCAAAATCGAGTCTCAGGCAGCTGGCTGCATACAACTTTTATATTTGATTTGAGATTTACAAGTGTGCTTATAGCTGCTTAGGGCAATCTTTTGCTTTTGCCTGAACGCTTTGCAGCTCTCCAAATGTATCTTAAGATGACTGTTGGTTTACTAAAGGGGTTTGTGTGACAAACACAGTGGTCTCGTGAGCTTCACCACCACTTTTTATGTCGGTAACATCTGATTTGGCCTTTTTTTTTTGTGCATCATATCCATCGATAGCTTGACCAAAGGTGCTTCCTTTGTGTTTTTCTTCTATTGTGGCTCCAAGGGTGATTTCTTTCATCTCATTTGTTTCGGGAAGCAAAGAGAATCTCCTTGAAAGTCTGTGAGGCAGAAAACTGGTGAAGGAAATATGGTTGGATGATCTCAATACTACATTTCCATTGTTAGCCGTCCCCTCTAGAAATGGGGAAGGACCTGCCCAGTTCATAGTTGTCTGCTGCTTCTGAAGTCTCTGTTTATGCATGCAGATGAGCAGAAATCCTACAATCATCAGTGACAGTGCTGCACCTATTATTGCTGCCACAACTTTGCCGTGTTGTGAATCTTTTTTCTTTGCCTTGTTGATGTAATTGACCGCTCCATCATCACCTGGGACTGGCTTGGTACTTGTAGATATTTTCACTTCAGACTTGATAGAAGTGGTTCCTGTAAAGATGGCCATCACCTTGAATGTAGATATAAATGAAGAGGTCGTTTCATTTAGCTTGATCTGAGAGGTTGGTGTTCTTCCTGTACCATGGCTTTGTGCAATGTTGCTTAGCATTACAGGTTCTGTTGAATTGTTGATTTGCTTGCTGGTTTGACTAATTAGAACCATTGTTGTGGATTTCCAAACTTTAGACTTAACAATTGTTGTACCTGATGAACTGGTAAGTGTTGGTGCTGTCTGAGGCATTGATTGAATTGTGTGCAGTAAAGGAGTAGAGCTTCTTGTTTCCTCTGGTGTGTTCCTATCAAAAGTGGCAGTTGTAGTGTTGAGAGCTGGGGTCTCTGACAGCTGATTTAATGTTGTCAGCTGGATGGTTTGGGTCACCTCAACTGCTGTCACATCTGTGAAGTTGGTTTGCAGCTCAGATGTTACTGTGCTGATTGCTACCAGTTGCAGCAGTAGAATGAAAGTAAAGGTGGTCATTTTGGCCTCAGGTCTTCTGTTGCACACCCTTGGTGTTTCATGCTAAAACAAAGGGAATTCTGTATTCATTATCAGGCAACAACGTCTGATTAAATTTTTTTTGTCAAAATACACAACTGTAACCTGGTATTGCTAATCTGAGTTTGACGATTTAACGACTTTTCGTTGTTGGACTTAGGTTTATATTTTACAATAATTATCTAAATGAATGGTAAATTTCTCATTTATGCATTTTATTAAAGCTTTTAATTTTTTCCATTTACTGTCATAAATGATCCGTCATGTGTTAATAGTCCATGTTATTCAGTTAAAACCCTTATCAAATTGACAGATGCACAAAGGAAACTGTTTAGTGTCTTCTTCAAACAGTTTCTGTGTATTTGGAAACTCGTAGAAGCTTAAAGAAAGCAAAGCACACTCAAAAGACTTGGGAAAGTGCTGTGCTTATCTTTGTATTTTACAAACCTTTGTTTTAAAGAATTTTTCATTTGCCTGACATTCAAACTTTTGCAGGTTTGTAAGTTGAGTCCATTTAGATGCTTGCTAAATTTTATTGCATCTTGTACTAAGGTTATTTTTGGCCTCGGTGATGTCTTCACACAAATGCAAATCACCCTACAAAACCAATCCCAACTCATATCATCACAGATCATCATTCTTACACCTTTATGAAAATTAGCTTTCATGATCTTTGTTGTCCTTGGCTTGTTTAACCAGATGCCCAATTTTCATAGAAGCAAACTAAAACAGTTTTGAGAGACTTAGTAACCCAATGTTTTTGGACTGTGGGAGAGAACTGGCGTACCCAGAGAGAACCCAAACATGCATGGGGAAAACATGCAAGCTCAATGCAGAAGACCTCGGGCTGAGATTTGTGCTGAGGACCTTGTTGCTGCATGGCAACATTGCTACCAACTGTGCCACAGTGCAGCCCTCCTTTAAAGGGTATTAAAATGAGGAAAAGCTGACTTTAGATCAGAAAGGCATTTGCTAGTCAGTGTTATTATTAATTGAATAATGAGACAAATGCATAAGCAGTTATTACTTTTCTCTGTTTAATAAATGTTTAAATTAATTCATTTTCACAGATTATTTAAGTTAAATTTTAGGATCCTATTGCATTTTGAACATCTTTTCTAGATACAGCCACTTAACATGAACCCTTTTTTTTTTAAAGCAATATTAACACTTTAAGTGCAGAAAATTGTACTTACCAGTTATTGTACAAGGATAACCTGAGTTTAGTTCCAAGATTTATTAATAGTGATAACATTAAACTCTTCACAGGTTTAGTGAATGTCGACTGCATGAAAGCAGGAACTAAGAGCTAGAAACACCCCCAGCTTTCTGAAATGTTGAAACTGATGCTTGCCTCACTGACAGGAAATGAAACATTTTAAACTGTCAACCATGTGCACTCTTTAGCCAGTTTACTAAATATAGTTGCACATGTCTTACATCAAAAACGTCTATAAACTTTCCTGTCAATAAAACTATTCGGGTTATTTTATCCCATGTTGTATGTGTGGTTACTACATACTCAGCTCCAAGCTGTTTTTGTGAGTAGAACAGTACCTGATGTGAGCATAATGATCTGGTAAACAGTGATCCTTCTCACTGTTGGCTTTTGAAGCTCCGTGTCCAGAAGAGCGAACTGTTTCTTTTTTTCACTCACTGAGTCATTTGTCATCTTTTTATTAGACCTGGTTTGATCCATTGAATTAGGTACAGTAGTCTTAATGCTTTATTGAGTACTGTTTAGAACCAAGCTGTATTCCTCAAGGGCATAAAAATACAGCTCTATATGGGGGGTCAAATGTCAGGGAATTTCTATGGACGTCTTTACAATCTGACACATCTGCTAAAGCAGTTTTACGGCCTTCAGCATACATTCTGGGCATTTATGGATTTTTTTGAGTGGTGCATTCCAATTATCAATCTGAAACAGCAGTCTCTATACCTGTTTTAAAATAGATAAGGTAAAATTATTTGTGTCATTCGATGGGGGCAGATAATAAGATGAAAGACCCTGCAAATTTGCAGTCTCCTGTTGATATTACCACCAAGCTCATCCATCTTTCTCTTCTGCGAGTGAAGATTTGTTTAGAAAAGGATTGTCAGTGAACAGTGTAGTTTTAAGTTCTTCAACATCCACATTTTCCTGATGCCACTTAATTTCCCCAGGCTGTATTCTGAGGCTTGGGCTTTTGTTGGTTTTGGTATTGCTTATTTTGCTTTCTGGTGACTCACCAGCTCAATTTAGTTAGTTGGCATTCTTGTAAATATAATTTACATGCAAAAATGAATAAAACATTTGGTTAACAGATTCAAAACAAATCAACAATCCAGCAAAAAACTTTGAGGCTACACATTAACTGCTCCCACTGGCTTCTTTGTCATTGTGAAAAGTTTTCACGGTGCATGCAGGTCCTCAGCGGTGTTTGACAGAAAATCGACAAATACTTTAAATAAACGGAAATTAACAGTGACAAAGCAAATGGTCGGTTGTTTTTCAAAGTGCTCCCACCTTGCTTTCATATGTACAATCACAGTGTATGCGCCTAATTTGAATAGTGGTTCTCTGCTGTACATACAAGAGACATGGTAACTTGAATAACCTCAATGATGCTTTGAAGCACAAGATACGAATACCATTCAAAATTCATTTATTTAGAATCTGATAATATGAATATGCAGTAAAGTTGTACAAGTCAGCATTGAATAGATCATCAGCTTTTTAGTAGTGGAGCACAGTCTGTTTGTCATCAGCCTAGTCAGTACTGCATTGGCTGCACACAAGATCATGGATGTCCTATCTTGATTTCATTTCTAGGCTTTCTTTGTTTACTTCCATTTGAGTTATTTCTCCATTATTTCTGTGATTTTGTGTTTGTTTCCTGAACAGAAATGTCAATTTTTGCACAGCTGCAGCTTAGGAAAATAGGGGTCATGTTCCGGTAACCTATAATTTAATCACACACACTGCACACTATATGGTCAACCAGAAGCAATTTTTCAGTTAATCCTTGTTGTTGAGATATAATTAATATTTTTTTTCCAGTAGCTGGTCAGGTTACACATTATTTGGGGATATGAACCCAAAGTAATTTTTTTATCACAAGTCATATAATTATTGCCATATCCACCGATACTTGTGCTGTTTTCTAATATGGCACTGCCCTGATCTCCCTCCTGTTATCTTTTGACCCTCCGGCTATTCCTGGTGACAGCAGGAAAAAAAGCGCTGTCTACCAAGAGTGCATGGATACAACCTTGATGTGCAGTGCCTTGCACAGGAATTAATGTGTTCTGACCTATTGACATTATGTCATGTTTTAGTCCCAAACTTCCATATTTTATTAGGATTTTATGTGATAAGCCAACACAAAGTACTGAGTAATTGTGAAGGAGTATGAATGCTTGCACAAGAAATTGTGTAAGTGTGCTTGTACCTGAATGAATGAATGAGAAAAACACTCTAAAGCACTTCCTGGCTGTCAGATATGGTTAAAGGCCACTTTGCAAGTAGGCTATTCAGTTATGAACACAGCAAAAATTTGTTTATTGTTGTTTATCTCTGATGAGTTCTTTGATTAAAACTGCACACATTGTGCTTTCAAAATGCTTAATAATTTGGCCAGGAGGAAGTCTGGTCTAAGTAAAGTTAAAATATTATTTCAGCAAAGTTATCTTTGACTAAAATTCTCTTCATATTTTCAAAAAAATATATTATTTATGCAACCTGTTCTTTTTCCTTCCATTTGATCCATTCAGTTTGACCAAACCAGATCTGTAACATTATATAACTCAAACATCGGACAACGTTTTGTATATAAAAACCTTTTCATAGTTAAAAAAATACACCTACTTTTATCTGTCAGTAGGGAAACAATATTCACACCCCTTGAAGTTTTTCACATATTGTCAAATTTCAACCACAAACATAAATATATTTATGTTTGTGGTTGAAGTGTGACTATATGTGGAAAATGGTATGAATAGTTTTACAAGACACTGTATACAATTTGTGAGCTACTATTAAAGGTTATTTTTAAGTAAAATAAATCTAAAGTTCTAGAAATCTTTCCAGAATTTTTGTAATACCCAAGTAGGTTTAAGTTTTACAAGAACTTTAGATTCCAAAATAAGAATAAGAAAGCAAATATAACAAATTTGGATGTTTGGGCAAGGGCATACAGAGGTGGGTTACCATCTCATACAACAAGAGGCATGTCTTCTGAATTCTTGGGAACCTCCAAACAGGAATCCTTGGAACTGGAGCTCTGGATCTGAAAGACCTTTTCTTCAGGATCAGTAGATGTTGTTTTTTCTTCCTTGTGTCCTGCCACAGCTTCGTCCATTGCCTCTTGTATTTCAGTCAGAGTCTTACTGTTTGTTCTTACCTCCTCAAGCATAACGATGGTATCACATGGGCCAACCAATCCTTCGTTCTCTGTTTGTTCTGTTCCCCAGTAGTTAGAACCACTCATTAGGTCTGTGCTGGAATGGCGGGATCGGGGGATGTACACCCGGCGCTGAAGAACACAGATCTGACATGCAAACACTGATATTGTAACCAGTAAGCAGATGATTAACCCTCCTGCTGAACCAATCGCAATTAGGCCCATTTCAGTGTCAATTAAGCAGTGTCCTCCAGTGGCATTGATGCCATCACTTGTGTTTAGTTGGTAAGGGTCAGGTAGGTCTCCACTGTAAAATGTTGTGCTGTGACTTTGGTCTTTGGATTTGGGTGAACCCGTGTTTGTGGTTGAAATACCTTTGTCTGCCTCAGAAGGGTGGAGCAACAACAGGAACAGGAGAAACAGGCACACAGTTCTGGTGGTTTTCATCATGTTCTGAAATAAAGAATAGCGTTTTAGAGAGCAGAATTCCAATCTAAGTTTTTTTTTATTCCCATTGCATTAGCTTTACATTTTCTTCTTGCTGACTGTTATTGCTTTGAATCCTTTGTAAATTTTCAGTTCAGTAGTTACATAAGGTAGTGTCCAGAGGTCTCTGTGGTGTACGGGAAAGATGGATGAACAGCAACAGCTTTTCTGAACAGCACAACTTGGTCTTTTTTTCTGCTTGGGTTATTTCAGGGTTTCTGGTCTGAAGCCACAAAGGCTGAAGTCCTGTTCTTAAAGAAGCAAAAAAACATCAGTATTTTTAGAAACTAAATGCTTCAAAGCATGCTTTATCGCATTTGCATACTTGTGTGATTTTTTTTTTTTATCTACAGAGTACTCAGAAACCAAAGTCAGATCATTACAGAAGACCTGAGTATGTATTTTACCGTACCATTTTTTCTCTTTCCCCAGGTTCAAAACAGGCCAAATTAATGGTGACCTGCTCATCTACCATGTTCTTCTGACTCTAAAACCTTACTATGCTAAGCCATATGAGATAGTTGTAGACTTAACTCATGTTGGACCTAGTAATCGCTTCAAGACTGACTTTCTGTCCAAGTGGTTTGTGGTCTTTCCTGGCTTTGCTTATGAGAACGTGGCAGCAGTTTATGTCTACAACTGCAACACTTGGGTGAGGGAGTACACCAAGTATCATGAGAGACTACTGACTGCCCTTAAAGGCAGCAAGCGTCTACAGTTTATTGACTCTCCAGCCAAGTTGGCAGAACACATTGAACCTGACCAACAGAAACTCCCAGCAGCCACTTTGACATTGGAAGAAGACCTCAAAGTGTTCCACAATGCCCTCAAGCTGGCTCACAAAGACACCAAAGTCTCAATAAAGGTAGGGTGACCATAAAAAAGTGCTTTTTCTTTTTATGTTTTTAATTTCAACACAATCTAATAAGATCATTCTACAGAGTGCAGCAAAAACAAGATTTCTGAAAATCATGGATATATATCTTTTACTCCTCAGGTGGGCTCCACAGCAGTTCAGGTGACCTCAGCTGAGCGGACCCGTGTTCTTGGCCAACCTGTCTTTCTCAACGATGTTTATTATGCCTCAGAGATTGAGGAGATTTGCCTGGTGGATGAGAGTCAGTTTACCCTAACCATGGCCAACCAGGGAACACCTCTCACGTTCATGCACCAAGAGTGTGATGCCATCGTTCAGTCCATAATTCATATCCGTACCCGCTGGGAGTTGTCTCAGCCTGACTCAATTCCCCAGCACACAAAGATTCGTCCAAAAGATGTCCCAGGGACTCTTCTCAACATTGCTCTGCTCAACTTGGGGAGTTCTGACCCAAGTCTCCGGTAAGTAATTCAAAGGTTTCAACCAAAAAATCCTTTCTTCATAAAAATACAGTAGCTTGCCAACTTTAGTGAAACAAGTTGAGTTCCAGAAACGCATGTAGCGTTAAGATTTCATGTATTTGAGCAAAGAGGATTAAACCAGGGGGCATAGATGTGTATGACGAACACAAGCAGTGTTTCGTTGAATTAAAACACACTGTACTTTTTATTAAAATTATTAGTGAGAATAGTTTAGTTAATTTTGAATCAAATACTTGGCACATTTTAGGCTTCTGGCCAAATCTAACTTATTGTACTTTCCACATCCAGGTCTGCGGCTTACAATCTCCTCTGTGCTTTGACTTGCACATTTAACCTAAAGATAGAGGGACAGCTATTGGAGACATCAGGTCTCTGCATCCCAGCAAACAACACTCTTTTTATTGTCTCCATCAGCAAAACCCTTGCTGCAAATGAGCCGCATCTGACACTGGAGTTCTTGGAGGAATGTATCTCTGGCTTCAGCAAGTCCAGTAAGTCTGCTACACATTTAACATGACAGTTAAGTGAAGCAGGAGTTTTTTTCTCTATAGGATATATTTTTTGATGTTATTTTTTTTTTTACATTTTTTGTATACTATTAGCTCTGTGGCAGTGGATTCTGCTCACATTTACGGTATAACTCTGGACCTACTGTTTTTGTTTTTTTTTTACCTAGGAGTTTGGCTGCTTAAGTTTTATTTATTTAAAAATTAGTTAATTTTGTAGCACAGCTTTCTTTAAAGTATTTAACTCCTGTAAAAAAAAAACAAACAAAAAACTGGAAATCTATTCTATAAATGTATCAGGTATTTTTGAAGTCTTTGGTTTCTCTCTGGTTGGCTCCAGACATTTGCCTCCTTTGTTTTCTGGATAAGTCTTCCTCTCTTAAAGGAGTATTTTTCACCCCGGGCTCTCACCATGTACCACACGGTATATGGAACCTTTGGCATTCAAATATTAAAGATGCATATAAAGTGACTGCTCAACCTCCATTTGATCATTAAAATCATGGCTTGGTCCTTGTAAGTCCTCTTGGGCCTTGTGTACAGTTCCTGCAGGTAAAGGGCTGCATGGATCCATAAAGACCGTATACTCTACAAAAGCAGAGTATAATTGTCCATGATATAAAGCTTTTTTCAAGATGAAGAGAAATATGTGATGTTATCAGAAGATCACAAAAATGATATATCAGCATGATATAAAAATTTTTAATTTATTGACTCACAACAGGATTAAAGTGTCAAACCTCCTAGAAGTAAATTTGATTTAGCTAGCACCAGTAACGACCTAAGAGGAATTTTTCAACCATCAGATAACAAATGCATCAATAGGTTGATGTTTCAACTTCTGTTGGATAACTAGGTGATACTAGCTTTAGTTTTAATCATCTTAGTTTGTTTTGTCTGTATCTCAATCTTGGTTGGAAGGATTCAAGATGTGCATCATCTTTAAAAGCTCCATAGCAGTTTCCGAACGAACAACCATTAACTTTATCTTACAATTAATAATTCATTAGAAAGTTATTTGAGTTAACATATTTATTTAATTGCTTATTCAAAATCAGAATCAAAAAGAACTTTACTGCCAAGATGTGTTTCACACGTACGAGGAATTTGCTACGGTGGTAAGGTGCAACACATAGGCAGACATACAGCTGACATAAATAAATTTAGAAATATGTAGTTTAAAAAAAACAAGTTATGTAGTAATGTTATGAGAAAAATAGAGCACTGTGGCAAATATTAAAAATATGTAATATACAATAACAATATTTTGCAGTCAAATAAAATAGTATTTACATGTGCTGAGATATTCGTACTTTTGCAAGAGGAAAGTGTCAGTGCGGGATCAGGGCCTTCTCAATGAGGCTAGCTGCAGACGGGAAGAAACTGTTTTTGTGGGGAGACGTTTTGGTCCTGATGGACCGCAGCCCCTAGCCACAGAGGGGAGAGTCTTAGACAAATCAACTGATATGTCATAACAGGAAGACCCGGTTAGGAGAGACCGTATTCTAAAGCACACTGGACAAATCAATGAAGAGATAGAATTTCATCGTAATTAATTTAAAAGTAAATTATGCTGTGTATCCTTTTCGGATGTGGGGTCCCCAGCATTTTGATTGGCTGGGCAGTGACAGTAGAGATGTGCTGCTTGGTGGTTCTCCCAGGGCTAGCATTGCAGTGGCTGTGATGTTGTGTGTGTGAGTTGATCCCGTCATAGGGTTAAGATTGGAATTCATTAGGGGATTGGGAAAGTTCCATCCTGGGGCCGCTCTGGTTAGCTGGTTTGTTTGGACCCCTCCTTCTTTTTTTGTATTTTTCTTTTTTTTGTGTTTGCTTTTTTAACAGTGTCCTGTCTGGCAGAGTAGTCCTCAGAATTGTTGTCTGAGTGCCAAGAAGAAGCCCAACAGATTTACTTTCACAAGTGAGGCATTACAGCAAACACTATGATGCTCTGCTTGATATTTATAAAAGAAACTTTATTAGACACTGATTTGGGATTATTCTAAGTGTTATGGACTGAAAGGAAAAGGAAAAAATAAGAAGCAAGAAAGAGAGAGGTGGGGCAAAAAGGAAAAACGGAAAGAAGGAGAAAAGAATAGATAAGAGAAAGAAAGATGAAGGGAAAACAAGATAGCACCCTAGACCTGCAGAAACATCTATAATAAAAGCATTGGTACCAAAAACTGCACGGTACAAATGAATGCAAGATGTATTTAGTGGTTATTGCGATTCAGTATATATCTGTGTATCTGTTAACATCTGAATCTAAACACCTGTGGGTTTAAGTGTGAGCATGCTTGTGTATACAAGGTTTCTCCATAACAATATGCAAGTATGAGGAGCCACAGACATGCCCCCCTGGACCGGAGACACACGCGGAGGAGATCCAAGCCACAGACATCAAAAGACACCCCCAGAGCACGGGAACCCCAGTAGAACCACCACCGGGACTACCGCAACCCCCCAGGAGAAGAACAGAGGAGAGCCCCAGGGAAACCACCTAGCAGCCACAGTGCAGAAACCCCAGGAAGCTGCAGCCACTGGCAGGGAGTGTGAACCGGACCCAGGAGGTGGTCCCCCTCCTTTTGGGGTGGACACAGGCAGACCGCCCCATCACCAGACCAGACTAGTGCCCGCACCGTTCGAACCAGACCAATCCCGGCCCAGAGCCTGACCCCCTCCGCTCTGACCGCAGCCCCCAATGACCCCCCTCTCCGGATGTAGAGGGGGCCATGTACAAAAGTGTGTCTACCAGGTCCAGCCAGAGCTGTCCCAGGATAAAACAGTCCCAACCCCCCAGTGATTTCCGATCTCAGCTCCATAAGCCTCCACCCCCAAGAACCCTAACATGAATCTCCCCACAGGGCCACCTCCAACCAGGACACAGAACACATGCCCCCAAACCCAAATCCCACAAATCCCCTCCCCACATGGACACACCCCACAGATGAGCTACACCTCCAAAAGGCTGACAGAGACACACCCACACAGCGCAAGCTCCACACATGGCCCACGCTCCAAGGCACCCCCGTCGTATCCTGCTGCCCACCACACAGTGTGCCACGATGGCAAGGCAAGGGCCTTAAGCAACCCCACCCCAGCCTCCGCGCACAGGCCCAACAGGGCAGACACCACCGTGTTTTTGTTTTTTTTCTTTTTTTATTAGTGAGAGGTCCCTCTCTAGATGGGGACGGAAGACACTGGGGGCCAGGGTTGGGGCGGAAATCGGGTTCTGGGTCGGGGTCATTTGGGTTTGAGCAGTCCCGGCCCTAGACTGAATTGGGTGCTCAGTCGGCCTGCCTGTCTCCACTCCTGAATGAAGGGGAACACCTCCTGGGTCCTGGGGCTGTTTGCCCCTCTGGTGGTTCTTCTTCTTGGCACTCAATTCTGAGTGCTACTCTGCCAGACAGGACACATTAAAAACAAACAAAAAAATATGGGGAAGGAGTTGCGATACTTGTTCCATTATTCAGGCACCACTGCTTACATATTGCCAATAAACGTGGCTGTAAATGTTAATTAAAGCATAAGTAAGTAATTAGAAAGGTAGATTGGTAATCTGAAAAACGCATATCCTGGGTATCCAAAAATAGCAGAAGTATTGCTTATAATGTTGTCTTACAAAAATCTGCATCAGTATTTAGGACTGCTATTTTTGTGGCAAATGGTGGTGCAGTTGTTTTGAAATGAAACTAACTTTGTTAATGAAGACTCCACAATGTGTACAATGTCTGCTACCTTTTGTTTTGTATAATGGCATTTTGCACTGTAGTGACACCTGCTGGTTTGCAGGGGAAAAACTACTTTTTAGTATGAAAACACAAGTGTGTGTTTCATCTTAGATACAAGAAATAAAGGGTCAAAGTTTTTACAACTCCTACCCTGCCCTAAATGTACATGCAGTTGCTATATCATTTAGGAAGCAATTGTAGGTAAACAGTTATACTGTATAGCATGACTATATCTACTTTATCTACTATATGTGCTCAACAATGTCAAAAAAGGGAAAAAGCCAAATTCTTGTATGTAAAAAATATTTGTATAGTAAATATGTTTTCTGATAAAGTTTAGCAAAAGTACTAAATATTGTACATTGTAAATATGTATATTCTGTAGTGCAAAAACAAAACCAAAGAGCAAAGTGTACCGGAGTCAAATTCCTTGTTTGTATGTACAAACTTGGCAATAAAGCTGATTCTGATTCTGATTCTAAATGTTTTCTTACAGGTATTGAGCTCAAGCATCTCTGCCTAGAGTACATGACACCCTGGCTTCTAAACCTGGTTCGCTTCTGTAAACATAATGATGATGCCAAACGCCAGCGTGTCACTGCCATCCTAGACAAACTTATCACCATGACAATAAATGAAAAGCAGATGTATCCCTCTATCCAGGCTAAGATCTGGGGCAGTTTGGGCCAAGTGAGTTTCAACCTGAAGAAATGGAAAAAGTTTTATGGATTGAGCCAAGGGCTGGTCAGTTTGTAACTAATTTCTCTTGCCTTTAGATAACAGATCTGCTAGATGTGGTGTTAGACAGCTTTATTAAGACCAGTGCCACAGGAGGCCTTGGCTCCATCAAGGCAGAGGTCATGGCTGATACTGCTGTAGCTCTGGCTTCAGGGAATGTCAAACTTGTGTCCAATAAGGTAAGATTCTCCACTCTCTAGACTAAAACATAAAATAAGAACATATGTAGTGCATGTGTTATCATGGACTGAGTTTCTTAAAGCTTAAAATGTCAATGCGTTTTTCCACATCAGGGTCAGTAAAATCTAGTATTGATTTGGCTTTACTTTTACTGTACAGAACATTAAAAAGTTTAACTTAAAGAAAAATTTCAAACCAAACTACAGATGTTTTCTTATGTATTTCAGATTGTTTCCATGTCACTTTGAAGGTTTTAAAAATTTCAAGCCCCACAGGGCATGTTATGGATAGTTGAAGTGCCAGGTTCCCACTGCAGGAACTTCTTCCAAAAACAAGGGCGGTTTTATGTGGTTGTTCTTTTACCCTCGTCATTCCTACTGCACCACCTAAGGCCAAAGCCCACATCATATATTTTAGACTGTTATGGCACCACTCATGAATTATTATGGAATGTTCACAGCAGTTACAGTGGGTAGAGATTACTGAAACTGAAGCAGCAACTCTCTCCAGGGACCTCATCGGTGTCTTTCTTTAAATGGCAATGTTTTATACCCCACAGTGTGAATATTAGGACTCTGGGAAAGTACCTTTTTAGGGAAAATTGGGGAAATTCATGCAAATTCATGCAACAAAGTCAAAACCTTCTCATGCGTACAGACTCATGCTTTGTTGAACCAATACATGCTTCAGAATTTTAATATGAGATGTTCCAAACCTAATATATAATAGCTACAAATCTTCCAAGAATTGTATTGTCTTTAGATCGAAAGTGTATTTGTTATGTTGTTTTTGTTGCAGGTTTGCTCTTTAGTGAGACCTTCAAACCTATTTAACCTTGAATTAAGTTCCTGCTCTGCTGGCTCAAACATAACAGCTGGAGATTAACATGGGGGCTGTAAACCCAGGATACATTTGTTCATAGACATTTAGTGGCGTACGCCAAACATCATTTATACTTCTAGTTATGTTATTTGTAGACTCTTTAAAATCCTGTTAGCCTTTGCATGTTGTTTTTTTTTTGTTTGATGGTCATACTTTGTATGAGCTAATTAGAATAAAAAATGAATTTATGGGTATTTTAAAATATCATTTTCATATTCAATTTCTTCACATTGTTGTTTAGATACTTAAAAAAATTATAGGTAAAGGTCTTCAGTTTTAATTTGTTTTCCTAATTTGTTGTTCTGAGAACTCTGCAGGAATTGTGGTCATTACTTACATAAAATAGTAGAAGTCCAGTTCCAAATCTGTGAATTCCTCAACTTACAGAAAGCAAAAAGACAAATCCATCCACTTGCTATCAGTCATCTGTGTGCTCTGAGTCTATTTCAGTTTGCTCCCCAGATAAACAAACGCAACATGCACCGGCAGACACAATAGAAAATCCTGGACCTGACTCCTATTATGGCACACATCGACGCTGCTTTGAATAGTGGTCATTGTCAAGACTGTTGCCTAAGAAATGGTTTGTGCTGCTGCTCTGCTCTGGGTTTTGAATGGCTTTACCCAACAGCTGCACAAATGATACTAACATCCATCCTGAAACAGACCTACGGTCCATGTGTCTCCCCATAGGCAGCAGAGGTAATACCTGGAGGTCTTCTGTTTATAAAATAGATTCTTGTTTTAAGTTCACATGACATTTGTTTGAATTTTTCCTTAATGTCAACAATCCCTCAAAAGACAGGATTCCTTTGATTAATGTGGTTGAATGCTGGTCATTTAACCCCTTACCACTTTGTACTTTTCCAGATTTAGTATCATGGTATTCATCCTACTTGGTGCATTTAGCTCCAACAGTACATCGATTTGTAACCCACTTAGGGATGTTTTGCACCCTTGTTATCAATTGAATAATAATTTACACATAATCTGACACTGAAGTCACATTTTTTTGCCAAGTGTGGTTGATCTTACTAATCCCGAGAGCAATTGTTAGGAACCTGAAACATTACTGGCTCAGCACAAGCCGGAAATAGTTGAATTTTCAAACAACAGTAGCATATTTTTTGAGTAGTTTCTTATTGAAAAAATATTAAACATGTACAAGGCCTCGGTCTATAGGGAGAATTTTCTAACAAATGTGATTTAGCAAAAACAAGTGCACAATCCTTTCATTTGCTTTTTATAGTGAGTACAGTGTAATCATCATCACATGACTAAAACAGTATTGGTGAAAGTCACTAATGATATTTGCATGTGCTTCCGATAATATACTAATGTCTTTACTTGTCCTGTTAGATCTCAGTGCTACATTTTATCCATTCAGTTTGATTCAGTTTGTTTTTTTTGGTGCCAATTCACAACATATGTCATATCAAGACACTTAAGAAAGTCAATTAAATCACATCATACAGATTGCAATTTAAGTACACAGTTCCATTTGGTCCTAGTTATCAAAGCGTGCAGTAAACTTCAGTTTATTATTTAAATTTGTTTTTCTCTGTGGAAACCCAGCAGATTGCATTGAGCAGATTGCAGCATTCACTCCTTTCAGATGAGCATGTAACCACAGTGGACAGTCGCTCACTTACCTTTGCAGCAATCCCTCAAACTGAGCATGCATGCAGCGACATTGGAAAGGAAAACTCATTTTTAACAGGAAGAAACCTCTAGCAGAACCAGGCTCAGTGTGAGCGGCCATCTGCCATGACCAACGGGGGTTTGAGCAGAGACACAAAAAGAACACAGAATCACTGATCCAGGAGTACTTTCTATGTGAAAGAAAAGTAAAACATTAAAGGCAGTAATAGCTTCTTTACTCGATTCTAGAAGAGGAACAGAGGTAGGCAGATTAAGTCTGAGCAAATTTTCAACTCTAGAGTGTGAAAGAGAGTGCATAGAGTTAGTAGCAGTAAAAGCTCAACCAAGGGCTATGGGTAGGAGAGAGACAGGGTTAAACACCAAAAGACAGGGCCAGGTCTATTGTCTGTAGAATGGGAACATTAAGTTGTTGGCAGCAGTAGCTCAGCCGATGCCCCCCTCTAGGAAGGTGGCACAGCTAAACACAGAGTCAGGCCAGCTGTAGCTTCTGGGAAAGCGAGAAGATTAAGTTAAAAGCTGAATTAACATCAAATAACACACAATTGGGTAGTAGTATGAGAATGTAGCATAGTGAGGGAAAGAGGTCATTATGTTCTCCTGCAACCTAAACCTATTGCAGCATAACTATATAGATACTTCAAAATAACCTATGCAACATTAACTATAAGCTTTATCAAAAAGAATAGTTTTAAGCCTAGCCTTAAAAGTAGACAGGAGAGGAGCCTGATGACTAAAGGATCTGCCTCCCATTCTACTTCTAGAGAATGTAGGAACCACCAGTAAACCTGCAGTCTGAGAACGAAGTGCTCTGTTAGGAATATACGGAACAATCAGATATCTGATGTATGATGGAGCTAGACGACAACTTCAGTCTTGTCTGAATTTAGATGCAGAAAATTTAAAGCCATCCAAGTTTTTATGTCTTCAAGACATGCTTGTAGTCTATCTAACTGGGTGGGCTCATCAGGATTTATGGATAAATAAAGTTGAGTATCATCAGCGTAACAGTGAAGATTTATCCCATGCTGCCTGATAATTTCACCTATTTAAAGAGATTTGGCCCCAGCACTGAACCCTGTGCTGCTACTCAAGAAACCCTGGAGTTTGAAGATGATTTATCATTTACATGAACAAACTAGAATCTGTCAGACAAATAAGATTTATACCAGCCTAGTGCTGTTTCCCTGATCCTTACAGCATGTTCCAACCTTTCTAAGATAATTTTTTTTCACGCTTATTTAACCAGGAAAGGTCTCATTGAGATTAAAAATCTCTTTTACAAGAGCGTCCTGGCCAAGACAGACAGCAGCGAAGTTACACGTCAGTCACAACATACAGTCAACATACAAAAATGCGCAATTACAAACCTGAAAAAGAGTTACAATCATCAAATTATGAGAAGCAACACATTTTACAATATGAATAAAAAATTTGTCAGGTAAAACAGCTAGATGCTGATGTTACAGTTTCCCTATCACTTAAAAGTCTTTTAAATGATTCTAAAGAGACTAGCCCTCTCAATTTTAAATCATTTTGTAGAAGGTTCGAAGCACAAGGAGCAGCAAACTGAAAACCCTTCTTATCCAGCTCAGAATGGACCTTTGGAACAGACCATAAAAACAGAGCGAAGATGATAAGAACTGGTGCATTTCTGAGAAATATACATTTATAAATAACAACGGAGCTCATCAAGCAGACGTTTTATAAGTAAGTAAATACAGGTCCCGAAGCCTGCGAGATGCCAAAGAGAACCAACCAACACGATAATAAAATGCACAGTGATGTGTAAGAGCTCTGAAGCCAGTGATGAACCTCAGAGCTCCATGATAAGCAGTATCAAGAGTTTTCAAACTCTGAGCTGATGAGTGCTTGTACAGTAGATAGCCAAAGTCCAACAATGGGATAAATGTGGCAGCTATAAGCCTCTTCCTGGCCTCATGGGACAGACAAGCCTGGATTGGAAAATAGAAACCCAGCCTAAGTCGGTTTACAATCAATTTAATATAGGATGGGAATGCAATTGTATTGTCAATCCACATTCCAAGATATTTGTAATGGCTAACAAATTCTATTTGAGCACCCTGAAAGGTGGTAATCTGTGGAATGGATTTGGGAGTTGGCTTTTGTGTTTGAGAACATGAATTTTGTTTTGTCTGAATTTAAGATGGGTTTTAGACCATATAGGTTGTTTAGTATAGTATCAAAAGCTGTTGGTAACTAAGAAATGGCTTGTAAAGGTGAAAGTGCAGAACTATAGAGTATTGTGTCATCAGCGTAGAAATGTGAGGATGCATTTGTGATATTCTGGTTTCAGAAGGGTTTGTGACGTGAGTCCATCTACCTTTACACATTGAGTCCGATCTGAGAGGTAGTTAGGAAACCATTTAAAGATTTTTTTGCGTTACTAGTGGCCTTTATTTTTCGGGGTTTTTTTTTAGACAGTAGTTAGACAGGAAACGGGGGAGGAGAGAGAGGGCAAGACAAACGGCAAATGTCGCTGAGGTCGGTACTCGAACCCGGGACGGCCATGTCAAGTGGTATAACTAAAGCTGACTTACAAATTGGTGGAATTTAATTTGTGACTAGAATGAGATTCAAAAGGTGGGTCAGAGGAGGGGCTATAAATTCGGCTGCTGCTTTTAGAAGGTGAGGCTCTAGATCAGGTCCTGGAGCTGTTTTTAAAGGTTTGAGGGCTTTGTGGACCTCAGCAACTGTGGGGAGGGTGAAAGTAAAGGGTTGATTTATAGAAACCAGGGGATCAACACTTAAATCTGTTGGGTTTTGTGAATACTGTGAAATGAATTAAACAAGGACCCAGACGCTACAAATGCTGGTTAAAGCAATTCAGCATCTCTGTTCTGTCGTATATTTTTTGCGTGTTGGTTTATTTGCAAGGTGAAAGTTCAATAGATTTACTAACTTGATTTAATATTGTGACTTGACTGTATCAAATGCAGCACTGAAGTCTAACAGGACAAGGACAGACACAAGTCCATTATCTAAGGCTGTGAGAATATTATTAGTGATGAATTATAGTTTAAAATGCATAAGAAAGGCAAAAAGCTTAATTGTTTTTAAGTAAACATATATGCATCTATTTTTAAATTTACTTCTTCATTAGATGCAGGGCTTTTCCCAATTCTAATGACTGAACGGCCTGTCTACTGTAAATCTCTCTCAGCTAGGATGGACGTCAATACCAGATCTGAGCATGGTTATAACTGTATGTAACTGCTGGGCTTTACATGAGTCTTTATACTACTGTTATCTAATGGCTTACTGTTTGTTGTCATGGCAGGACAACTTACTGAGCACAGTAGAGCGTTGTCTGCTGGCCTCGAACTCTTTGTCACCAAAGATTTGAATCAGTTCTTTTTTTCTTGTTAGATGAAAGAACTGTTGCATTGTCATGTACACCATTTACCACACAACCTTTCTGTGTACTTATCGATGTGGTGGCAGTATTTTCTAATAAGAAATATATATTTATAGAAAGCTTACATTTATACAAAGCTTATTTTACTGCTGATGATTGTGTACATGCATTGTTCCTGAATTTGTTAGCATCAGGCATTGCAAGAGATTGTCAAGTAATCATCTTATCATTGTATTTTTTTATTGTATTAGCTGGCTCTTCAGATTCAGCTCAGCAGTGGCGTGCACCATTGTAGCTAGTCTAGTTATTAGCAAATGTCAATAGGTGTCTACGGACTGTTATTTTTTAAAGTAATATTTTTTTCGGAGTACCAACAGAACACCAGGAACTAATAGGTAACTATAATGGTATCAGTTTCAAATGTCAGTTGAGGCAGACCATTGAAGGCTCGAATTCAGGCATTCAACCAGGTGCTGAAACAGCACACATAAACAATTGATGCCATACCACCTATTTAAAAAGCATTGAAATCAATTATGGTGACCCTAATGCGCACCATCATCTACTAACTATCACTCTATGTACAAGATGTGCAATTGCTATGAAGGTTTTCATGTTTGATAGTGTGCATGTGTGTGTTTTGTGCTTATGTGCCAAATGACTGATCCCATTATGACCAGTCAACTCTCTAATAGGATTAGTCCTATGACAACAACAAAGGAATGAGTTAAAAACTGGTGGATGATCTAAACCACATGTTTCTATGTTATGCTCTGTCTGTTTTATAATAGTCTGGAGTGTAGCATATCACTCCTACAATGGTTAGAAATAAATGTGCTAGTTGAAGCACAACATGGATGGGAGATCCCGGCTAGAGAATCAGGAGACTGGAGGTCATGAACATTAACTTTAATTCAACCTCAAATACTGAACATTATCCACCACAGGCTGAGTTGTACAATTATTTGTGAAACCTGTTCTACATGTGGGCACACCTGTGTATGCTCTATAATAGAAGAAACAAACAAGAATGTACATGTGAGACTAATAAGGGCATTCACTCAACAAATTAACTGATACGCAAAAGAAAATAATCACAAAATCACATTAACACAGCTTAGAAGCATTGCTAAATCAATTACAAGAAAAGCTATGCAGCGCTGTCCACAGCAGCTCCATGCTAACAGGCGCTAGCCATCCTAATACAACGCCGAACTATCAAAAAAAAACACACAAATTCAATTCAATTCAGTTTTATTTATATAGCGCCAATTCACAACACATGTTGTCTCAAGGCACTTCACAAAAGTCAGGTACATAATCCAATTAGTCCAAACCATTGAACAGTGCAGTCAGAGTTAGTTTTTTATTTTCAAATTGGATAAAAAGTTTTTTCTGTCTAAGGAAACCCAGTAGATTGCATTCCAGTCAGTGACTTGCAGCATTCCCTCCTCCCAGGATGAGCATGTAGGAGACCAGTGGACAGTCACTGGCGTTGACTTTGCAGCAATCCCCTCATACTGAGCATGCATGTAGCGACAGTGGAGAGGAAAAACTCCCATTTTTAACAGGGAAGAAAACCTCCAGCAGAACCAGGTTGCAGTGTGATGCGGTTCATCTGCCACGGAGCCGATGGTGAGTTAGGAGGAACAGAGCAGAGGACACAAAAGAGAACAAAGAAGCACTGATCCAGTGAGTAACTGTTTCTATGGGAAGAAATAGTAAATGTTTAATGGATGTAGCTGTCCTTAGTCGTTTCACTTAGAAGCCCCCCAAGAAAACATTTAAACTCTGAGCCAGTTTTCAAGGTTAGAGTCTGAAAGAGAGCACATATAATAGTTACAGTAAAAAGCTCAGTCATCGCCATGTTCTAGGAGAGAGAAAGGGTATAACACTGAAAGACAGGGCCATTGTGGATCATCGGTTTAGAGGTGAGCATTAAGTCTTGTGCAGCAGGGGGAAGCTCGGACGATGCCCCTTCTCCAGAAAGGTGTCACAGGTAGACACAGAGTCAGGCCAAGTGTAGTTTCTAGGAAGAGAAAGAGAGAGAAGCACAAGTTAAAAGCTGAAATAACACAGCGGAATAATGCAAAAAATGAGAGTAGCTTGAGAATGTAGCGATGAGGTGTGAAAGTGGTCATTATGTCCCCAGCAGCCCTTAAGCCATAAGCAGCATAACTACACAGAAAGTTTCAGTTCAGATTATTTAGTTAAACAGCGCTTATTTTCAACAGTGTCGTTTCAAGGCACCCCACAAAGGGTCCCACTGATGGTCATTGTTATACTAAAAACCACAAGGATTGGGATACCTCTCTCTGTCAGACTGATTATAACCATTGGAAAAGAGAAGGGGTCATACAGGTAGCAGAAATGGAGGGTGTGTTTGCACCTCAACCATAACTGAGCCGGTTTAGATGTGGTGCAAATTACTGATAACAGCACAGAACAAATCAATTAAAGAGCAAACTAATCTCTATAGTACTTACTTTATTTGCTACGCACACTAACATCCACTAATATCCTTTGCTCATTAAAGAAAAAGAGCAGGTGACTCTCTCCCCTTTGTTGCAGGAATAGAAACTAGGAAAAGGGATGGTAAGAATGAAAAGTAAATGAAAGTAAATTCTATTTATATAGCTCATTTCACAAAAGAAATCGCAAAGTGCTTCAAAAACATAAAGCATCAAAATAAAAAAATGTATCAAGAATACAAAGAAAAATGTATGATGCAAAATTAAAAATAAACAATATATTAAAATTTTATATCTTTTGAAGCTTGTAGATACAGGGTTTGGACAATGAAACTGAAACTTCTGGTTTTAGACCACAATAATTTATTAGTATGGTGTAGGGCCTCCTTTTGCGGCCAATATAGCATCAGTTCGTCTTGGAATGACATATAAAGTTCCTGCACAGTGGTCAGAGGGATGTTTTAAACCTATCTTCTTGCAGGATAGTGGCCAGGTCACACTACATGATACTGGTGGAGGAAAACGGTTTCTGGCTCGGGTCCTCAAAACACCCCAAAGTGGGTCAATAATATTTTCAGATCTGGGGACTGTTGCAGGCCATGGGAGATGTTCGTGGGGTGTCGGATGTGTTCCAACAAAAAAAAAAACTTCACCTTTCATGCTTCATCCAAACCATATCTTTCACCAGTCTTGCTGTGTGTATCGTGTGCATTGTCATCCTGATTACATGGCACACCGCCTTCAGGATACAATGTTTTGAACCATTGGATGAACGTGGTCCTCAAGAATGGTTCGGGGGCCAAGGGAATG
The DNA here is from genome assembly GCA_036173005.1 of Crenichthys baileyi. Lineage (NCBI taxonomy): Eukaryota > Metazoa > Chordata > Actinopteri > Cyprinodontiformes > Goodeidae > Crenichthys > Crenichthys baileyi. Next base: position 1,407,392 of record JAHHUM010002598.1, on the reverse strand, counting down.
GCCATGATATGGCAGCCCAAACCATCACTGATTCAACCTCATGCTTCACTCTGGGGCATGCCACAGTCGGGTCGGTGGTTATGCTTCTTGAGGGGCTCTCACACACCGTAACTCTCCCAGATGTGGGGAAAACAGTAAAGGTGGACTCATCAGAGAACAATACATGTTTCATATTGTCCACAGCCCAAGATTTGTGCTCCTTGCACAATTGAAACCGAAGTTTGGCATTGGCATGAGTGACCAAAGGTTTGGCTATAGCAGCCCGGCCGTGTATATTGACCCTGTGGAGCTCCCGACGGACAGTTCTGGTGGAAACAGGAGAGTTGAGGTGCACATTTAATTCTGCTGTGATTTGGGCAGCCGTGGTTTTTATGTTTTTGGATACAATCCGGGTTAGCACCCGAACATCCCTTTCAGACAGCTTCCTCTTGCGTCCACAGTTAATCCTGTTGGATGTGGTTCGTACTTCTTGGTGGTATGCTGACATTACCCTGGATACCGTGGCTCTTGATACATCACAAAGACTTGCTGTCTTGGTCACAGATGCGCCAGCAAGACGTGCACCAACAATTTGTCCTCTTTTGAACTCTGGTATGTCACGCATTATGTTGTTTGCATTTCAGTATTTTGAGCAAAACTGTGCTCTTACCCTGCTAATTGAACCTTCACACTCTGCTCTTACTGTTGCAATGTGCACTCAATGTAGACTGGCTACCAGGGTGGTCCAATTTAGCCATGAAACCTCCCACATTAAAATGACAGGTGTTTCAGTTTCATTGTCCAACCCCTGTATGTACACTATGTAGAGAATGTCTGACCTTTCTTTACATAATCAGTTGACATTGCTTAGCAGCGTGATGAGGTGCTGAGCCAAACATAGAAATGTATAAAATACTAACCCCTGTCTCTCTTTTAAGAAATTGGATTGATAAATTCTTAAGAGTTTCAGATTATTTTATAAATTGGTTAAAATCTACATTTCTTCCAGTTCATTTTTCTTTCTTCAGTTCTGTTCATACACAACTGCAGTCAGGGAATATCACAGATTTGGATATTAATGTTTCTACTAGACTGGCAGATTTAACAAAACTAAACCATATTCTGTTTTTAAAAAAAGATGGTGTGACGCTGGTGGGCAGGTGGTTAAGCGTGTGACCCATACACAGAGACCTAAGTCCTCGACGCATAATGTCGCGGGATCGAATCCCGTTGATGCCTTCTGCACTCCGTTATCCTGCTCTTTCCACACCATTTCCTGTCTCATTACTGTTGAAAAAATACTTTGAAAAATAAAGGCAGCTAGAGCCTAAAAAGTATTTTTTTAAAAGTGGAAGATAATCTTGCTTGATGGAAATCTTTACCCATATCACTCATGGGGAGGATTGCCAATCTCTGACTGGTGGTGGCCCCCACTGGAGTGGAGCTTTTGTAGCTTTTGAAGATGACATCTGGTAGCTGCATGTGATGCTTTTGGGAGGTTCTGTGCTGGGCGCACATAGGTTACTGGACTGGTGGCCGTGCTGCTCCTGGGTGGGGCTTGGGTCTTGGCAGGTATGTTGCTGGTGTTTCGGGCTTTTGCATTCGCTGGGGAGCCCGTGCACTTTCATAGGGGGTCTTTGTTTTTGGGAGGCTGCTGGGGGTGCATTTGCGTTGTATGTGTGAGTTTTGTTTAGGGTGCTTTTTGCTGTGCTCTGTCCTGTGGCTGTATGCCATGCTTTGATGGTGGTCCTGTGTCGTGCTGCTCGGGCCATGGCGCATGGATGCTGTGGGGGTGCCATTGCTGGGCTCTGTGGGTGCATCAAGAGTCTCTGCCTTGTACTGGAGTGGGATTGCCCTAGCTGCTGGGTGGTTCCTGGTAGGTAGTGTTTGCTTTGGAGGTTTTTATCGTGTCTCTATGAACGTATGGAAGGATGTGTGGTGTCTCTGTTGCTGTAGCATTGGCTTAGGGAAGCTGTTGCTTGGCTTTATCTCTATTGCCTGGCTGGCATGGATGTTGGTGTTTTCATGTCTTGGAGGGAGTGCAGCCTATTTACGGTGCGGGCTGTGGTTTTTTGTGATGCTCTACGGTTTGCTGGGCTGGCATCATGGGCATGGTGGTGAGTGGGGTGCCACGTTGCCGGATCTGCTCAGCAGCTTGGCTGGCGCTGGCAGTTTCGGTTCGTTTGTCCATAGAGACGGTGCATGTGCCTACATTAGGCTGAGGGTTTGCATTTGGGTTAACCTGCTGTTTTGGGTCGGGTAAGCATTTTGCACCCCAGTCTTTCCCACACCATCATCAGAGCGTGTGGAAAACTGGGTCAGCCTTTCTGGAACAGCACTCGATTGGTTTAAATCCTACTTCAAGGACAGGGACATGGTTCTCCTGGGTATCCTGTGCCTTGGGGGGCCAGGGTCTGATCTGTCCCAGCTCCGGGGGGGCAGGTCTGTGGCTCCTGACACTCGCTATTGCATATTTTTATGGAGAAACCTTGTTTACACAAGCACGCTCACACTCAGACCCACAGGTGTTCAGATTCAGGTGTCGACAGATACACAAATGTTCTATATTGAGCTGCAGTTACCAGTGAATACATCTTGTATTCATCAGTACTGTGCACTTTTTGGTAACAATGCTTCTGCAGGTGTAGAAGCAAGCACGGTGTTATCTTGTAATGTGCAAAGAGGATTTGGCGGCGGACGAAGGTGGAGACCTCGGTGGCCTGATCCCCGGATGCTTTGGCTGGCTCTAGGGACGTGGAATTTCACCTTGCTGGGGGTGAATTAGCCTGAGCTTGTGCGGGAGGACGAGAGATATCGACTAGAAATAGTCGGGCTCACCTCCACGCACAGCATGGGCTCTGGAACCCATCTCTTCGAGAGGGGCTGGACTCTCTTTGACTCTGGAGTGTCCCACGGGGAGAGGCGGTGGGCTGGGGTGGGTTTGCTTGTTGCCCCCCTGCTCAGCAGTCTCGTGTTGGGGTTTACCCCAGTGGATGAGAGGGTCACATCCCTGCGTCTTCGGGTTGGGGACAGGTCTCTGACAGTCATTTCGGGCTACGGGCTGAGTGGTAGTGCGGAGTACCCGGCCTTCTTGGCGTCCCTGTCAGGGGTGCTGGATAGTGCCCCTCCCGGGGAATCCATTATTCTGCTGGGGGACTTCAACACCCACGTGGGAAACAACAGTGACACCTGGAGAGGCGGGTTCGGGAGGAATGGCCTCCCCGATCTGAATCCGAGTGGTGTTTTGTTATTGGACTTCTGTGCTAGTCACGGATTGTCCATAATGAACACCATGTTCAAACATAAGGGTGTCCATCAGTGCACTTGGCACCAGGACACCCTAGGCAGGAGGTCAATGATCGACTTTGTTGTCATATCATCAGACCTTCGGCTGCATGTTTTGGACACTTGGGTGAAGAGAGGGGCTGAGCTGTCCACTGATCCCCACCTGGTGGTGAGTTGGATCCGCTGGAGGAGGAGAAAGCCGGACAGACTTGGCAGGCCCAAGCGCATAGTGAGGGTCTGCTGGGAACGTCTAGCGGAGCCCTTGGCCAGAGATGTATTCAACTCTCACCTCCGGGAGAGCATTGACCAGGTTCCGAGGGATGTTGGAGACATAGAGTCCGAGTGGACCATGTTCTCCACATCTATTGTCGATGCTGCCGCCCGTAGCTGCGGCCATAAGGTCTGCGGTGCCTGTTGCGGCGGCAATCCCAGAACCGGGTGGTGGACACCGGCAGTAAGGGACGCTGTCAAGCTGAAGAAGGAGTCCTATTGGCTGTGGTTGGCTTGTGGGACTCCTGAAGCAGCTGACGGGTACCGTGAGGCCAAGCGTGCGGCGGCCCGGGCGGTGGCAGAGGCAAAAACTCGGGCCTGGGAGGAGTTCGGTGAGGCCATGGAGAAGGACTACCAGTTGGCCTCGAGGTGATTCTGGCAAACCATCCGGCGCCTCAGGAGAGGGAAGCAGTGCTTCGCCAACACTGTTTACAGTGGGGGTGGGGAGCTGCTGACCTCGACTGAGGACATTATCGGGCGGTCGAAGGAGTACTTCGAGGATCTCCTCAATCCTGGTGGAAACAGAGGCTGGGGACTCGGAGTTGGACTCTTTCATCACCCAGGCTGAAGTCACCGAGGTGGTTAAAAAGTTCCGCGGTGGCAGGGCTTCAGGGGTGGATGAGATCCGCCCTGAGTACCTCAAGTCTCTGGATGTTGTGGGGCTGTCATGGTTGACACGCCTCTTCAACATTGCGTGGCGGTCGGGGACAGTGCCCTTGGACTGGCAGACTGGGGTGATGGTCCCCCTTCATAAGAAGGGTGACCGGAGGGTGTGTTCCAACTACAGGGGGATCACACTCCTCAGCCTCCCTGGTAAGGCCTACGTCAGAGTATTGGAGAGGAGAGTCCAGCCGATAGTCGATCCTCGGCTTCAGGAGGAGCAGTGTGATTTTCGTCCCGGCCGTGGAACACTGGACCAGCTCTATATCAAGACCTACAGCATGCGCTGGGGCGGTTCACAGCCGAGTGTGAAGCAGCTGGGATGAGGATTAGCTCCTCCAAGTCCGAGGCCATGGTTCTGGACCGGAAAAGGGTGGCTTGTCCTCTTCAGGTTGGAGGGGAGTTCCTGCCTCAAGTGGAGGAGTTTAAGTATCTCGGGGTCTTGTTCACGAGTGGGGGAAGAATGGAGCGGGAGATCGGTGCAGCTGCCGCAGTAATGGGGGCACGGTCCATTGTGGTGAAGAGAGAGCTGAGCCGAAAAGCGAAGCTCTCGATTTACCGGTCGGTCTACGTTCCTACCCTCACCTATGGCCATGAACTTTGGGTCATGACCAAAAGAACGACATCCCGGATACAAGCGGCTGAAATGAGCTTCCTCCATAGGGTGGCCGGGCATTCCCTTAGAAATAGGGTGAGGAGCTTGGCCATCCGGGAGGGGCTCGGAGTAGAGCCGCTGCTCCTCTACATCGAGAGGAGCCAGTTGAGGTGGCTCGGACGCCTTCCTCAAGAGGTGTTCCAGGCACGTCCCACCGGGAGAAGGACACGCTGGAGGGACTATGTCTCTCGGCTGGCCTGGGAATGCCTTGGGCTCCCCCCGGAGGAGCTAGAGGAGGTGTCTGGGGAGAGGGTCGTCTGGGCATCTCTGCTGAGTCTGCTGCCCCCGCAACCCGGTCACGGATAAAGCGGAAGACGACGAGTACGAGTACGATGCTTCTGCAGGTGTAGAAGCAAGCACGGTGTTATCTTGTAATGTCTTCATCCTTCTTTCTCTCCTCCATTCTTTTCTCCTTCTCTCCATTTTTCCTTTTTGCCCCACCTCTCTCTTTTTCGTGCTTATTTTTTCCTTTTTGTTTCCGTCTCCATGTCCATAACAATTGAAATAATCCCAAAGCAGTTTCTAATAAAGTTTCTTTTATAAATATCAAGCAGAACATCATAGCATTAGCCATAATGCTCCACTTGTGAAAGTAAATCTGTTGGGCTTCTTCTTGGCACTCAGACAACAATTCCATAAACAATAAATAACAACAATAAATGAGGGAAATTGTGAAATTTAAACAGTTGGCAGATTTAATACAATTTAACAATAGCACAATAAAACAGTGCAAGTTACAGCAACTGAAGAGCTCTTTCAAAACAAAACACAAATTTGGAATTGTTTGCAGTGTAGTGTCCTTTGTATTTGGTCCCTGTGTGTACTGTGTGTACTCCAGTGATGTAGGTATCAGTTTGGAATAAAGTGAATTGGTTATTCCTTATCTGGGGTCCTGTGGTTTGAAGTGTTCAGGCCCATAGATCCTTTCCAGGAACCCAAGCAGCTGGCCAATCTGCTATAGGATTCTTTAGAAGAGTTCTCGTTGGGTCTGGCTCGCCATCAACATCAACAATTAACTCCAAGATGAGATCAGGGACCACTAAAAATCAGTCTGCACATATAGTACAGAACAATTAAGGAAATAACTCTAATCAGTGTTTCAATTTTAAATGAGATCTCATCAAAATTTCAAAATCTACTTGTTGTTTTAACATTGCCTTTGCTTCTATAAAATCTAACTGCATTGCTTATAGTACAACAACAAAAATCGTTCATTATTAATCACATTCTAGATGCAATTTAAATCAAACCATTCAACTTTAATCTTAAATCATGTTTAACCAGAGCTTAGTTATAATTGACACAGTGCTTAAAAGGCACAAATAAAAATATAAAATGAAAGTGCATATTTGCATATTTCTTCAGTGTATCTCTGATGATTTTGCACTTAATACGGAACTTTACCAGTTTGGCTCAGTGCTCCGACTGGTTTTAGTATTTTCATTACAATATACAAAACATAGTGGTGCTATAACTTTTAGCTTACACGTGTGAAGGTAGTATGTTGCTAGCTTAACACATCAATTAACTCACAGGAATTTCAAGAATAAACAACCCCACTCCACTCGGTTGGATTGAGTGCAAAACACTCAAACGTTCTGAAAGGTGGGCAACATGAACTTAAAACTCATCAAAAGTAAATTTTAACATTTTTCTCAGCTCAATCTGTAACTCATTTACAACTGTGGTCTACCCTTCTCGTGTCGGCTCAGTTGCATGCAGCATGAGGACATGACACATTCAGGGCAGCTAATAAAGTTGGGGTGCATTCAAGGGGAGTTCAGAAAAACTTTTCTTTGCGAAACATTAGTAACCATTTATTTATATGGGTTACATATGCCAGACGGGACACAGTAAAAAAAACTAAACACAAAAAAAAAACAAGAAAGAATAGAAAAAAAACAAAAGAAGAAGGAGGGGTCCAAACGAACCAGCTAACCAGAGCCGACCCTGGAATAAACTTTCCCAGTCCCCCAATTAGTGCTACTGCCGGACAGGACATGGTTAAAACAGGACACTGTTAAAAAAACAAAACAAAGGCTTTCAATTTCAATATCCTTACTTAAAGAGCTGGCCAAAATGCTTCTGTGGGATCACAGACTCCTGTCTGATTTTATCATTTGATCCTACATGACTGATCTAATTTTAACCAAAACTGGGACAGAGCGCAGCTCACCTGAAAGGTATCAAGAATTGCAACAGTGGATGGGGCTAAGAGGATTTTGGCTGATTGGGAACAGCACAGAACTGAGGTTTTAGTACTGGAGAGTTTACACAGGAGCAGGGGTCCTTCACTTCCTTGACGGCAGGCCACTGCTGCCAGAGATGGAATGGAAAAGGGAACAAGCCGAGCAGGGTGTTCAGCGGAGTACCAACGAACAGAATCTTTCAGCAGATTGCGTATGCTGGAGGAAGTGGAAATCAGGTAGAGAAGAGACTTTGGGAGCTCTTTGGCCAGGGGCTTCAGATTTCACCAACGGGTGTCACCAATGGTCTGTGGGGGCCATACAAGAGGATGCAAGAGGTTTTGGTAACTACCACTTGTGGCCAAGAGAAACTGTGTTAAATCATTCCCCCAGAGTTGCAGGAGTTAAAACTGGAAAAGGAAGGTCTTTTTTTACAAGTACCTTTGAGACATCATGTCATGTGTTAGTCTGCAAAGAATTCATTGTTCTATACAAAATTGGTGTTATATGTTTGACCAGATGTAGATGGCTCTCTTTCATAGTTGTCAAGTTTTTAATTACAAGATGTGCCTGTGGATTGTAAAGTTTTCAATCCACCCCCTCCTCTGAGGTGGGTAGACTGGGTTAGTCTTTTGTTGGGTTTAAATATAAATAATATATTAATAATCATATAATTAGGCCCGAGCAGGAAAACTGCAAGGGCCTATTGTAATCGTAGGATTTCTTAGACCCGAGCAGGAAAACTGCAAGGGCCTATTGTAATCGTAGGATTTCTTATTAGGCCTGAGCAGGAAAACTGCAAGGGCCTATTGTAAACGTAGGAATTCTTATTATTAGGCCCGAGCAGGAAAACTGCAAGGGCCTGTTGTAATTGCAAGAATTATTAGGCCCGAGCAGGAAAACTGCAAGGGCCTATTGTAATCGCAAGAATTCTTATTCTTTCTTTCTTTCTTTCTTTCTTATTCTTTCTTTTTTCCGCTGCGTCTTTGCAGGGCAATTTGGGGACTTTGCCATGCACGAAAACTCACCAGATTTTACCCAAAATTGTCCCCCGTGTGAAATTCTTGTACCCTATTGTCGTTGTCAGTGGGCGTGGCCAAACGGCTCTACAGCGCCCCCTAAAGTGAGATAGGCCGAACCGTAAGTCGTAGAGATCTGAAATTTGGTACATAGCTAGATCTCCCCAAATCATGAAAAAAAGTACATTATGGGTATGCCCTAAAACGCACAGGAAGTCGGCCATTTTGGGTCAAAGGCCAATTTTGTCCGTTTTTCACTTTCACTCACGTCGAACTTTAACGAACTCCTCCTAGGGATTTTGAACTATCGGTTTCATATTTGGTCAATATGCAATTAAGGCATGGGGGATTAAAATTAATCAAAAGCGTGAGTTTTTGGCCATGTTTAGGGGGCGTGGCCCAAAGTGAAAAAATGCAATAACTTTCCCAAAAAAATGCCAAATCACACCAAAGTTGGCATGAAGGAGGACCTTCGGGTTCCCGATGATCCTATGGGGTCATATGCTGACATCACCAAAGCCACGCCCCCTGAGAACAGGAGGTCACTTTTTTCACTTGGAAAGGTGCCTGTCTGACCCTCCTGACCCAATCAACTTGAAAGTGTGTCAGAAGACAGACAACTAGTGGGTCTAACTTCGTTTGAAGCACTGTAACTTTTCATGAAAGGTCGTGGTGCCGCGGCGAAGTTGGACGTCACGCCATGGCCATACGTTTGGCTCTAATTTCCACATACATCATCTGATCTCCACCAAATTCAATGTAATTGATCCTAGTCCAGTCCCCCACAGAGATCTGATGACATATTTGGTGGGCGTGGCCTAATTCGTCCACAGCGCCCCCTAGAAAATAAAAAAAAACAGCCCCTAGCCATGCTTTAACCGAGGAATCTGAAATTTGGTACACATATGTAACTTGTCAGGACCTACAAAAAAGTCTCCTGGAGCGTTGGTCCAAACCCAACAGGAAGTCGGCCATTTTGGATTTATGTTGCCATTTTGACCCTGTTCTGAGCGTTTCTAGCCCGCATATCTGAGCGAACTCCTCCTACAGCTTTTGACTTAGAGACTGTAAAATCACTCAGTATACTCTTAAGGCATTGGGGATCAAAAGTTATCAAAAGCTTTTTGATACATGAAAGCGTGTGGGCGTGGCCACGCCTCAAAATATGACTTCTCGCCATGGAACACGAAATTGATAGAGCTCCTACAAGGAAAATCACAGACACATGAAACCCTCTGGAATTGATCTGCCCCTGGCCCTGAACAATATCCACTCATCAGATGCTGAGATCATCAAAGCCACGCCCCCTGACAACAGGAAGTGTAGTGTTTCACTTAGTGTGGTCCATGTTTGATTCCCTCCACCTAATCAACATGAAACTGTCCCAAGTCACAGATAACATGATGGTCTAAGTTTGTGTCTGGTACTGACTGGTTTGGCTGGAGGGTGTGGCCGTGGCGGCATGGCGAAGTCTGATGTCACGCCATGGCAGTACGTTTGGCTCTAAATTTGACATGCATTGCCCGATTTACTCCAAACTCAATATGGTTGACCTTTGTCAGCCCCCAAACACCTCTATTGGATTACATTGGAATTTGGATCAACAGCGCCCCCTAGGACACTTCAAGGGCTATATCTCCCTCATACATCATCGGATCCACTTGAAATGTAGTATACATGATCATGAGTTAATGATGCGCATGTTGACACAGTCAATAGATGACATCACTTTAGCCCCGCCCACTAATAAACAAATGAGTGTAGCTTCCACATGGAAGGTCCGATTCACTCCAAACTGAATATGGTTGATCTTTGTCAGCCCCTAAACAGCTATATTGGATTACATTGGAATTTGGATCAACAGCGCCCCCTAGGAGACTTCAAGGGCTATATTTCCCTCATACATCATCAGATCCACTTCAAATGTAGTATACATGATCGTGAGTTAATGATGGACATGTTGATATTGTCAATTGATGACCTTACTTTAGCCCCGGCCACTAATAAACAAATGAGTGTAGCCTCCATATGGAAGGTCTAATTGACTCCAAACTGAATATGATTGATCTCTGTCAGCCCCCAAACAGCTCTATTGGATTACATTGAAATTTGGATCAGTAGCGCCCCCTAAGACACTTTAAGGGCTATATCTCCCTCATACATCAACGGATCCACTTCAAATGTAGTATTCATGATTACGAGTTAATGATGTACATGTTGCTCACAGTCCCCCTTAGTGGCGACAATTGCAATTGAACAGCGGCCTGATTGGTGGCGTGCAGTCGGCGATACCAGGCTCCCACAGTGGCTGCACAGGCCGAGTTGCGCTGAGGTGCGAGGGCCTTCAAGGCTGCTTGCAGCTTTAATTATAATTATAATATTATTGTTATATGTTATATGTAAAAACATGCATTGGCTCTAAGTATTTTTATGAAATCCTACACTAAAAACTAATGACAATGAAAAATATATTACTCTGAATTTAGCTGAAAGTTCTAAATGTACGCCTTTGGGCGGAGCGCTAGTGGTGTAGGGGTTTAGCACGCGACCACAAATAGAGGCTATAGTCCTCAAAGCGGCCGTCCCGGGTTCGAGTCCCAGACCTGGCGACCTTTGCCGAATGTCTCCGCCTCTCTTTGCCCCTCCTTCCTGTCTACCTACTATCTAAAATAAAGGCCTCTAGTGCCGAAAAAATTCTTAAAAAATAAAAAAATACACCTTTGAGATTGCTCTTCATTTAATTTCCATCTTTTTTAATCTCAACAGAATTTTTCATTGTGGATGAAATTATATTGATTTAGCTTTGCACAGAAATATGGACTATTAAACAATGATGTCTGTGAGACTTCGTCTTCTATGACTATGGTTCTTGATACTGAGAAAAGTTGTAATTGTTTCTCTGTTTTATTGTTCTCAACTGTCAAAGAAACTGCATGAGGTAATGTGATCTTGGTCATGGTTTTTAGGGTTGGTATGTTGCTCTTCTCTTCGGCAGGTTATTGGACGGATGTGTAAGATCATTGACAAGACATGCCTTTCACCAACTCCTACATTGGAACAACACCTTATGTGGGATGACATTGCCATCCTGGCCCGCTATATGCTCATGCTGTCCTTTAACAACTCTCTGGATGTTGCAGCCCACCTGCCATACCTGTTCCACGTAGTGACACTGCTAGTAGCCACTGGTCCACTGTCCCTAAGAGCCTCTACCCATGGTTTGGTTATCAACATCATTCACTCCCTGTGCACCTGCTCACAGCTCAGTTTCAGTGGTAAGGGCTACAATATTCTTTGTATGTTGATTGATTAGATTCTGAAAACTTTTCCAGTGTCCATAAAAGGAAGCTCTGAAGTAAAGACTGATCTTATAATACAGCATATATAAACTGAAGATAAGTAACTTGTATCTATTGATAAAAAAATGTTTTGTGTAAAATTGTTACAGAGGAGACAAAGCAGGTTCTGAGGCTGAGCCTGACTGAGTTTTCATTGCCAAAGTTCTATCTGCTGTTTGGCATCAGCAAAGTCAAGTCCGCTGCCGTCATTGCCTTCCGCTCCAGCTACAGAGACCGCTCCTTCTCACCAGGGTCTTATGAGAGGGAAACCTTTGCCCTGTCCTCTCTAGAGACGGTCACTGAGGCCTTACTGGAAATTATGGAGGTCAGATAAATAATTGTGTATATATTAAGCAGGACTCTTTCTCTTAGTCATAGCTGCACATTCTCACAGAAAATGTTGTTTGAACATATATGCATCATCTTATTTATTGTAACAGTAATTAATCTGAAAAAGCTGATTTGAAACACTGCAGCCAATTCTATACCTCAATCATCAGCGCATCAATTAAAGTGTGACAGGTTACCAGTCAGCCTGTTTTTTTTTCTGGAAATCATTGCCAACGTAATAATTTAGAAGGACAAAACCCATCCAAATTAGTAATACTGTACAACTTTCCTTTAAGATCATATAGCTACACATGTACTCATTTCATTATTGTTCTCTTTTGACTCCAGGCTTGTATGAGAGACATTCCAACCTGCAAGTGGTTAGACCAGTGGACAGAGCTTGCACAAAAGTATGTGCCTCTTCAATTTTTTTTTTAATGCATAAAATTTTATGTGCAAGATTTAGAGAATCTGATCTTTGTGGTTGGGTTGTAGATTTGCATTCCAGTACAACCCATCTCTACAGCCCAGAGCACTGGTCGTTTTTGGCTGCATCAGCAAGAGGGTGACTCATGGGCAGATCAAGCAGATCATCCGAATCCTCAGCAAAGCCAGCCCTCTGCTCAGCATAGACCGGGTGAGAGCACTCAGTCACTTGCCATCCAGCATAAAATCCACTTGATTCTCACCTATTAATTTCTGTTATGCCTCAAAAGCTGAGAAAGTGTTGGTTAAAAACAAGTTCTTTGTGTTTCTCATTCACACACACAGAAACACACACTTGTTTATCTTAAAGGCTAAAGGCCTGCTTCTCATGATGGACCACAGAATTAAGCCAATACTTGTTATAGGCTCACTGGATCACCTGAGGTACAATAACCCAGCCATTATGATTACACTGCAAACAACCCTTAAACTTTTACCGTATTACAAAATGACTCTGCTTTCCTGTCCAATTGAAATGGCTTGCTGGATTGTGTTTTTGCATGGCAAAACATGGCCACATTTTTAACATCCAAGTGCTTTTACCCTGTGAAATATCCTGTGTGCAAAACCATTCCTGTGTTTTAGTTACAAAAGAATGGCTGGATATGATCATTTAACTCCATCATTGCCCAAAAGTTCACTTTTGATTGTTTGATCTGCCCTGGCTAATTTGATCTGGGTGGAGGATCAGCAGTGCTACAGGATCATTCCTCAGAACCAGACTCAGCTTGTGTGGAATAAAGAAACTGGGCCTGTTGAAGTCAACCAAGACTGATCACATTATATGGACTCTCTATTGGGTTGTTTGTAATTATACACCAAGTTGTTTATTTTAAGTAATTATTTTTGCATTTTCCCTCATGCCACATGAGAAAACGATTTATAGGCAAGTCCTGTTTGATTTATTAATGTGGGTCCAAATCCAAAGTGAGGAGTTCCTGGTCTTCCTAAAAGCCACTACTGGGAGGTCAGCTTAGCTTGCCTTTCTAGGTTTGTCCTCAGGACAGAGTGATCCACTACGGGAGGGGAAGAAAGACTTACAGGGAGACCGTGTCCACTTCCCTGCAGTACAGAAACAGGTTCAGGGCAGCATGAAGTCTTTTTTTGTTATATGCTCATTATAAACTTCATCAATGGTTTTAAGAGTTTCAGCATTAGACAGCAGCACTCCATGTTCATTCAGAACCCATTTCTCATTGGTCTTATATTGGACCTCTTTAATTTTAATTGAATACCAGCGGTACAGGGAATATTCATAAAGTTGAACATTACTAGAACTGCAAGTAATGGGTTCCAAGCCCGAACTAACAAGTCTGCCCCTGGCCCCACCCCTCCCAACACCCTATGCCACATCACCTGCTGCCCCAACCCACCCTGTGTTGACTGTTTTTATTTGACCACATTTTTTATAGTGTCATATCATAACTTGCTTGCAAAAGCACTGAGGCTTTAGAGAGTTAGCCCTGACAATGCATTCTGGCTATTTCACAGCATGGGCGGAAAATTTTTAGAAATTATGAAAAATACAAAGTTTGTCCTAAAATTCTCAATATTGCTAGAGAAAGCATTCCATGAAAAAAGTAAGAAATAAAAACCTAATTTCTTAGACTAATAATTTCTTTAAAATGAAAATGTTAATTCCCATTTTGAGAGTGAACAGAGCATTTTGTGCGAATTTCATAAAATTCACTAAAGATTCATACTGTACCTGATAATTCTCAAAATATTCCCAATTGACCATGCCCATATCTGCAATAATGTACATTGTTTATAATGTCCCTAAATAAAATGATTTAAGAAAACAAACCCTAAAGCATTGTTTATACAATCTAAGATCATTATGACCTGAATTTAAAAATTCATTAAAAATCCAGATTTCATCATAAAATTTCCTGTAGAATGAACAATATCAGTGTTTAAGTCCCTGAACTACTTTTTCAACCAAATATTGTTAACCAACATTTCCATGGTACATGGCCATATTCAAAAGTTCATAAAAATACATGGTTCATCATAAAAATATCAGTACCATGACTATATGAACAATAATACAGATTAGTCGTGTGCCTAAATTTAATGATTGTCTTGAAAATAATTAACTGTCATTTCATCACAATAATGACCATAATTTTAAAACGTTCACTTAAAATACCTAGTTTGTCAGAAAATTTAAAATATTCGCAAACAACCTCCCTTATGTCAAGAATATGCTTCAATTTCTTCAAGCACTTTACGTGAAATATTTGTATCACAATGGAACAATAATCAGGGCGCAGCACTGGTGGTGTATGGGGTTAAGTGCATGACCCATATACGGAGGCCTTAGTCCTCGAGGTGGCAGTTCGGGGTTAGAGTCCCACACATATGCCGTATGTCTTCCCCGTTCTCTCTCCATCCCCATTTCCTGTCTAGCTACTGTCAAAAAAATATAGGGAAAAGTTGCTTTGAGAGGACCCGGACCATTTATTGAAATCAGCCTAATGTGATATATGGAGGGTAAGTTGTGAAGAAAACTAGATGGCATTACTCTTTACTCTGTTTAAAAGTTAATCATTTTTTTAATTTCAACTGATAAATAATAGATAATGAGCAGCTTTAGTGTTATACAGTTGATTAATTTCTTCCAATATTCCATAAGTTGCACTGGATCCATATGCAGGAAAAGTTTAAATCGTTATTTTACATTTAATTTTTTACCAACCTGCAGGGGCCAGAGCTGCATGATTCATTTACAATACTACTAAACTACTAAACACTGATTAACACATTTTTTTATTGTCATCAGGCAAACTCATATCAGTTAACTACAGACCATGTTTTAGTAAAAATGTTATTTATTAGTATAATCAATCCAGAATTACAGGGAATTAATACCTTGACTGTCTAATTCTAAGTAAATATTTATATACAGTAACAGATGTACACAGAGTAGAGCAGATGATGGAAGGATTACCTGGCAGAAAACTATGAAAAATTTAAGATATTAAAGAGTTCCTACTCCACTAAGTCAGATTTACATAAAAACATAGTCTTAGGAAAATGTGTATTTTTTATGTACATGGGCAATTTAAAGTGCTCTGATCATCAGCGCTGCATTAAAACATTTGACTAACAGAAATATGGCAAAACACTTTATGATTAATGCAAACAATTACTTAAAGGTGAAGGTCAGAAGATTCATATACCGACTGAATACCCTGCCGACACTCTGGCGCAGGTGAAAACCCACAGAGGTTTGTTTCCAAGGAGATGAGTTTCCCTCTTTTTTGATTCAGTTGACTGTTCCTCCTCATATTTATCCCGTTTTGGACGGATGAGAAGTTTACCGCTTTTGGAGTTGATTATGGACACGTGTCACTCAAACTTTGGAACCGGGGTGATGTACTCCACTTTCTTAGTTCTAGTGAGGACGCGGGCAGCAGCATTCTGGATTATCTGTAGCTGTCTGATCCACTTTTTAGGCAGACCTGTGAAGACACCGTTGCAGTAATCAATTCTACTAAAGATGAACGCATTAATTAGTTTTCAAGGTCGTGCTGAGACATTAGTTCCTTTAATTCCTGGAGATGTTCTTTAGGTGAATAGAAGCTGACCTTGTTACTGTCTTTATGTGCCTCTGAAGGTTCAGGTCTGAGTCCATACTTACACCCAGGTTTCGAGGCTGATGGTGGTTTCTAGCTGGATGACTGAAGCTGTGTGCTAAACTTTTAAATAAGATGCTCATTCCTTGT
Source organism: Crenichthys baileyi (assembly GCA_036173005.1). Lineage (NCBI taxonomy): Eukaryota > Metazoa > Chordata > Actinopteri > Cyprinodontiformes > Goodeidae > Crenichthys > Crenichthys baileyi. Next base: position 1,391,453 of record JAHHUM010002598.1, on the reverse strand, counting down.
GTCCAAGATTATTAACTTCAGTTTTGTTTTTGATTAAGCTAAAGAAAATGATTTCTCTAAGCATTTACCAGCGCTTGTATGGGTTCATAGTCACCTGGTGACATCGTAACGTAGTAGCTGGTTGTGTCGTCTGCATAGTATGAAACGTTATGCTGTGGTTATAAATATCCTGAGTTAGGGGAGCATGTAGATATTGAATAGGAGGGGCCCTAAGATGGACCCTGGGGAAACGCCACATGTGATTTTTGTGGTCTCTGATGTAAAGTTACCTACTGACACAAAAAAGTCCCTGTCCTTCAAGTTGGATTTAAACCAACTGAGTGCTGTACCAGAAAGGCCCAATAAAAAGGAGTGATGAACAGTGTTCAATGCTGCACTAAGGTCCGGTAATGCCAGCACTGTGGTTCTTCCACAGTCTGCATTTATGCATGTCATTGAACATTGCATGTCATTGAAAACCTTGACAAGAGCAGTCTCTGTACTGTGGTGAAGCAGCGGAGCTTACGGAAGACATCGAAAGGCGGGTTGGTTCATTGTTAGGAAGTTGTTTAACTGTTGAAAACACAGCTTTTTCGAATAATTTGCTGATGAAGGGAGGAGGTTTGATATAGGCCGGTAGTTCTGTAGTATCAGCCTTGGCAAGTTGCTCTTTTCAATAGAGGTTTGATAATTGCTGTGTTTACAGGCTTGGGGGGAAAACACCTGGACAGAAAAGGGATGTGTTTATTATTTGGAGTTAAAACAGACTTATGACAGGCAAAGCTTTCTTAAGGAAAGCTGTGGGTAAAACATCGAAGACAGTAGAAGAATAGCTTTAGTTGCGTTTCCGACTTCTTCTAAGTATTTGTAGTTATTGGTGAATGACAATTGGGAAATTTTGTCAAAATCAGTTCTAGTTGAGACCAACCTTTGCCACTCGGATCTTTTGGGTTTTCAGTGAAGTAGTAGTAGAAGAGCATTGTAATGTTTGCTGATGATTCAGATAAGAAAGATTCCCCTTGCAGTTTCAAGTTGTAGGTTATATATCCTGTATAGTCTATCTTTATAGATAATATAGTGAACTGGAAGTTCAGTCTTTCGCACTCGTTTTCAGCTTTCGAACACCCCTTTTTTCACTTCTGAATCGATGGAGCACTTCTCCACCGAGACTTTTTTCTTCCCTGAAACGACTTTCACTTTAATTGGAGCAACTGCATCAATGATGTCCGAGGTTTTAGATTGAAAGTTGTCTATCAGCTCATCTACAGTGTTACAAGTCAAAGTGGAGGTAGAAAAGTAAATCTGGTTAAAGGTTTCAGCAGCACCGTCCTTAAAGATGTGTTTTCTTATAATGTCTCTTTGGCTAACTGAGTCATTGCAGACGTGCGTCAAAAATAACAGAAAGGTGGTCAGATAGGGCAACATCAGTTACAGACACCTTGGAAATGTTTAGACCCTTAGTAATGATCAAGTCCAAAATGTGTCCCTGTTTGTGCGTTTGCTGTTGAGTCAAATCAAAATTTCTAAGAGTGTCACATAGATCTATTGCAATTCTGTCTTCAGGATTGCCCATGTGAATGTTGAAGTCTCCCACAATAATTAAACAGTCATAATCAACAGATATCACAGATAAAAGCTCATTAAATCCACTGAAAAGGTTTGGACTTAGGAGACCTGTAACTATTCAAAAACAAGGTTCGGACAGGGCTCTTTACTTGGAGAGCCAAAAATTCAAATGAGTCAAATTTGCCCTGAAATACCTTTTTACACTTCAGCGAATTTTTAAACAAAGTTGCCCCCCTCCACCTTGTCTTTGCTGTCTGCTCTCTCAAAGAAAATTGTAGTTCAGAGGCGTGGACTCTATGAGAATGGGAGCTTCATGAAATTCATGTAACAATGTTTCTGTTAAAAACATAACATCAAGATTGTGGTCAGATAACTGATATTTGGCTGGGCGCTGGTGGTGTAGGGGTTAAGCGTGCGACAATGTGCAGCTATAGTTCTCGATGCGGCTGTCCCGGGTTCGAGTCCCGGACCCGACAACCTTTACCGAATGTCTCCTCCTCTCTTTGCCCTCTTTCTTGTCTTCCCACTGTCAAAAATGGCAAATAAAGGCCTCTAGTGCTACAAAACAGTATTAAAAGAAAGAGAAACGTTTATGTTTATTTCATGCAGGAGTGATTTATCTGTCAAAATAAGGTCAACGTTCCCCCACCGGTTGGTGAAGCGGTTGATTAAACAGTAACATTTTACCTTTAGTGTCCCTGTAAAATTTGATAAGGCAAGGAGTGAGGAGCCCTGTTGATCGGAGCCCTGCTGTTCTTAGTCTCCATGGGTGGGTGCATCTGTGCTCAGTGTGGATGATGCAGGTTGTAGTGTCTGTACGTAGCAGCCTGAGCTATTCCACCAGCTGCTGCATAATGATTGCATTGGACACCAAGCTAAAGTTGATGAGTAGAGCACTTGTGTAGGTGCTCTTCTTTTCTAAGTGTGACAGTATGAAGTAGAACGTGGTGGTGTCCTCTCTTTGATCACTTTGCTGAATATGTGAAGGTGAAGGGTAGTCTAGGGTTACTGGAGGACTCTACTTGTTCTAAAACCAGCTGTTCAAGACACTTTCCATGAACATAAAACTCGTTTAGTCTCTGACTGCTGCTTCCTTTAAAGCAAGGAGCATGGTAAGGTAAAACTTCCTGTTTTAAGTGTTGCACTGGATTGTTCGGTGTGTGAAGGCTCTCTCAATTTGATCTGATTTCTCTTTACTGGGACATCTCTGGGCTGCACGGTGGCGCAGTCGGAAGCACTGTTGCCTTGCAGCAAGAAGGTCCTGGGTTCCCGGCCGGGGGTCTTTCTGCATGGAGTTTGCATGTTTGGCTCACTCCGGCTTCCTCCTACAAGACATGCCTGTTAGGTTAATTGGTCTCTCTAAATTGCCCTTAGGTGTGTGAATGAGTGTGTGCATGGTTGTTTGTGTGTTGCCCTGTGATGGACTGGTGACCTGTCCAGGGTCTACGCACTTTATTGTTTCTCTATCTCTCTCTGATTCTCCTCCTCTCTCCTGTTCTCTGTGTCAGAAGTTCAGTTACTCATCTGCCTTCTTGAGTGATAATGGTACATGTAATAAACGTAGCATTTTTGTTGCTTTGGAGGTGAGGGTGTCGGAATAGGAGGCCCTGCTCCGCTGTTGAAAAACCAGCAGATAGCCGAGGCCCCTTAGCCAGCGCAGAGCCACCGAGGGTAGCTCCCCATAGCACTCCTTCAGCAGAGCCCGTACAGTAGGGACCTCAGGCCGGCTGGGTGACGGTACGTAGGAAGCATAGTCCTAGATCCCAGCCAACGGGTCACCACTCCTCAGCCTCCCTGGTAAGGCCTATGCCCAGGGTATCGGAGAGAAGAGTCCGGCCGATAGTCGAACGTCGGCTTTAGGAGGAGCAGTGTGGTTTTCGTCCCAGCCGTGGAACACTGGACCAGCTCTACACCCTCTACAGGGTACTCAAGGGTTCATGGGAGTTTGCCTAACCGGTCCACATATTTTGTGTACCTTGAGAAGGCATTTGACTGCGTCCCTCTTGGTGCCCTGTGGGGTGCTCCAGGAGTACGGAGTCAGGGGCCCTTTATTAGAAATATTATTATTTCTGTACAAGTGGAGCAGGAGTTTGGTCTGCATTGCCGGCACTAAGTCGGACCTGTTCCCGGTGCATGTTGGACTCCGGCAGGGCTGACCTTTGTCACCGGTCCTGTTCATAACTTTTATGGACAGGATTTCTAGACGCAGCCAAGGGCCGGAGGGGGTCCAGTTTGGGGACCAATGGATTTCGTCTCTTCTTTTTGCAGATGACGTGGTCCTGCTGGCCCCCTCTAGCCAAGACCTACAGCATGCGCTGGGGCGGCTGGAATGAGGATCAGCTCCTTCAAGTCCAAGGCCATGGTTCTCGACCGGAAAAGGGTGGCTTGTCCTCTTCAGGTTGGAGGGAAGTTCCTGCCTCAAGTGGAGGAATTCAAGTATCTCGGGGTCTTGTTCACGAGTGAGGCAAGAATGGAGCGTGAGATCGACAGACGGATCGGTGCGGCTGCCGCAGTAATGGGGACGCTGTGACGATCCATTGTGGTGAAGAGAAAGCTGAGCCGAAAAGCAAAGCTCTTGATTTATCGGTCAGTCTACGTTGTTACCCTCACCTGTGGCCATGAACTTTGGGTCATGACCGAAAGAACGACATCCCGGATACAAGCGGTTGAAATGAGCTTCCTCCGTAGGATGGCAAGGCACTCCCTTAGAGATAGGGTGGGCAGCTCGGCCATCCGGGAGGAGTTCATATTTGAGCCGCTGCTCCTCCACATCGAGAGGAGCCAGTTGAGGTGGCATCTATACTGGATGCCTCCTGGACGCCTGTCTTGAGAGGTGTTCCAGGCATGTCCCACAGGGAGGAGGCCCAGGGGACAACCCAGGACATGCTGGAAGGACTATGTCTCTCGGCTGGCCTTGGAACGCTTTGGGCTCCCCCCAGAGGAGCTAGAGGAGGTGTCTGGGGAGAGGGACATCTGGGTGTCTACTGAGTCTGCTGACCCCGTGACCCAGTCCCGGATGAAGCGGAAGACGAGTATGAGTACGAGTGGGAGATTTTAACATTCATGTTGACACTGAAAGGGATAGCCTAAATATAGTCTTCAATGCTATCTTATACTCAATTGGCTTTGCTCAAAACATTAGCAAACCTACCCACCTTTGTCTTCATTCTCTGGACCTTTTGCTGACATATGGCATTGAGTGTAAAGAAATAACAATATTCCCTCATAACCCTGTCCTGTCTGACCATTTTTTAATAACCTTTGAGTTTAATTTAACTGAGTACTATACACCTGAGAGAGTAGTAGATCATTATCAGACAATGCTGTAACAACCTTTAAAGATTATGTTCCACTTTTAATTTCAACATTATCCCAAAAAACCACAGTGGAGGTCAATAATTTTGTTTCTTTCCCTTCACAAATTGTTTCTGTTGTTCATAATGTTACTTCATCATTGCGTGGTGCTTTAGACAATGCAGCCCCCTTGAAAAAGAAGGTAATTATTTATAGGAGGCTGGCTCCCTGGTTTAATTCAGAGCTGCATACTTTAAAGCACAATGTTAGAAAATTGGAGAGAAAATGGCGCTCTACACACCTAGAGGATTCCTACTTAATCTGGAAAAATAGCCTGCTGTTGTATAAAAAGACACTTCGCCAAGCCAAAACAGCTTATTTCTCATCCTTAATAGAAGAGAACAAGAATAATCCTAGGTTTCTCTTTAGTACAGTTGCTAAACTTACACAGAGTCATAGCTCTGTTGAGCCATCCATTCCCTTTGCTCTTAGCAGTCATTACTTTATGGGATTCTTTTAAAATAAAATTGATTCTATTAAAAACAAAATCATTGGCATACTCCTGAAGCTGATTACTTCATCCTCAGCAAGTGAGACAACATTAGAAATAACTGCAGAACCTGATTTGTGTTTGGACTGTTTTGATCCTGTGGAGCTTCCTGGGTTAGCTTCATCTAAACCTTGAACTTGTATATTAGACCCAATCCCAACCAAATTATTTAAGGAAGTGTTTCCTTTGATTACCAGCCTCATTTTAGATGTGATCAATTTATCCTTAGTAAATGAATATGTAACACAGGCTACTAAGGTAGGTGTAATTAAACCTTTACTTAGGAAACATTTGCTTGAACAAGATGATTTACAAATTTACAAACCTACACACGTGGACAAAATTGTTGGTACCCCTAGGTTAATGCAAGAGAATCCCACAATGGTCACAGAAATAACTTGAATCTGACAAAGGTAATAATGAAAAAGAATTCTATGAAAATGAACAAATGAAAGTCAGACATTGCTTTTCAAACATGCTCCAACAGAATTGTTAAAAAAAATAAAGATGAAATTAAACATTTACAAACAGGCCAGGACAAAAATTATGGTACCCTTAACTTAATATTTTGTTGCATAACCTTTTGAGGCAATCACTGCAGTCAAACAATTCCTATAACTGTCAATGAGACTTCTGCACCTCTCAGCAGGTATTTTGGCCCACTCCTCATGAGCAAACTGCTCCAGGTGTCTCAGGTTTAGAGCGTGCCTTTTCCAGACGGCATGTTGCCTATTTTAGCTTCCCTTCATTGGCTCCCTGTTAAATCCAGAATAGAATTTAACTCCTCATATATAAAGCCCTTAATGATCTAGCTCCATCATACATCAGAGATCTGATTGTTCCATATATTCCTAACAGAGCACTTCGTTCTCAGACTGCAGGTTTACTGGTGGTTTCTAGAGTCTCTAGAAGTAGAATGGGAGGTAGATCCTTTAGTTATCAGGCTCCTCTCCTGTGGAACCAACTCCCAGTTTTAGTTCATGAGGCAGACACCCTGTCTACTTTTAAGGCTAGGCTTAAAACTTTCCTTTTTGATAAAGCTTATAGTTAGAGTGGCTTAGTTTATCCTGAGCCGTCTCTGTAGTTATGCTGCTATAAGTTTATGCAACTGAAGGACACAATGACACTTTCACTCTCTCTGCTACATTCTCATACTACTCTCCAATTTTGTGTCATTTGCTGTTTTTTCAACGTTTAGCTTTATGTTTTCTCTCTGTTTTTTGTCTTCCTAGTAGCTACACCTGGCCTTAATCTGTGTTTAGCTGTGACACTTTCCTAGAGGGGGGCATCAGCCAAGCTTTTGCGTATTGTTGTCCTTCCACCGATGATACACTTGGCCCTTTCTTTCAGTTTTTAACCCTGTCTCTCCTAGACATAGCTACTGGCTGAGCTTCTACTTTGACTAACTGTGTGCTCTCTTTCATATTTAAGCCCTAAAACTGGTAAATTTTCATCTGCTTAGCTGTCTTTTTTTTCTAGTGAACCACAAAAGGGCTAAAAACCTTAATGCTTTACTTTTTTTTCCAATAGAAAGTACTCCTGGTTTAGTGCTTCTGTGTTCTTTTTGTGTCTCTGCTCTTTTCCTAAAACCCCCTTGGTTGTGGCGATGGCCACTCACACTGAGCCGGGTTTTGGTCTGCGGGGGTTTCTTCCTTTTAAAGGGAGTTTTCCCTCCCGGTGCTCTTCTGCTGTATGAGGATTGCTGCAAACCCAAAGGGAAACGCTGCCCACTTTTGCTACATTCTCATTTAGGAGGAGTGAATGTGCAAGTTACTGACAGATGAATCGCTGGGGTTTTTCCCTTGGGTAAAAACTTTTAAAAATTTAATTTGTTCGGCGGGGTGAGGGCGAAAAACATTTACGCAACTTTACACTGTGGCTTGAAAATGACCCAATCCCATTTTTTTTTCCCTTTGCGACCTGTATCAAAACTTTTTATGACAGTCTTTTTAATGTGTGACGTGTGTCTGTACGGCAGGGCCATTCCCGCCTGTATGTCATTGATACTCGACAAACCACTATTCTGGGTCCTGCTACTGGCAGGAAGAAGACAAAAACCTGGGGGTGTGGTCACTTTCTTTTCGATCTTTTAAAAAATATGCGTTTTTATGTGCTGGCTCCGGGTTTTAAAATAACTTAAAAACCAAAAAACAGTCCAACTTTCCATCCATATTTCCCTTTGGGGAAACTCAAGCCGCTCGCTCACTGACTCGGCATCGCTATGGCACCGGGACGCTTATTTATGAATCAGTTCACACGGGGGGGCCCCTACAAATCATTTATTTTGGAAATGTGAACGACCACGCAAAAAAATCGAATTTCACAAAAAAATTGGAATTGAGCATTTAGACCTGCAGTGTGAACATAGCCTTAGACTGGACCAGTTAAAGCAAAGGAGCTTCAGGAGCCTTTAAAGCAAGTAGGGACGTCCGTTCTCCTTGTGGATTGGTTGAAGATGTATTGAAAACACCTTTAAGTGGATCTGCACAGTGCTTAAAGCACATCCAGGGATGTTGTCCAGTACTGTCTATTTGCTTGGTTAGATACTGGGAAAGGCCTGTTTGTGGCAGTATATATACTTGATGTTGTTGACCTTACACTGTGGTTGTTTTGGCATATTTTGAGTTGGTAGCTTGTAGTCAGTGATATACTTTAAGCTCAGCCACACAAAGTGGCTGTTTAGTTTATGTGTTTCTTTAAACACCGTTTGTTCCTTGCTGGACTAGATACTGCAGTGTCATCAGTTTTGAAAGCAGGGAACAAACTTGCGGCTGGTTTTATTCTTAATGCTTTTGACCATTATCACAATATTCATGTGTTTGTTACTGTAAGTAATGGACACAGTATTATATAGTTTAATGTATTTGGTAATGTCAACACTATAGTGAGTATTTTACTCATAATGCAAATTCATGTTGGTGAAAACTGTTTTTGTGCTGACTGTTTTCTGACTATCTCTCCTTCAGCTCTAAAAAAGTCATTGATTTCTTTTTGCTTCTCCTGATTGCTTCTTCTGATGGCCATTTTCCACTCTCTTACTTTGCACTATTCTAGGGTCTTGAGAGCTGTTTGAAGGGACCTGACAATTACAACAGCCAAGTACTAATTGAGGCCACTGTGATTGCTCTAACAAAGCTGCAGCCTCTACTCAGCAAGGTATAAAACTCATACAGTTCACACCATTGGCCTTAGTATTAAGCATTTTCCACTGTGTCACATGAAACTTCCTTTCTTTTCTTTTAATCTTTTTTTGAAGATTGCAAAACCAAAAACCCGTCATGATAAAAAGGATGTCTTGTTGCTCTGGTGTTTTAACATAATTTAAATCAGAACCCCAAACTGTATTTTTTATTTTTGCTAAAAACAAAAATTAAAAAAAACTTTTACAGACAAAATCTGTCAAGGGATTGTCCTTTCCTTTTTGCCATAAGTATAAAAGCCGGAGGTTCAATTCAAGGGTCAAGAGTCTTTATTGTCATAATGTCACTATAATGTCAATAAAGTCAGATTTTGCTGAGACACAACAGCTTTAAAAAATACACATGTAGTGCACAGACATAAATTAAAAACAACGAGCAAGCATCCATAGAAGAGAAAAGTGTAAAAATAAAAGAACAAATGTTGAATGTGGCATGTAGTATTTAGTATTTACATAAAGTGCAGCTTGTGTTGAAACATCTATGAGGGTGTGACTCCAACAGCTGTTCAGAGAAGAAGTTAGACTGACGGACAAAGCTACTGACCTACAGAGAGTAACACAAGCAGTCTGTTCGTGACACAACAGCAATCTCGAACCTTACTTTGATCAATTCATAAGCCTCACACTACAACCTTTTAGTCAAATTGTTTTACAAATGATGAGCATAATTTGAAAAGCTTCTTTGTAATTACCCAGGATTCTCGCTGCACTCACCAACTTTAAAGTTGCTAGGATGAATACTTGTGGGTAAAAAGATAATCCCACACATCCTATGATCAAGAAGCACCAACAACAAAGGGGAAACCATGCTTCATGTTTTAATTACTCTGCTAGTGTTATTTGAAAACTCAAATTTACTGTTTCTGTTAAATTATTTGCTTCCTGTCTAAAGAAGTCTGTGTTTGCAGGACTCTGCGATGCACAAAGCTCTGTTCTGGGTGGCAGTAGCTGTGCTGCAGCTGGATGAAGTCAACTTGTATTCTGCTGGAACTGCCCTCTTGGAGCAGAACCTACACACTCTTGACACAATGCGCATCTTCAATGACAAGGTAGAGCTTACAAGGACTGAAAAAAGCACAGTGTCTCAAAGCTCTTACATACTTTCACACTTTAGAACCTTAAGGCATAAGCTCTCGCCATGAGACACAGATCATTTTTTGCTGAAATTATCTGTATTTTTTAGGCCAGAGCTGCATCAACATAAAAGCAGTACCGACTCTTTTTATAATAGTTCCTAGAGCTTAATTTAACATTTTCTTTAACCAACACAGAAAATAGCTGTATGTTTAAGTCAGTTTCTGATTTCAGAATTTGTTTTTTTAAACTACTGGTTTAGTATACTGTAGATGTACCACAAACTAGCAGGGACTGTATGATGACTGCAGTAATTGAAAAGAAATATGAGTACACCTGAAAATTTTTTATTAACTTTATGTCAAAATTGTTTCTTTACATTTTCACTTGAATGAATCCCACAAGGTGAAATACTAAAATATACTAATTTCACTACTTGTGCACCATTAACAGAAAAAGATATGAACAAAGATGACATAGTAAAATAGAACTTTCTCACCAAATCAGTTGTTTTTGTCTGCTTCTTTAGAGTCCAGAGGAAGTTTTCATGGAAATTAGACATCCTTTAGAATGGCACTGTAAGCAGATGGATCATTTTGTGGGCCTTAATTTTAGTACCAACTTCAACTTCGCATTAGTGGGCCACTTACTCAAAGGTAAAGCAATTTGCGTTTTCACTTTCTTGACTTATTTTTTAGGGTTTTATCAGTCACTGGAATCAACTGTAAATGTGATTTTAAGCTAGTTAAATTTCGAGTCAGAAAAAGTAAATGCTTTGACTTTTGCTCAGTTTATCCACCATATTTGAGAATGGTTGTTGTACATTAGCACACTGTCTTTTCCTAAGCTTCATTCCAGAATGTCTAAGTATTCACAGATTTTATGTTTTGCTTGTGTCCCTGCAGGCTACAGACACCCATCACCTACCACAGTGGCAAGGACAGTGAGGATCCTGCACACGTTGTTGGCTCTAACAAGCAAACATCTGAAATGTGACAAGTTTGAGGTCAACACTCAGAGCGTGGCTTATTTAGCTGGTACAAAACATGCAATACATACTTCGATTTTTCACCTTGATTACTACATCATACTATTTTATAAAATACTATGGCCCAGACTAATGTGGTTTTCGGACCAAATCTGATTAGCCTGAGTTATGCACAGGGGTCTGCAGTGAGCACTATAGAGCTAGACTAAAAACAGCACCGGTGTTTATCTACAGCGGAGTACAGTAAAAAAGAGCAAGAGTTTTTAAAATAACAAGTAGATAATAGCTCTGTTTTATGTGGAAAGCTGCAAAGCTACCACCTATGATAATACATTTATTTTGTGCTAAAACCAGCAATACAACTACACCTGTTTTTTAGTGAGAGAGGAAAAGAAAAACAAGGAAGAGAAAAATAGGAAACTCTACAATCCAGAGAGCAATGTGGGGCTTGTAAAGGAACTGTGTTTCTACATTGACTGGCTGCTTTTTGCTCAGTTGGAGCAGTTTGATAGTTATCCCTACCTCGATCGTACGCATTACAGCATACCACGTTGAAAGTCCTTTTTACCTGCATGCCTGCCCCCAGTAGGTGGGGTGCAGGGAGTGCACCCTTTGCTGTCTCTGTTGTGGAGTGTCGTATAACAACAGAGACAAGAACAACTAGAACTGCAAGCAGTTATGAACAGGTTCCAAGCCCTTTCGAGCAAGTCCGCCTCCAGTTCCAGCCCTCCCAGCATGCCATGTCACACGCCCCGGCAACCCAGCATGCAATCATCCTTTAATATGACCACCTTTTCCATAGGGTCAAGTAAGAACTTGCTTGCAGAAGCACTCAGACCTCACATGCTTAGCCCTTACAATACATTGTGGCTAATTTATAGCACTGGAGAAAAACTTTAAATAAAAAAATTATAAAGCATTGTTTAGACAACATAAGACTGTAATGACCTGAATTTAAATGTTCTTTAAAAATGCCAATTTTATCAAAACTTTTCCAAGGAACAATATGAGAGTTTACTCAAGTGCCTGGATTTAGTGCTTTATCTACCAAAAATGGTTAACCATCGCTTCTACAGTACCTGTCCATTTTTAAAAATGCCTTAAAAATACATAGTTTGTCATAAAATTACCAAAATATTCTCAATTATCAAGTATATATCTGCAATATTATGCATTGTTTAGAATGTTCCTAGATGTAATGGTTTTTAACAAAAAAAAATACAATATAAGCCTATAATGATCAAAATGTAAATATTCATAAAAAATCCATATTTTATCATAAATTCCCAAAATATTCTCAGATGACCATGACTGTAGAAGGAACAATATGAGTGTTTATTCATGTCACTGGATTCAGTGCTTTATCCACCAAAAAACGGTTAACCATTGCTTCTACAGTACTTAAAATAAATCCTTAAAAATACATAGTTTGTCATAAAATTACCAAAGATTTTTCAATTAACCAAGTCTATATATGCAATAATAAGCATAATGTCCCTGGATGTAATGATTTTTCAACAAAAAAAAATGAAAAAGAGTTGTTTATACAATACAAGCCTATAATGATCCAAATTAAGAAATTCATTAAAAATCCATATTTCCAAATAAAATTCCCAAATATTCTCAGATGAGGTGACTGTAGAACAATATCAGTGTTTATTGAAGTGCCTGAATTAATTACCTTTTTAAGCAAAAATTGTCAAACTTCATATCCATAGTACTTAGCCAAATAAATTCATAAATTCGTAAGAAATACATGGTATTTCATAAAATTCCCTAAATATTCTCAGATAACCATATCTATATGTGGAATGATATGCATTGTTTATCATGTCCCTAATTTTTAATGATTGTTTTAAAAGGAATTGTTAACTATTATTTCAATATTAGTAACAAAGACCAAAATTTAAAAATTCGCAAAAAAAATCTCGAAAAATTCACCAAGAGCATCTTTAATATGAAGAAAATGCCTGAAGTTTCTCAGCCACCACACATGAAATCGTTTCATCAAAATTAACTTATAATCCTCATTATTGATTAGCATATTTATTTAGAAATTATTTGTACACAAGTGGGCAGTCCAAATTGAACAATGTTTATGGGGGGTTATAGGCACTGTAAGTAAGTACACTTAAGTATTGTGCAAAATTCCACGGCGTTTGGCTTAACAGAACTAGAGGATACAGCCACTAGCTTTATTACCAAATGTCGTACGTTGTAGTGACGCACTTTGAGATAGAAGTTTAGCTAGTTTGGGTACTTTTCAGAATTATGCACAGAACACATGCAGAAGGATTAAGCTCTCTAGGTACCACAAGTGATTTTTGGGGAATTTTTTTAGGAGGGAAAGTTTAGAGGTACATTTTTGCCCATAAGCGACGCTCACTTTGGCCAATCATTACCATATTAATAACATAGTCTCTAGGTGGTAACCTTAAGGACTGTACCAAATTTTATGAAAACCCATTCAGCTATTTTGGCTATATAAATTTATCTTGCCCATAGCGTCCCCTAGGCTTGGATCCCTCTGAAAATGAGTACGTACCTTCAGTTTGACCTTATGCACTACTGGTATGAGAATTGTTCGTACATCGTAATCTATTTTCAAGTTGGGCCAAAAAAACTTTCTTTTTGCTTCGAAAAAGTTTGCATATAACTCGCAAACAGAAAAACATTTTTGAAATTTGATCCATATCGTTTTATCGGTTGTGTTTGCACTCTCACCAGGCCCAGTTTCTCTTCGATTTGCCTCGGGCTTAAGGAGAAGCTAACGAAATTAGGTTTCGCATATTACACAACATTGTTGCTAATTAGCATATTTTTAGGATTTTTTTTCAAAACACATAATTTAGAAAGACTTGAAGAACATCTAGGAATAGAGATTTAGTCTCTGCAAGCAGCAGTTTCAAACATAATCACTGAGACACATTTTACATAAACCCCCATCTAGTGGTGAAACTTATCAACTTTTTTATGTACCTAGGTAGCACAAATCTGTATGTGATCTGCAACTTCCCTGACATAATCTTTTAAATTTACTGAGTTCACAGGTCAAATGTGAGATAGCATATAAGGGTTTGGAACCCTAAATACAGAGACTCAATGAGGAAATAGAGATTTCTTTATGTTATTACATCACAAAAATATTAACTTACTTACAGTGGAGATAAGGCTGAAAGCGCCACAACACTTAAAGCCCTAGAGCAACTCAGTATGGGTGGTCTGAACCAGCGAGGGTCACAGCTACCCTATGTCACAGGACCCCAGGCACACCCACAGGATAGCCACTCTCCCACAATAAGAAAAAACAGCAAGGAGTTTGTGTGTCTAAACTGCATTATAATATTGATTGCTATCAGGGTGTGGGAGCTTGCTGACAGCCAATTTTCACATCTCCTAAGCCCTATCCGTATGAACTGCAATAAAATTAGCATGCAGGATCTACCCAAATAAAGTAGAGGAGAGGCAAAGTAAAATACTCCTCTCCAGGCTTTTATGCCCATTATCTCTCGTCTAGTGTATAGTATTGCTTTATTAGGGAGGAGGGGATAGGCAGTAAGACATGAACACAAAGTCAAAAGACATCAAATTTAAACTTTGACTAGAGCACAGAGAAAGCTTCACTAAGCTGTGCGCTCCTTTGGGATCACAGCTGAAAACCATAGTTTCAATAGTCCATACAGCTGGCATGTATAGGTTTCAGAGGTCAGTGCAGTCCTTATAAAGATTGTTAGACTGTGAAAAAAAACAGACATGATCACTGAACTTCATATTCAGCTTATTTTGGTCATACCTGATGTCAGATATAACCTCTATTACTACATCTACTTTTCTGCAGCATTGCTCACTGTATCAGAGGAAGTTAGAAGTCGATGCAGCCTTAAACACAGGAAGTCACTACTTATTTCTGAACTGTCTATGGACCCAGTACCTATGGAGACCTACACCAGTCACATCACCAATCCTACCTGCAGGTGCTCACTTAAATGGGACTTATTCTATATCCGTCTATAATCCACTAAAGCAGAGTAGTTGAAATGTTTTGTCTGCTTTCAATACTTTATGTTCAGAACTGTGCAAGAGCCTCAGCCATGGACATCCCCTCAAGTTTCAGAACGTTACCTTTCTACCCATCATTACCCCACAATGGGCCAGATCAGCCCACGAACACGCAAATCCATGAGCCTGGACATGGGCCAACCATCACAGGCCAACACAAAGAAACTTCTGGGTATGGAATATGTCTATTTGTCAACAGTAGTAATTAAGCTTTCCCACATTACAGTATCTCCATAAGTCATGTGGATCTTGCTCAAGGGTTTTTTAATGTATACATTGTCTGTGTGTGTTGGCCAGGCACCAGAAAGAGCTTTGATCATCTCATATCAGACTCTAAAGCACCAAAAAGACCAGAGATGGAGTCTGGGATGACGACCCCTCCAAAGATGAGACGTGTAGCAGAGAATGACTATGAGATCGGTAACAGAACAGATAAACTGAACAGACCATACTGCGCAAACTGAACACACATCGGCAGCATGGGATGTACATTAATAAATACACCCATTTATTTTCTGTTGACCAACCCACACATGGAGTTTTTTTTAGGCTCTAGTGGCCTAATTTATTTTTTGACAGTAGTCGGACAGAAAAAGCATCAACGGGCTGGGATTTGATCTCTTGACAGCCTGCGTCGTACATGGTTCACACACTTAAGCCCCTACGCCACCGGCACCGAGCGCCACACATGGGTTTAAAGACCGCACTAATCTTGACTGGAGTTCAGTAATCTGTTCTGTCTTGGTACACTTAATCAAGATGCATCCTGTGGTGTGTAAAAGCCGCCAATTGATGAGACCCATCACGCTGCTGCCGATGTGGTTTCTTCTTTGCCCTGTTTTCTAGCTTTTTTCTCTAAACTTGCAGTTTGTAATGCTAATTTTTATTGTTACTGTTAAAGAGACACAAAGAATGGGAAATTCTCACCTTCGAAAGGTGTCTGTATCAGAGTCTAATGTTCTGCTGGATGAGGAGGTGCTGACTGACCCAAAAATTCAGGCTCTTCTGCTTACTGTGCTGGTGAGTATTCAACTCTGTCCTTGTATTGATGATGTGTCACCTCAAACCTGTGACTGTACTTAGCAACCTCTTGTTCTCTTTTCCAGGCCACCCAGGTCAAATACACCACAGATGACTTTGACCAGCGGATTTTGTACGAGTACTTAGCTGAAGCTAGTGTTGTGTTTCCAAAGGTTTTTCCAGTTGTGTAAGTTCTAAATACTACATTTCTCACTCGGCCAGTTTATGCACTTAAAGTTTGACGTCAAACGTTTTAGAACGCCGTTCTCATTTAATGGTTTTCCTGAGGTTTATTACTATTTCCATTGTACGTAGATTCTCACTGAAGGCATCAAAACTGTGAATGAACACATATGGAATTATGTAGCAAATGAAAAAGAAAGAAAAAAACAACTTTAAATATGTTTTTTATTTTAGATTCCTTAAAGTAGCCGCCCTTTGCTCTGGTGACTGAAATATTAACCTCTGGCCGTCTCTCAATGAACCTCTGGGAAGTTCTTTCAAGATTCTTTGGAAAACCATTTCGGGTGACCACCTCATGGAGAGAATGCTAAGAGATCAAAGCAGTAATCAAAGCTAAAGGTGGCTGTTTGAAAGAATCTAAAATATAAAAATGTTTAGAGTTATTTCACCCTTTTTTTATTTATAATTCCATGTTTGTTCATTTATAGTTTTGTTACCTTTGGTGAGAATCTATAATGTTAATAGTCATGAAAATAATGAGACCCATTAAGTGAGAAATTTTATGTAAAACTTTTGACCGGTAGTATATATTTGTGTATATTCAGTGGGAAAACAAGTATTTGATACACTGCCGATTTTGCAATCATAGCTACTCTTCAACTGTGTGTGACGCAATATAAAACAAAAATCCAGAAAATCACATTGTGTGATTTTTAAGTAATTAATTACCATTTTATTGCATGACGTAAGTATTTGATACATCAACAAAACTTAATATTTTGTACAGAAACCTTTGTTTGCAATTACGGATATCAGACGTTTCCTGTAGTTCTTGATGAGATTTGCACACACTGCAGCAGGGATTTCGGACCACTCCTTCATACAGCTCTTCTCTAGATCTTTCAGGTTTTGGGCTGTTGCTGGGCAACACAGACTTTCAGCTCCCTCCAAATATTTTCAATTGGGTTTAGGTCTGGAGACTGGCTAGGCCACTCCATGACATTGAGATACTTCTTATGGAGCCACTCCTTAGTTGTCCTGGCTGTGTGCTTCGGGTCGTTGTCATGCTGGAAGACCTAGCCACGACCCATCTTCAATGCCCTTACTGAGGGAAGGAGGTTGTTGGCTAAGATCTCCAGATACATGGCCCCATCCATCCTCCCCTCAATACGGTGCAGTCGTCCTGTCCCCTTTGCAGAAAAGCATCCTCTATGTTTCCATCTCCATGCTTCAAGGTAGGGATGGTGTTCTTGGGGTTGTACTCATCCTTCTTCTTCCTCCAAACACTGCGAGTGGACTTAAGACCAAAAAGCTCTATTTTTGTCTCATCAGACCACATGATCTTCTCCCATTCCTCCTTTGGATCATCCAGATGGTCATTGGCGAACTTCTGACGGGCCTGGACATGCGCTGGTTTGAGCAGGGGGAATTTGCGTGCGCTGCAGGATTTTAATCCATGGTGGCGTAGTTTGTTATTAATGGACTTCTTTGAGACTTTGGTCCCAGCTCTCTTCAGGTCCTGCCATGTAGTTCTGGGCTGATCCCTCACCTTCCTCGTGATCATTGATCAAGCAAATATATGCTTTTGAATAGGAGCTCCTCTTTGCACAGTCACCATTTAGCTTGTTAGCAGCTGAAAGTGCTAGCAGACAATGACGGTGATACTGTACCCAAACATTTGCATCTCTGTACTACAGAAAAACAACACTGACATAGTTATATAGGACTAATAAACAATACATTATTATTTTTATGCATTTTTTATTTGCTGTCCAGTGCAAACAGTTGCCTTTAGAATTAAGCTTACTCTGTAAAAGTGGCTGGTTCTAGGAAGGCCTCAAGGTTTGTTAGTGAACATTAGTAAACAAGAAGGATCAAGAAACATAGCAGACAGGTCAGGGAGAAATTGAGAAAATATTGCAGCCCTAGTTGGAAACCTTGTCAGACACTGTTTGACTGCATCTCCTTGGCCAATTACTGATCAGCACACAGCACATGATTTGCTTGAATTCACCAGTATGACTGGTTAGCCCCACAGGATGCTAACTGGGTCCTCATGTACGAAGCGTACTTACGCACAAATTTTTTGCAATGTTTTACGCACAGCTCTGCATGTACTAAAATGAATGTTGTGTGAAAGTGTGCATAAATGCATGCAAATTTCTGACCTGCTGTGAAAATGTGCGGAAGCCACACAAACTTTTTCAATCAACAATAATAAACTACAGAAAACTAAATCCACTGAAATATCACTCCATTCAGCTTTATTTAATTAATGAAGCATCAAACCTGATGTTTTTCAGGATTTTAAACTTTTATAGTTTAAACCATAGCGATGAAACTGAATCACATTTCTCGTCATACAATTACTTAACACACCTCAGAAAATTAAGAAAACAACCTCATTCTTATATAAACTGTGAAACTTCCTCTGTTTCTGTCACCTGTACATGGAAATGCTCATCGGTCTGTGTGTTGAGGAGCTTAAAATGCATGTGAATCATCTAAGGGACAATTTCATTCTTACTGAGAAGAAAACGGTGTCGGATCAGCAGATTAATTCCTAATAAGTCAGGTTTGATGATTCATAAGGTGGACAAGTTGGAGACAATCACACATGTCCATAAATAGATGCTAAAGTTGCTCCTAATTGTGTAGTATATTAATTTCTACAGTTGCACAGAGATCTCAGGTATTATAGCTGGCATTGTGGATTACAATTTGGTTGACAAGCACAAAAGCTCTTCAAGTCAAAGTTTTTCCCCTATAGATGTGATGTCATTCCCACTTTGAATTACAACTCCTGAAGCAAATGAAAGCAGCGTGAGCCAACTTTTCAGTCTAATCTGTTGGTAATACATGTTTGTATGCATACTCCTCAGCTATAACTTATTGGACTCCAAGATCAACACTGTACTGTCCATGTGCCAAGACATCAACCTCCTGAACCCTGTCCATGGCATTGTGCAGAGTGTGGTGTACCATGAAGAGTCCCCTCCACAGTTTCAGCCTTCATATTTACAAAGTATGACATTTTTTTCTCCTTTGGACATTTAGAGATGGAATGTCATCTAATGCCATGTGAATTGCAGTGGATAGGTCTGAGATGTCACATCTTCCCAATTCTTACTTGGTTTATTCATTTTTATTCCACAGGCTTTGGCTTTAATGGACTCTGGAGATTTGCTGGACCCTTTTCTAAGGTATTGATGTTACTTATTCCTGTTATGTCGTTTTTCTGGAGCATCCTTACAGGTCTTCAGCTATGCAAAACCTGTGCAGCCACATTGGCCATTGGTGTGATGGTAAAGAAAGCACACAATGTCAAATACACATGCAGCTAAAGCGGAAAATGATTTTACTCCTTCTGTAGAAATAAAGCTTATTAGTAGCTCATAGGGACACTGTTCTGGTAGTGATTATAAGTTTGGTATTTTCCCACACCCTTTTTTGCTAGGAACACAATGACTGTTGAAGCCATACCACTCCTGGTGGTAAGTTAAGCATCGAGCTTATGAGGGTGGTGGAGTAATGGAGACATTTCCGTTACTTCCACAGTGTGATTACCTGTGGAGATGCTGCAGGTGATGCCGACATCCAGGCCACTGAAGTTAGTGTTTCCAACACAGAATTTAGGCCTATTTGAAGGAACCTATGAGGCTATGTAGAGTTTTATCACTGTGTGCAACAAGACCACATCATCTCCAAAGATCATCTCCCTGATCAGTACTGTCTGCACCTTGGTTTTGATCAGAGACATGCCAAACATCCGTTGCTTGTAGTGTTGAGAAAACTGCTGTTGTCTGACTCTTTTGGGAGCAGCCTGTGTCTTTTACGAACAGACAAATGCTTTTTGGCTAAATTAAAATAATTTGAAGGCTAAATCTGCCGAGGTATATGAATAATTTTGAGCTTAAGTATTTAGATAAAACTCTAGTTACATCACAAAAGAAAAACTAAAAACAATAAACATAAGTACAAATAGGTAAATGTTTTGCTTTTTAAAAAACTCAAAAGGGTCTGCAGACCTCAAACTAAAGGGGAGAGAGTTTTAGAGTGCTGGAGCTACTGCTGAGAAGGTTTTGTCACCTTTAGTTTTCTGCCCTGAACAACCAGTAGACCTTCTGTATGTGATCCTGTTCTACGAGACTGCTGTTTCATTACAGTTGACAGCTGTTTTTCTGGAGTCATCAAACTGACAAAGATTGTAAACACAGGCAAGGACACAGTAATCTGGGTGCAGGACGGCTGATTTTTTTTTGTCTCTAGTTTATCTGGTGCATGGTTCACAGTCTGCTTTTTTGACTTTGTCCTATGTCTAAGCACACCAAAGAAGACAGATCGTTGTACATCTGCACCTTGATGGACATGGGATGCCAAGCTTGAGGTTGGCTATAGCTGAGCAGTGGGACTACAGTAGTTAAATGTTACCAACAGTGACAACCTGTAGCACCCGGGCTTTTGCTAAAACCACTGTTTCATATATGGGGATGTAGAGACCCCCCCCCTATATATTTAGTTTTGAATTAGTCTCATGGTAATCAGTGCCATACATTCACTTGACTGCAACTTAATCTACTGTGGGAGGTAGGTCTATCTCAGTAATGAGCATGTTTATGAAGCCCCGGACCATGCCTACTGCTTGACTAGATCAAACACCTATTCTCTCTATTCCATAAAAAATGCATTTGTTCCTCACTTCTGAAGTAAATGTGGAGATAAATGCTGGCTATAGAAATGATACCACCCTACTGATGATTTAAAATAGTGATAAGACTGACAGACAGCTAAATAGCACCACCAAGAAACAAGATGTTGACGTAAAACAGAATAAACCAACCAACACACATCCCTAGAACTCTCTTGGCACAAAGCCAAAGGATAAATCCTATTCTTCATATCTGGTAAGACAGCTAACAGGAAGAACCCTGCATCTAGATGGAAAAGTCTGGCCAACGATACAGAGAAAAATCTCTTCAACCCCAGCAAAAAGGAAAAAAACAGTGGACTAGTCTCTAGACAAATGAGGTATGAACTCTAAACGGTTTTCTCCTAAACTGCCTCAGAAAGAGCTATCCATGAGGCCACAGACCCTAATAGTAAGCAATGGAGCTGTGGATTTAACACCTCTACTGCAAGAAAAAGTACTTAGTTTTGTCAATAACATGGTGTCTGATACCTCAGAGAAAATACTGGTGATCATGGAAGAGCATCCGACTGTTAAAAAAGTAATCATAAATGCAGGAGGTTTTAAATATGTGAAGAAAAAATTACAAATCTTGAAGGAGTGTTGTTGAACAAAGACGAAGTTCCTAAAGTCAAGATGTTTTTCAGCAGATCTTTTCCATCTGTCCGTTGTGAAGATGAGGTATTCAGTAGGTTTCTGATTCTCAACAAATGGCCAAAAAAGCACGTACCACAAAATCACTGAATTTTCTCAACAACTTCTATATTTTCTGGAAGAGAATGTATCTTTTCAAGAAAGATTGATTTTGTCTTAAGTACGGAACAAACTCTTCACTTTCAACAAAATTCTATTCTGTGAATCAGACACCAGCCACTTTCACCATGCACAAGAAAGAACAAGATACTTAACAACTGATGACATGGAGCTCTGAACAACAGCTGCCGCCTGCTGAGGTCAAATAAAAATGCAGAAAAATGACCCAGAAAGATACTTCTACATCACTACAATTAGTAGTGGTGTAGAATATTTCCAGACTCCAACAGGACAATAAGTGGACCCCCCCCAACCCCCAACAAAGGACTCAAAACCTCCTTTCCCCCAGTCCCCCACCCGGCTTTTCACTCTTTTTCCAAAATCTTTGTAACTGATATTGACTACTTTTCTGCTAGCTTTAGAAGCATAATTTCCACTGAATCCCACTCAACTAGCAACATAGATATTATAAGAAAATGCATTTTTACAACTGAAGAATGCAAGAGAATCTTTCTTTTCTGTTATCATCAACAAAAACAATAATGCTCATGCCTTGTTTGCTATGGTCAACAGGTTAACAAACACTCCAGTATCTGTTGTATCTGAACTCCACTCTAACAAGGCCTGCAATGAATTTGCTTACTTCTTTACTAAGAAAATTCAGACACAATCCTGCCAGATCAACTACAAATGATTAGAAGAAAGTATACATCAACTAAGCTCCTCCTGCCTTCTCGATATTTTACCCACATCTTTCTTTAAGAAAGTTTTGCCGGTCATAGCGTCTGATTTGATTAAAATAAGAAACGTCCCTTTTGTTTTTCCCCAGGCCTTAAAAACAGAAATTATCAAACTGCTGTTGAAAAAGAGAAACTTGAACAAGCTGCATTTGCAAAATTTACAGGCCCATCTTAAATCTCCCCTTCATTGGTAAGATTATTGAAAAAGCTATGTTTTAACAGTTAAATGCCGTCTTAACAATGACCAGCTGCTTTGATGCCTTCCAGTCCGGTTTCTGTGCTCACCGCAGTACAGAGACTGCCTTTATCAAGGTGTTCAGTGACATCCGCGTAAAATGCAGTCCATGGAAGAACCACAGTGCTAGCTGGTATTACTGGACCTCAGTGCAATATTCAACACTGCTGATCACAGTGACTACCTGAGTGACTGAAAAACTGGGTCGGCCTTTCTGGTATAGCATTTGATTGGTTTTAATCTTACTTAAAGGAAACTAACTTTTTTGTGTCAAAAGTTAACTTAACATCAGAGTTGACAAATCACATGCAGGATTCCCCAAGGTTCAATCTTGGGCCTCTTCTATTCAATATCTACATGCTACCACTAGCTCAGGTTATAAAAAAAACTACAAGATAAGTTACCATAACTACGCAGATGAGACAACTTTTACAATATCTCCAGGTGACTATCAACCTATTCCAGCATCGGGTAGATGCATAGAACAAATCAATGCATGAATGCATAATTTTGCATAATTGCATAATTTTCTTCAATTTAATAAAAACGAAAAATGAAGTGATAATTTTCAGACCAAAGACGGAGCATTCAAGAGTCAGCACACAGCTTCAGTTAAGATAGCTGGGAACCACTGACCAGGCCCGAAATCTGGATGTAGTGAGAGCTGAGCCTTCAGAGGCACGTAAAGACAGTAACAAGGTCAGCTTTCTATCACCTGGAAAACACTTCCAAGATTAAAGGACTAATATTCCCACATGATCTTGAAAAAATGACTCACGTGTTTATCGTCAGTCAAACTGATTACTGCAACAGTGTCTTCACAGGTCTGCGTAAAAAGTAAATCAGACAGCTGCAGCTGTTCCAGAACGTTACTGCCTGGTCCTCACTAGAAGTAAGATAGTAGAACACATGAACCCAGTTTTAAAGTCCTTGTACTTGGCTCCCTGTATCTCAAAGAACAGACTGTGAAACACTTATGGTAGTTTATAAATCACTGAATGGCTTAGCAACAAAATACACTAATTAATTGTTGTTGTATCAACCTTCCAGACCAGTCAGGTCCTCTGGTTTAAGTCTGCTTTGCATCTCCAGAACCTGAACATTAAGTTCTTATGCTTAGCTTATCTGTAACAAACTACCAAAATACTAAAATGAAATTGTGTTATTTTAAATCAAGGTTAAAAACCCAGAAGTTTAGAGTTGCTTTTGACTATTCTTGACTGTGCTACTTTTTTATATTTTCTTTTCCTGAATAAAATAGAGAATTCAGAAAATTTAGGGCAGCACCCTTAGTGCCACATTCAGAATTTATAGTACAACAGGGCTCTTTAGTCAGAGTTGCACAGTAATCCAACAGAGAATTGCTCTTTCAGCAACATTATTATCTCAATAGGGAGATAATTAGGCTACAAAGTGTAATTGCATAATTTTATCTCCTATATTTTTTATGTATAATTGTTATGTTTCCAATGGTACTTCCACTCATCTCTTCTTCAAAAAAGGGACTCCAGATAAGATTTGAACCCAGAACCTTTTTGTTGCAGTCAAATCCCATTCAAGATCACAGAATTAGTCCATGTCCCAAAAGCAAAGCAAACTTGGTTCCATTGTCACTGGTAATGACTCCAGTGTTCCAAATAGCGATCATGAGGTCCAGGAGATACCATCTATGAAACCACATTTTAAAAAGTCCTCCCAAAAGTTTTCTACGTTTACTTGTTAAAAGTTACTTGTGTGTGACTGGAGATCAGATCCAAGCAGTTGGTCAGCTTTCATGAAGAAGTTTTTTTTATTCATTTTCTTAGTGTAATTAAAATTTTAAAGATTCTGTGTTGTATTTCCATTAAATGTAGGCAATACTGAACCTACTATTAACTAATATTGTTATTGTTAGGTTAACACTATGTAATTTTATTACATTTTATGATATTTTGGATTTGAGATGGTGTAGACTGGTTTCAAAGGTGTTAACCTTTTGCTATAAAAGAGGTGGAACAGAAGTTGATACAATTCTTCTTGCTGCTCATTACTGCTGAGTCTTTTTGTATGGCTTTAAAAGATGACCACATCTAAAAGTAATTCTTTTCTTGTTAATGTTCTTTTGTTTTATTTTATTTCTGGATATGATCTGCTGCTCTGTGCAGATCTAAAATCAAACAGAAAATGTCTAAGGTCAACAGTATTGTAAACAAATATGTTTATGCATTTTGTTCCTCCAGCAAACACAGATCCCAGACTATGCTGAACTGATTGTCAAGTTTCTGGAAGCATTGATTGACAGTTACCTGCCAGCAGCTGATGAAGAGAGAGGAGAGGAGCAACTACGAACTCCCACATCCCCGTATCCCCCTAGCAGCCAAAGCCAGCTGAGCATCACTGCCAACCTGAACCTATCAAACTCCATGACCTCACTGGCCACATCACAGCACTCACCAGGTGTGACTCCCCCGTCCACCAACACACTCAACCACAAACACACACTTTCAGGCTGACTTGCCTCAGAGTATAGTGTTTTTTTTCTCTAAGGCCAGTTTAACCCTTTAGTTTTCTTAATCTAGTCAGATAGAGGATGATAAAATTAACATCTTACTGAAATTACAACCACATGTTTTTGATCTTCAGTTTTATTGAGGTCCAGGAAAAATGGGAAACCAGGACAGCAGTTATGAAGCTGGCTGTAAAAAGATAAAAATAAGGTTTAGTGTATTGTCCTAGGGGTGGGCGATATGATGACAAACACAACACATTTCAGTCCCAAAACATTTGGCATGAATACAATCATAAAAAAATGAAATCGTATCGCTAACTGTTTTAAAACTGGTTTGTTGGATATATTCAATGAATTATTCAGAAGTAAACTTTCTTGATCTTGTTGGTGACTAAATACTTGTTATTGTAATTCCAAATTAATAATTTATTAATATTCATAAAATGACTATTCCAGTAAAACTGACAATGAGGAGTTTGAGTACAGTAAATCATAGACCTATAAAAATTACAAACTTATTCAATAAGTTAATGTCATTTATGAGGATATCTTTTTAAATGATACCTGTATATTTTGTCCATTTCTGTCTTGTAGTAGCCTTACGAAATTAACTGGGATTACATCAAAGCTGTACTTAATTATCTCAAATATATTAAAACATCAAAAGTACAACATAATTCCTATCTGTGAAATTAGAGAGCTAAATAGGAATTTTGGCAACATCAATATCACATTTAAGAAGGAATTCTCTTTCTCTAATTGTTTTTAAAACAAGTTTGGTATTTAATACCATAATCTGCCTCGATTTCTGCTGGAGGTTTCTTCCTGTTAAAAGGATGTTTTTCCTCTCCACTGTCGCTACATGCATGCTCAGTATGAGCGATTGCTGCAAAGTCAACGCCAGTGACTGTCCACTGTTGCTACATGCTCATCCAGGAGGAGTGACTGCTAAAAGTCTCTGACTCGATGCAATCTGCTGGGTTTCCTTAGACAGAAAAACTTTTTAACCAATTTGAATAAATAACTCAATCTGATTGCACTCTTTGATAGTTAGGATCAATTAGAATGTATGTCCAGTTTATCTTGAATACTAGTGAAATCTGATAAGCCCTGATTATAATGATAAAAATGTACAAATCTAATAAATAATCAGTTTCAATTTTTCCAGACCAAGTTATAAAGTGCAGCAACTACTTTTATAATGAATGGTTTAGGAGCATTTATCACTTTTGCACAACATACTGAACGAGATAATTCCTCTGTTTTAGATAAACATTCTACATTTTAACGATGAGCCACAGATCAAATTTATTTTGTATTTTTTGGAATTAAAGGTTAAAAATTATATACCACCCTCTCAAACTGATCTCGACAAAAATCAATTCCCAAATAAAGTACTTCTTCTTTGACAGAAATACCATCCACTTTTTTTATTCTTTAAGAGTGAACAGGACACATTTTTTTTACTGTTTAAACTAATCCCAGATTCTTCAGAGAACAGCATTTAATTTCCTTACCCTTAATCCCGTCAAATCCGTGATTTTGTATATACAGAACTAACATAGGCATTGCTAATTAAAAAAGAAGAGGTAGCAGGATCTTTTTGATTAACACCCTGAGAAATGGTTCCCCACAGAAATTTCACATAATTATTCCAAAATGATATAATGTTAATGGCTTTTTTGAAGCACTGAACAAAATCTAGAAAGTCCAAAACATCAAGTAAGAATTTGTGATTTACAGTGTCAAAGGCCTTATACAGTCATATGCAATAAATTAAAATATTGCAAAGCCCATTTATTTCAGTAACTCCATCACTAAGTGAAACACATTCATTCCACACAGACTGATGTTTTGAAGTCTTTATTTCTTTTAATTATGACCTGGTAAAACATCTATTGGTCTTCAACTAAGGAAACAACATGATCAACTGATAGAAACACAGAAAATACCTTTTAGTCATTCTTAAATCCTCTGAAACAACACCTGTTATTGAAAGACAGAGAAAAAAATCTGAAGAAGTGGTTTCAATGTTGAACCTTTAACCTTCTTTATAGGAAATTGAAAAATATGATCAAGGTCAGCTGAAGAATTTTTATTGTGCACCATGCAGCGATCACTAAAAAGGCAGGTTTTCAAAGTAAAAAAAGGGTGCATATAACCAGATTCAAGGGAGGAATATTAGCAAGATTCTCATATAGCTTTTACAGTTCATTTTACTATGATGTATACTACAAAATAGCAAACATTGAGATATAAAGTTGAAACTAATCTACGGAAAACTATATTATAGAACACAACATTAAGCATTTGTGTATTAGGTATTTTATTTTGATCAGAATTTCTCTCTGCAGGAGTCGTTTCGCCATAGGGTAAGTATTGAGATATTTAATGCTGCATATGAGCAAAATGTAAATTAGAAAGCACTGTTAAAAATATAAACAGAGGGGAACAATACAACATTTTAGTGTACTGCATTAAAAATGCACTAATAATAAATAAAGCAGCCTGGATGTTCTGTACTTAAAGTGGAAGTGAAGATGGTCCATTCAGAACAGCACAGGTGCATCCAACTTTAACATAGAGCTGCAGACAATAAAGATAAAAATAAAAACATAAAGCCTACAGACACTGCTAACTGACCACAAAACCCCTTCTATTTGTGTGTTTGTGTTTTGTGATGCATTATATAAATTTACTTCTCTCGCTCTTTTTTTCTTCTCAGTCTATTCTTTCTTTGTCCTCATTGTCTCATCCTTCCTCTGTTGACTGGAGCGCAGTGTCTCTTATTATTTCTGTCTCCATCTCATCTGATCTATCACTTTCCTTCTAAAGGCAACAAATTAGCTCAATTAACCTGCATTTACCTGGAGAACATGTTTACATCATTAATAACTAGTAGTAGTAACAAAGTAGTTTTTCTACCAATATTATAGCGATACTGAGCTGTTGTTAATGCTAAAGGGGATGTGCCTGCTGTGCACCCATTCCTGTCACATGTTTCCATTTAGCAGTTATTTCCTCTGATCCAGACACCTTATCACTCACAGATACTTGAACTCCATCTAGAACACTATTATATGGCATCTTGTCTGGCCATCCAGATATTGTGTGTTGTCAGCAATTGGATCAGGCTTTTGTAAATAGTACCCAAATCTTTGCCGGTTTCAGTGTAGGTCTTCACCAGGTTTTAAATAAGTGTTTCAAATCATTAAGGTGATTTTTTGTCATTTCTATCCTGATCTTGACATCGCGATTTTCCTTTTGAAAGATCATTAGTAAATTTTGTGATCTGTGTCTTTTATCTTTTTTTTCTAGCAAAATTCTGTAGAAACCTTTCAGCTGGTTCAATGGTTCATATACTTGATCCATTGAAGCCTTATCCTAAATAGGCCCAAGCAGAGAAAACGCTGCGAAGGCCTATTGTACTTAGAACGTATTGTTATTCTCCTGACAAATTAATTGGCATATTCAAAAACTCACCAAACTTTGCACAAAATTGTCCCCCACGTGAAATTAATGTATTTTAATTGTAATCAAAAATGGGTGCGATCAAACCGCTCTACAGCGCCCCATTATCTGAGATAGGCCAACTGGTAAATCATAGAGATTTGAAATTTGGTCCACTGGTAGATCTCTTCAAATCAAGAAAAAAGTCTCTCCGAGATATATCCTAAAACCAACAGGAATGCGACCATTTGGGGTCAAAGGGTCATTTTCTGGCTGTTTTTGACTTTTCATACAACTTTAATGTACTCCGCCTAGGGATTCTGAGCTATTGGCTTCAAATTTGGTGAATATGCCCTTAAGGCATGGGGGATTCCAAGTTATCACAAAAAAAAAACAAAGTTATCAAAATCGCGAGTTTTTAAGCATGCTTAAGGGGCGGGGCCAAGCCTCAAACGTTGCCTTCTTGCCAAAAAAAAATCACAACGCTGTTATTTTCACATAGAAAGCGCAAATTAGATTAAACTTGGTATGATTGATTCCTCTGCTGACCAAAAATCCTATGTGGTCAAATGATGAAATAAGCAAAGCCACGCCTCCTGATAGTAGGATAATAGTCACTCTTTTTGCTTGGAAAGGGTCCTCTCTGACCCTTTTGACCCAATCAACTTGAGAGTGCGTCAGAAAAAAGAAAACAAGTTGGTCTAACTTGGTTTGGAACACATTGACTGTATACTGGAGGTTGTGGCCGCAGTGAAGTACTTCACGCTGTGCCCATACGTTTGGCTCTAATTTACACATATATCTGATCTGCACCAAATTTAATATGATCGATCTTAGTCCAGCACCCAAAAGACATCCAGTGAAATATTTGCTGGACGTGGCCTAATTTCTCTACTGCGTCTCCTAGAAAATAAAAAACAAACAGCCCCAAGCCATGCTTTGACCGAGGATCCTGAAATTCAGTACACATATGTAACTTCTCTGGACCTACAAAAAAAGTATCTTGGAGATATTGTCCAAACTCTGCGGGAAGTCAACATTTTGGATCAAAGCTACCATTTTCTCTTGTTTACACACATCATGTCTGAGCAAACTTCTCCTACAGCTTTTGAGTGACTCCAAGAGGACTCAGTATACTCTAAAGATATTGTGGGCCAAAGTTATTAAAAGCTTTTTGCTGCATCAAAGCGGGTGGGCGTGGCAGTGTGGCAAAGTTTAAAATCTCACCATTCACGGTTGGCTGTAAATCAAACATGCATGATCTAAATTGCTCCAAACTGGATATGAACGATCTTTGACTACCTAGAAACAGCTCAATAGGATTAGTCTTTTGCTGCATCAAAGCATGTGTGTGTGGCCAATTCTCGCCCTAACAGACGAAGGTGTAATAACTTCCACAAACAAGGTCACACATGCACCAAACTTTCTCTCTCATCACAGAACAGCTCTCAGCACATTCACAGATACATTTACTGGCATCACTTTAGCCCTGACCACTTACACAGGAAGTTGCCTGTTATACTGGTGGATCTCCTCTTTTTACACTCTTACTCACACAAGCTTTAAGCAGTGTTTGATTGCGCAGAACAAGACAACGTTGAATCCTACTGGGAACAGTTACTGTGGCTGGATCTTTTGCCATGGCCCCGTGGCAAATTATTATATCTTGCCATTTGGATATGCCAGTCAGTCAGTCACTCATTTTCTACCGCTTATTCCATAGTGGGTCGTGGGGGAGCTGGTGCCTATCTCCAGCAGTCTATGGGCGAGAGGCGGGGTACACCCTGGACAGGTCGCCAGTCCATCGCAGGGCATATGGATACGTTTGCCTCTAAATTACACACACATGGTCCGATTTGTGACAGGCCGTGGCAAAACCAGGAACAAGTCTACCTGGGGTCATTTTGAGTTATTTACAGATCCTGAAAGAGGGAAGTCTAAGCTTTCTAATGATGTCAAACTTGTGGAAATCAAAAAAGAATTGAAGAAGATATGACCATGTGAATGTTGGCAC
This sequence comes from Crenichthys baileyi, assembly GCA_036173005.1. Classification (NCBI taxonomy): domain Eukaryota; kingdom Metazoa; phylum Chordata; class Actinopteri; order Cyprinodontiformes; family Goodeidae; genus Crenichthys; species Crenichthys baileyi. Next base: position 1,361,174 of record JAHHUM010002598.1, on the reverse strand, counting down.
TCTCCAAGTACTTCACGGAGAAAATAGGCTTCAAAGTTTTGTTAGAATCAGCCTGGAAGCTGGGCGGTAACAAAAGCTGTTAATTTGAATAACTTTGTATAGCTTGCTTCAATACCTCCCCCAGCAATGTTTGTCAACAGAAACTCCAACGACTGCACTGTCATTGAACTCACAGCACTATTTTTTTATATAAACATAATTTACAGCATTTGCATTTCACAAACCTTTTTCAACTGTCCAAACAATTACAACACCAAATTTAACGGTCACACAAACAAACAAAAAAACTATGTAAAAAACTTAACTTGTTAACTGTTTAAGTTAGTTTTTTTTTATTTCTGCATGTTATTTGTGTCTGCAAATTGCATCATGACTGCAGCTTGGTCTGAAATTAACATGTTGATACATTGTTATTCCTGGTCTTTTTAATTGCACTTTTTGTTTTTTAAAGGAACTTTTCAAAAAAAGTGTTTTATGGGCCATCTTAAAATTCAAAGAAATCCAACCAGTCTTCCAGGTTGCAGCAATCGATCACTCAATAGGTGGGACAATAAGACAGCAGTTGGGGATTGGTGATCAACATGTGCGTCTGTTCAGAATGCAGATATGAATAGAGCTATGGGCCAATAGTTTATACCTTTTAAATTGGTGTTTCTGAACAGGGGAAATTCTGAACAACAGAAACAAAGGAAATATTTCTCTCAGATTTTAATATTTTACTGGTCAGGTTTACGTGAACTTTTCCGCTTCGGTGAAAGTAGATGATTTATTTTGAATATGATGGATCATCATAGTTTTTTTTTTAATTTGTCATACTCACCCCATAAGAAACTGAAAGGTATTCCTGCAGACTTCGATGCCTTTGATCAAATAATTTGTCCTGGCGTGTTTTCTTTTTATTGGCGTCTTCTTGGTGGATGTTGTCATCACTAAAGTTTCTACTGTACGCCGGTTTGCTTCAAGATGTCCAATTATTCTCATGTCCTGCCACTCCCTTACTGCTGCTAAAGAATCCATCCGTATGTTGTACATGAGCTCTGGAGAAAGTTTGCGGCTACAGGACTGTGTCCCAAGTGAAGAATTCTCCTTTCTTGTCCTGTAGCATTTACAGTTAAAGTTACGAATCTTCTCCATTTCGCTGTCTCTGCCTTCTTCAAATGTTGTGATGGCAATAGCCTCTGATATCTTATGTTCTAGCTCCTCTGCCGCCAGTCCAAAGCTTTCTTTGTCATCCTCGTCTTGGGTAAACTTCAACTTGAAACTAAGAATATGTTAGTTATGCAGTCACTATCATCAATTTCTTCGTCTTCGTCTTCATGGGTCAGCAAGTCAGGTGCAGATCGTCATCGATCCTGGTGAACATGTATTCCCACAGCGAAGCGCTGTAACAGTCACGGTTCAGTTATTGGACGATCCGTCCAGCTTGGTCCATCTTGGTCCATCTTGAAGAAACACATTCTTTTTCAAATAGCAGTTGCTTTAAGTAGTTTCGTTGTCCGATGAGCTAACCCCTCCCTCCTACTTCCCTGTGTCTAAGGGGATTGCTCAATCCAGCTCTCCATCCAACGGGTCCGGACTTCCCTAAACCTAAAAAATCTTACTAAGCAGGTTTACTGAAAGTTCATTTAAGCTGGTGTCGGGAAATGACTCGCCTAGCCTCTAACAGCCTTCATACAAAAGTCTCGCCCTTCTTCAACTGAAGGTCTGGACGACTGAGTAGCCCACCGCAGTCATTCACACTCCAACAGTCACTTTTTTTCACGGCTGCTCATTCCCTAATATTACAACTGGCTCTTGGTATATGGGCTAGGTTAATTTTAGTGACTCGGCACGAGCCCCAAGGGCGCTGTTTTAACAAACTTGGCTAAGGCAACCTATGAAAACCTCCTAAAATATCTTAGAACCAGGCAACAAGACTTTTTACCACCAATGAAAAACCAAAACATAAGGTGACTCAAATAATTGAATGTCCACGATTTAACTAGAATTTTATATGCTTTCTTTAATTAGTAACGCTTTAGCAGGGGTCAGTAACAGGTTAAATTCGAGATAGAAATGAATCAATCAACTCAACCTGTCTTTCCCTGACAGTAAAGACAGGTTGACTGCACCTGATGGAGATGTTTCTTCTGGTACCAACGAGTGATTTCTTGAGGGAAATACGACTTAATCTTCAGTTTTCTTCCTCTAAGTGGACAGGCACTGATGCTCCAGGTTTCGATGGTTACCCAGGATCTTTGTTGTCATATGTCTCAAAAGACAGCAGCTTCCAGAAGCTGAAGAGTTGAAGAAAGCATAATGAGTTGGAGACATAAATGAGGTTGATTCAGGACTTCCAGAAGCCTGAAACTTAGAGCAATCAGCTGTTCACCGATCAAGTTCACTTCTGTTGTCTGGATAAAAAGGCTGTAGATGAAATCAGATTCTTGATTTTGAGGCACAGTCCTTCAGGGCACACGGGTTGATCCTCTTTTTAATGCAGTTGATCAGCTGGGCTGTGTCTCTGGTCCTTTTTCATCTGAGCGTCTTTTCTCTGTCCGATCTTGTTCGCTGGTCTTTTGCGAGGAAACAACCGCAGTTCCCTCCTTCAGCATTGCCTTTATAGTGCAGATGCTCTCACCAGTCAGCACCTTTGGCTTCTCAGTTATTGCGCAACCTACTCTGCTCAGCTTCTCAGTTATTGCTCAATACTTTAATCATGGTCATCGTGACTTTCTGGTGATGTTTTTCAGCCTTGAAGATACCAATAATAGCCGCGCAGCTGGCTGTAGACTCATCCTCCCTTCCTCGCGTTGATCTTCAAAAGATTTGCTGTCAGCATGCAGCTGGCTCTCATCACTCCTAGTTATCCTACAGCTGTCTCCCTAATCTGCTCAGTTTTAAACTTTACACAGTATTACACATTCCATTCTCAGCTTTCTGCATTTGCTTTAAAGCACAGTTAAAAAACCATAACTTCATTCTTTTTATTCATACATAACAACTGATCAACATTATCTCTTTCATATATAGCTGATTGAGGATTTTAAACCTTAATGTTTTTACTTTATCAGTTCTTAACCATATTTCAATCATACATCTTTTAACTTGATAATCAAAGATTACTCATTTCATTTAATACTTGTAGAAAATGGAAAATCATTATATATAATTTATTTGGATACACTTCTTGTTTATACTTCTGCAAAAGATAAGACAGTTAATATGTAGCTCCACACAGGCCTCTCCAGTCTCTCAGTCCCAGAATGTGAGTACATGCTCGTTTCACTCTCCACTGCCTCAACTGTGTATTTTAATAATTGTTGCATGGATTACATGGAAAGATCTCACCTTATTTTGACAGTAGCTATGTGCTTACTTCAAGCAAGCAGCTTATTGGCCAACACGCATAACAAAAGCCAGCGCAGAGCCAAACAAAGCCGCTATATTAATTAGCTGTGGGTTTTCCCTCCCCAATATGGAGATGCTGGCTGGCTGGGTTTTACGCTGAGTTTAAACACAAAATTTACCGTATTAACATTTTGCAATAAAACGAAAATCAATCTTCTCTCAAAAATGGATGGTTTTTGCTCTTTTTCTACATTTGCGCTCTGCCGACTTGTTCCTACTTTTCTCATGGCACGTCAAATTTACTCCAAACTGGGTATGGATGATCTTTGTCAACACCCAAATAGCTTCATTGGATTACATTATAATTTGATTAAATGCTCCATCTACAATATTTCAAGCAGTTATATCTCCCTAAAATAACTATCAGATCTTATTGGATCTGCGCAAATTTTGTGTGCTTCATCGTGAATGACTGTTCAACTTATGGCTGTGGTCAAATGATGACATCACTTTAGCCCTGCCCACTAAGAACAGGAAGTCACACGTTTAACTGTTAGATGTCCTTCTTTTATACTTTCACTCAGAGAAGCTGCAAGCACTCTCTGATGACACAGAACAAGGTCATGTGTCTACTCTGACTGTCGGCTGGACCTAATTTCAGATGACATTTTCAAAACAGGACGATTTCATTAATCCACAACCAAACAGGAAGTGAGCGCAGTGTTCATTGGAAAGGGCGGATTTCGGCCAACTTTGAACACTTCTCGTCAGGCAGAACTCGGCATTACCAAAGGTCTTATGAAAGCTTGCTCACACTACCACCTAGTGGTGACGTGCGGAATCCAGCGGCGTGCTCATCGTGGCGTAAAGGCGGCGATGGAAGAGTCCCGCGGTCGTGACACAGCCCGAGCAGCACTAAGCTGTGAGAGCTGCCCAATGCAGCTTGCAGCTTTAATTGGTGGTGATATAGGATAAGTGATCAATAAGGCCTACTAGAACCTGTTATGAACTCCCACCCACAAATGAATGCTATCCACAATTTTGTTGCATGGAGCAGATCCAAGTCTTTCTAATTTTAACAGGAGCTAAAATTGCTATTTAAGCCAAGATTCCTCCTGCCTATCAAAGTAAAAGTCTGATATATTGACTGCAGATGAAAATAACTTATTGTCACATTACAACAACTTTGCTATACCTGAAGTGTTCAAGGCATTTTTATCGTAGGTAGGGAGCTAAAGGGAGTAAAACTATCTTTGGAAACAGTTCTAAATTTGCATCCTCTGCCCTGTAGGAGAAAATCTAGTTTTCGTTTATTTTTATTTTTTATATTTTATAATGGATTTGCTATTGTTGAAGGTATGTTACTACTAGAGTGATATTTATTTCTAAGTCAGTCTATATTTAGGTCTAAGTCATCCAGCTAGGACTGCTGGTAAAACTTTGGATTTCAGTAGAATGCATCTATCCTCTCTGTGTTCCTCCAGGTGTTGATAAGGAGAATGTCCAGCTGTCCCCCAGCTCAGCTCTGTCCAGTGGAGGACGCACTCGCCATGGGTCAGCAAGTCAGGTGCAGAAGCAGCGCAGTGCTGGCAGCTTTAAGAGACCCAGCATCAAGAAAATAGTCTGACTTCCCCCGCAGCTCTAGCTGCATGGCTTGATGCTGCCGCTCTCTGTTTACTCTCCAAGTTTCTCCTTGTTCTTCATCCTTGTTGCACTGGCAAAACAAGTGGTTTAAGATTTTGAATGAAGGTATATTACCAAGGGCAAACTGAACAGTTCCACTGGAGTATTTTCTCTTTGTTATTTAATTTTAGACAACAAGAGGTATTGGAGAAGCTTCTGATCTGCACCAGGTTTTGTGTGAAAGCATTTCCTCACTGCACGGAAGTGATGACACTTCATTATCGAATTGAAGCTAAAATACAGTGACATACAGTTGAACTCCACAGGCCTCAGTCAGTCAGATATACAGTATGAGAGCAGTGCTGTGTGATTGGAACAACGCAATCTGCTTGGACATATCAGTTGCTCTATCTCTTTCCTGTACATATTTAAATTAGACTGATGATAAACAATTTGCCGTTTTCTCCATGGTGTGCCTTTGTATGGGTTTCTCTTTATGTACAATTTGTAAAGTAAGAGTCAAACCTTGCTGTAGACAATAAACAGGTACTAATTATGAAGAAAGGCTATTCATATCAACATATGTTGAACTAAACTGTCATGATCTGCCTGCAGTGATGGTCAGATAACAGCTGACCCCGATGCCTGACACTATTTACTCTGTAGAAGTAGATAATGCTGCACAAATCTTCCTGTACTCAAAACACTTTCCAAAAATAGCTTTTTTACCACTTTCATCATAAATATTACAGAACACTATGAAAAAAACAATCATGTAAATACCTGCAAACATTTTGATTTCATTGCTTTTCTGTTTAATCAATGATTCATGTTTTAGCAGCAAAACGTTTTATTTATGACTTGTGTAAAGGGCAATAATCTGTAGCACTCCAAAGGTTTTTTTCCTGCTTATAGCAACAGCGCACATGACTCACCAGGAAACAGTTTGTGTTCACATCTTATACAGCTGTAACACTCCCAGGAGGGGTGTTATTGGACCACTGTTGCTCACTCTTAGTAATCATGCAGACTAGCCAGGCAAAAACAGCAAACCATGTTAAAAGGGAACTTAAAAATGTACTTGTGTTCCACCTTAGTATACCACCACTTCCCACAGTTGCTCCAAGCTGTCTTACCGAGTGGTGGGATTTGTGTCAGAACATTTTGCTGCTCTTCACTGTTTTCAGATACATGAGAAATATCTTTAATATTTAACTTTTAGCTCATTACTTGTAACATATTACCACAGAATGTTCAGTGTTCTCAAATAGTTTCATCTTGTCTTTGAGATGTGTTTGTACCAGCCCAGGCAACTCAGATTTTCCATTCAATTCAGTTCATTGTGTTTTACCTAGCATCAGGTAGCTGCTGTCCTACATCATAATAAAAAGATTTCAGTGCATGCATGAGTTAAGGCAGCGATTTAAAATAAAAAATGCAGAACTGAGAACAGTACCATGACAAATTGACCAGCATGTTCAGGTTGAACATGGCTGTGTTGGAGAAAATGGAAGAAGCTGTTCCTTGTGGTCCTGTCAGCATGAAGATGGGCAGTGAGCTCCTTTAGGGGTGATAGGTGAATATGTTGCCCTGTAACATGTATAATGAAATGCATCAATCTACCATAATGTGTGTGTTAAAAGATTGAAGTGTTATTGTTGAAATGCTGCTTAAAACAAATTCCCACTATTTTCATTTTATACAAACAGCTATTGGTCTCTGCTGCTTCTAGATGATTACGAATACATTTTTTAACAGCTAATATATGCATTTGGTTTAGTCTGAGTTTCATGCTCTACTGCTGTCAGTCATCAGTGCATGCATTTCCAGGGCCCACAGATAATAGTACATTATTCCAATCACTATGTGTTTTATGTGAGCAGGACAGAAACAGTCAGAAACCAAGAACACTGAGTGACTTGGTTGTTTAAAGACCAGGTGTTGACTGGCTGGACAGAAAAAGTTGCCATGAGGAAATTAAAGAAAAGGCAGCAGACATCCAGCTGAGGTCCTGCATGTGCTGTGTTAGGGTGAATCTGTGACGAAACCTACCATGTGATGCTGGCAGTAAACATTTCCAGGTGTGTCACACTCAAACCCAGACAAGTAGCTTTTCTCTTTAAATGCTTACTGGAGCACTGAACGTACTGATGACTGGAAGTGTTTCAGACTCCCTTGTGCTTCTTAATGACTGAGCAACAGACAAAGGCCATCTCCTTATGAGCACAAACGTGCCCAGCACTAAAATAAATTTGAGCATTGATTTGCCTGTACGTTGTTCAATTGCAGTTTCAGGATCTGTTCCACAGTGGGTTGTAGGAAGTGGCTGTGATCACCTTGGTGGAAGAATTATTGGAGGACACAACTGAAACTTAAGAGATTCATGTTTAGCAGAGGAAGATGGCAAAATCCCCTCCAAGACTTATGTTAAAAGAACAATGTCCATATTCTCAGCTGCCCGCTTTTAACTTTTAACATACTTGAAGCTTCACTCCCTGATTTCTTCCTGACACATGTGCAACATGTACATTTGATGTATCCAGAACCTATGAAACAGGCAGAAGACTTGCACTAAGTTTAAATGGGTCATGACTTTGTAAAGATAAAAACCTCAAAATGTGGCATGTTCTTTTGATGTTATGCGAAATCTAATGTCTTGAGTATGGTCTGAATAGTCTGAGTTTTGTTTTTAATGCAGTATGTGTGACAATTGTAAAGATTTTGTGTACAATTTGAGATTATATATTTACTACACTGTACATACCTGTGATACTGTATCATTTTGTTTTTGTAAAGCAGGTAGTTTCTGTATCATAATACATATATTACAGTGTTAGTAATAAAAAGTTCTGATAGTGCCCAACCTTGTCTGTTTCAAAGCTCAATATTTCTGACTTAGTAATAGAAATGTTTATAAAAACTGTGTAAAGGGACATTTCATTAACATTTTCAAACCAGGAATATAAAAAGTTCAGTTGTTAGCTCCATAATATTTAGTCTTAACACCTTTTGCTTAGGTTAGCTCACGTTTATCTAGCAATCACGTAACACCATTAAACTGTGCCTGCTAGATGTGCTCTGCCACCATCCACAAAGTCACAATGGGAACTAGAAAAATTACACATCCTGCAAAAAATGCAGTGTAAAGGCTGAAAGCGGAATTTTTCAGCTCAAAACTGCTGAAGAATTTGAAGTCGCCTTCAGAAAACCTGCTGAAATGTTATAAATTAGCAGAAACATTAGAAAACCAAACCTTTAAGCTGGACTGCTTAAGATAGCGAAACTGTTTACCAAAAACAGCTAGACAAGCTAAAGTTACCTCAAAATAGCTTTTTGTACAAAACAGTTGAAGTGTAAACCTTGACAAAGCAAGAAAGAACTGCCATCAGATAAGATGAAAGAACACTAAAAAGCTAAAAATTGCATAAGAAGCAGAAGTCAGTGTAAACACAGTTGTTAAAATGTAAAATATTGGCAGAGGCCAAAAATAAAAAAACGAGAAAAAACTGTAAGCAGATCTGTTGGCTAAACTCTCAGCTGGTCTGTGATAGAAGCTGGTCCATCGAGTGAAAACTGCTCAAAATGCTTTTGGTTTGACAAAATTTGCTTAAGTCAAAGACGAATGACCCTTTGTGTTACTGTCAACTCAAAAGGGAGATTTATTCGCAGTAGAAGAAAATTAATGCATGAAGATTCTAGGAGGAGTAGAACAGATTAAATAATAGCAAAAGGTAGAATGGGAAGAGATTGTTACATGAGGAGAGGATGAAGCTCAAGTCAATGCAGGAGGAATAAGGGAGATTTAAACGAGACAAAAGGGAGTAAGATTCCATTTACAAATATGAAGGATCTTAAAGGTTGACTGAATTTAAAAGCAACATTGCTTGAAGGTAAAATCATTCTTAAAACAGCCAACATAAGATTATTTAATTTAATAATGTTAAAATGCTATTTATTATAATTTATTTATTTTCTATCCGCTGGCTTTACCCTTGCTGGACGTAAAGCTCATCAGTAATGGATCAAGAATCACGATTTCCAAGTATACCTACACACAAAGAGGACACACTTTCACCGGAGCAGATGTTTATTTTCGGATAGACTAACCAATATTTCATATACGTATGCACAGACTTTGTAAAAAAAATAAAATATATATATATATATATATATACATATATATATATATATATATTACGGTCCACCAGGCCCTTATTCTCAGTTTTTTAGATCAGTTCTCAGACTTCTTAATTTAAACATTCATGTTGACACTATAAGTAATAGCCAAAATTTAGCCTTTAATTGTGTGAATGCTGAAGGCATTTTTTGTGTTTCTTCAGCGTATTTGTTGTTAGTTCATTCTTTTTCTGAATTTTCTGCCGTTTTTTTTTTATTTTAGCACTGACTTTAATTTAGGCTATATTTTTGCTTCAGTCTATGCTTTTTCAGTTCATCTATGGGCAGGTCTTTCCTGCTTTTTAATGTTTTTGTCAGTTCTTGTATTTCAACAACTATCTCAAGTAGTTTTGAGGTAACTTCACCTTGTTACGCTGTTTTATACCTGATAGTCTTCCTGCTTAAACAGATCAGATGACAGTTTTTCTTTGCTGTTTCTGCTATTTCTACAAATTTATCAGATATCAGCAGATATTCTGCTGGCAACCTTAGCCACTTTCTGCCAGCTTTCAACAGCAGTTTAGCATTTCTGTTTTCTTCTAATTCATTACATTTCAGCAGATTATCTGCAGTCAATTTCAGCTTGTTTCTGCCAGCTTTCAGCTAAAAAATTCAGCTTACAGCATTCACACTGCATTTTTGCAGGAAATGCAAACTTTTTAGGCCCCAGCAGGAAAACTGCGAGGGCCTATTGCAGTTTTTTCACCTGGAAAGGTGCCTCTCTGACCCTCTTGACCCAATCAACTTGAAACTGTGTCAGAAGACAGATAACTAGTGGGTCTAACTTCGTTTGAAGCACAGTAACTTTTCATAAAAGGGTGTGGCCCTGGTGGCGCGGCGAAGTTGGACGTCACGCCATGGCCATACGTTTGCCTTTAATTTCCACATAGATCATCTGATCATCACCAAATTTAATGTGATTGATCCTAATCCAGTGCCCAACAGAGATCTGATGGCCTAATTCGTCCACATCACCCCCTAGAAAATTAAAAAAAATCAGCCCCAAGCCATGCTTTGACCGAGGATTGTGAAATTTGGTACACATATATAACTTCTCAGGACCTACAAAAAAAGTATCTTGGAGCATTGGTCCAAACCCAACAGGAAGTCAGCTATTTTGGATTGGCTTTGTTATTTTGACCCCGGATTTGCCCTTTCTAGCCCGCATATCTGAGCGAACTCCTCCTACACCTTTTGACTTAGAGACTTGAAAATCAGTCAGTATACTCTTAAGGCAATGGGGATCAAAAGTTATCAAAAGCTTTCTGATACATGAAAGCGTGTGGGCGTGGCCACGCCTCAAAATATGACTTCTCGCCATGAAAGACGAAATTGATATAGCTCCTACAAGGAAAGTCACAGAGACCTGAAACCTTCTGAGATTGATCTGCCTCTGTCCCTGAACAATATTCATTGATCAGATGCTGACATCATCGGAGCCCCGCCCCCTGAGAACAGGAAGTGTCATGTTTTCCTAGACAGTCAATTTTTGATGTTCTTCACTTAATCAATGTGAAACTGTCCCAAGTACAATAACATGATGGTCTAAGACAATATCCAGTACTGACTGGTTTAACTTGAGGGTGTGTGGCGAATTCTGATATCATGCCACGGCCATACATTTGGCTCTAAATTACACATAGATGGTCCGATTTACTCCAAAATAAATATGGTTGATCTTTGTCAGCCCCCAAACTCCACCTATGGAGTTAATGATGGACATGTTGGCACAGTCAATAGATGACATCACTTTAGCCCCGCCCACTAATAAACAAATGAGTGTAGCTTCCATATGGAAGGTCCGATTCACTCCAAACTGAATATGGTTGATCTTTGTCAACCCCCAAACAGCTCTGTTGAATTACAATGAAATTTGGATCAACTGCGCCCCCTAGGACACTTCAAGGGCTATATCTCCCTCATTAGATCCACTTCAAATGTAGTATACATCATCAGGGATCAATGCTGAACATGTTGCCACAGTCAGTTTATGACATAATTTCAGCCTCACCCACTAAAAAACGAGTGAATGCAGCTTCCATCTGGAAAGTCAGATTTCCCCCAAATTTTGAATACTTCTCGCCAGACCAGAATTCTGCATGAGTGAAAATCATGAAATGATACTCACAGCGTCACCTTGAGGCGACATTTGCAATTGAACGGCAGCCTCGTAGGTGGCGTGCAGCCGGCGATGCCAGGCTCCAGTGGTCGCTGCACAGGCCGAGTTGCACTGAGGTGCGAGGGCCTTCAATGCTGCTTGCAGCTTTAATTCTAGTTATTATTGTGTGAATGCTGAAGGCATGCTGTTTCTCTTTATTATTCGGTCTTCTTCTTCATCTTCTTATTCTGGTTGCTTCCGTACACTTATTGATTCGCTTCTCTTTCTGCATACTTTGTGCTATTTCAACCGTTCAACTTTCAAAATATTCAGCCCTTTCAGGACATTCCGGCTATGACTTTTGATATTTATACTTTTTATACTTATAAATAAATAAATATTCTGCTTTTTATGGGTTTTTTTTTTTTTTGCTCCCATTGAAATGAATGGAAAACGACAAAAATTCCACTAAAACTTCACTGTTTTTGCCATTTAATATGGAGCCTGACCTTGTGCGGGAGGTCGAGAGATATCGACTAGAAATAGTCGGGCTTGCCTCCACGCACAGCGTGGGCTCTGGAACCCATCTCCTCGAGAGGGGCTGGACTCTCTTCTACTCTGGAGTGGCCCACGGGGAGAGGCGGCGGGCTGGGGTGGGTTTGCTTCTTGCCCCCCAGCTCAGCCGTCTCGTGTTGGGATTTACCCCAGTGGATGAGAGGGTCGCATCCATGCGCCTTCGGGTTGGGGACAGGTCTCTGACTGTTGTTTCGGCCTACGGGTCAAGCGGTAGTGCAGAGTACCCGGCCTTCTTGGCATCCCTGTCGGGGGTGCTGGATAGTGCCCCTCCCGGGGACTCCATTATTCTGCTGGGGGACTTCAACGCCCACGTGGGAAACGACAGTGACACCTGGAGAGGCGTGATCGGGAGGAATGGCCTCCCCGATCTGAATCCGAGTGGTGCTTTGTTATTGGACTTCTGTGCTAGTCACGGATTGTCCATAATGAACACCATGTTCAAACATAAGGGTGTCCATCAGTGTACTTGGCACCAGGACACCCTAAGCAGGAGGACAATGATCGACTTTATTGTCGTATCATCAGATCTTCGGCTGCATGTTTTGGCCATTCGGGTGAAGAGAGGGGCTGAGCTGTCCACTGATCACCACCTGGTGGTGAGTTGGATCCGCTGGAAGAGGAGAAAGCCGGACAGACTTGGCAGGCCCAAGCGCATAGTTAGGGTCTGCTGGGAACATCTGGCGGAGCCCTCGGCCAGGGATGTATTCAACACTCACCTCCGGGAGAGCTTTGACCAGATTCCGGGGGATGTTGGAGACTTAGAGTCCGAGTGGACCATGTTCTCCGCATCTATTGTCGATGCTGCTGCCCATAGCTGCGGCCGTAAGGTCTGCGGTGCCTGTCGTGGCGGCAATCCCAGAACCCGGTGGTGGACACCGGCAGTAAGGGACGCTGTCAAGCTGAAGAAGGAGTTCTATCGGCTGTGGTTGGCTTGTGGGACTCCTGAGGCGGCTGACGGGTACAGCATGCCATGGCCCGGGCTGTGGCAGAGGCAAAAACTCGGGCCTGGGAGGAGTTCGGGGAGGCCATGGAGAAGGACTACCGGTTGGCCTCGAAGCAATTCTGGCAAACCGTCCGGTGCCTCAGGAGAGGGAAGCAGTGCTTCGCCAACACAGTTCACAGTGGGGGTGGGAGGCTGCTGACCTCGACTGAGGACATTATCGGGCGGTGGAAGGAGTATTTCGAGGATCTCCTCAATCCTGCCATCAGGCATTCCCTGGTGGAAACAGAGAATGGGCACTCGGGGTCGGACTCTTTCATCACCCAGGCTGAAGTCACCGAGGTGGTTAAAAAGCTCCGCGGTGGCAGGGCTTCGGGGGTGGATGAGACCCACACTGAGTACCTCAAATCTCTGGATGTTGTGGGGCTGTCATGGTTGACACGCCTCTTCAACATTGCCTGGCGGTCGGGGACAGTGCCTCTGGACTGGCAGACTGGGGTGGTAGTCCCCCTTCATAAGAAGGGTGACCGGAGGGTGTGTTCCAACTACAGGTGGATCACACTCCTCAGCCTCCCTGGTAAGGCCTACGCCAGGGTATTGGAGAGGAGAGTCCAGCCGATAGTCAAACCTCAGCTTCAGGAGGAGCAGTGTGGTTTTCGTCCTGGCTGTGGAACTCTGGACCAGCTCTATACCCTCTACAGGGTACTTGAGGGTTCATGGGAGTCTGCCAACCGGTCCACATGTGTTTTGTGGACCTGGAGAAAGCATTCGACTGTGTTGCTCATGATGCCCTGTGGGGGGTGCTCCAGGCGTATGGAATCGGGGCCCTTTATTAGGGGCCACCTGGTCCCTGTACACGCGTAGCAAGAGTTTGGTCCGCATTGCCGGCACTAAGTCGGACCTGTTCCCGGTGCATGTTGGACTGCGGCAGGGCTGCCCTTTGTCACCAGTCCTGTTCTTAACTTTTATGGACAGGATTTCTAGGCGCAGTCAAGTGCCAGAGGGGGTCTGGTTTGGGGTTCAGTGGATTTTGTCTCTTCTTTTTGCAGATGACATGGTCCTGCTGGCCCCCTCTAGCCAAGACCTACAGCATGTGCTGGGGCGGTTCGCAGCCGAGTGTGAAGCGGCTGGGATGAAGATCAGTTTCTTCAAATCAGAGGCCATGGTACTCGACCCGAAAAAGGGTGGCTTGTCCTCTTCAGGTTGGAGGGGAGTTCCTGCCTCAAGTGGAGGAGTTCAAGTATCTTGGGGTATTGTTCACGAGTAAGGGGAGAATGGAGTGGGAGATCGAGAGACGGATCGGTGCGGCTGCCGCAGTAATGGGGGCACTGTGCTGGTCCGTTGTGGTGAAGAGAGAGCTGAGCTGAAAAGCGAAGCTCTGGATTTACCAGTCGGTTTACGTTCCTACTCTTACCTATGGCCATGAACTTTGGGTCATGACCGAAAGAACGAGATCCCGGATACAAGCCGCTGAAATGAGCTTCCTCCGTAGGGTGGCCGAGCACTCCCTTAGAGATAGGGTGAGGAGCTTGGCCATCCGGGAGGGGCTCGGAGTAGAGCCGCTGCTCCTCCACACCAAGAGGAGCCAGTTGAGGTGGCTCGGGCATCTATACCGGATACCTCCTCGACGCCTTCCTCGGGAGGTGTTCCAGGCACATCCCACTGGGAGGAGGCCCAGGGGACGGCCCAGGACACGCTGGAGGGACTATGTCTCTCGGCTACTCGGTCAATGGCTGTGATGGAAGATCAAACACTTGAAGTTTGACAGAAAAGCTGTGGGTCAAAGGAGGGTGGGATGTCTGTTTGGCTGTGAGCAGGAGAGGATGCTTAGCTTGTTTCTGAACTGAAACTATTCAAGAATGTGTTCAGTTCATTGGCTCTGTCCAGACATCCATCGGTCTGATCATCCTTCTGCTTGAAGCCTGTGATCTTCTTCATCTCTTACCACACATCTCTGATAATTGTTTTGGTGGAGTTTGCTCTCCAGCTTCTTCTTATACACCTCCTTGCTGTCTCTTATGTTGACTTTAAGTTGATTCTGTATACTCCTCAATAATTGCTTGTCTCCCTCTCTGAAGGCTCTTTTTTTCTTGTTAAGCAGGTCCTTGAGGTCACTGGTGATCCAGGGTTTGTTATTGGGGAAGCATCACAGTGTTCTGGTGGGGATGGTGGTATCCACACAGAAGTTTATATAGTCAGTTACACACTCAGTCATGGCATTGATGTCCTATCCATGTGGCTGGCACAGTGCGTCCCAGTCTGTAGCCTCAAAGCAACCTTGCAGGGCTTCTTCAGCTTCCTGTGACCATTTTTTCACAGTCCTCTTTATTACAGGTTGTTTCTGAACAAGGACCTTATAATTTGAGCAGAGAAAAACAAGATTGTGATCTGATTTGCCTATAGGAGGTCTTGATGTACGAGATGTACGAGTCCTTGACATTTCCATAAAACAAATCCAACGTTTTGTTTTCTCGAATAGAGCAGCTGACAAACTTTTGAAACATTTGAAGTGTAGCAGAGAGTGAAGCATGGTTAAAATCACCATATATTGCCACAAGCACATTGGGGTGTTGAGTCTGTAGCTTAGCAACAACTGAGCTGATTGCATCAGATGCAGAGTCGGCAACAACGGAAGGTGGAACTTAAACTGTTGCCAAAACAACACTGGTGAACTCTCTGGGTAAATAATATGGACGAAAACTTACTGCTAACAGTTCAATATCTGGACTGCAGAGATAACACTTCACAGTAACATGTCCTGGATGACACCATCTGTTGTTCACAAGTGCTGCCAGTCCACCTCCTTTACGTTTACTGCTCCTCTTTAAATCTCTGTCTGGTCGTATGGTCAGAAAGCCAGACAGAGAGATGCTGGAGTCGGGGATATGATCCTGCAGCCTTCTCAGTAAAACACATAATACTGCATTGCTGATACTCTGGCTGGGTCCTTTGTAGGGCTTGGAGTTCATCCAACTTGTTTCCCAACGATCTCACATTGCCCATCAATGGAAGAGATGGTTGAACTTCCTCCTTCTCTCTCTTCTCTTTGCACCTGCTCTGCATCCACAGTGTCTCCTTTTCAACTCATCAGGGATTTGGGGTTGTAGTTGAAGTATTATTTGAGCTTTTGAGATATTAATCTGCTGCTCCTGGTGGTAAGAAACAACTCCGTTACCATGGTGATGCATCATAACAAATGTCCAAAAGTAGAAAAGTTTTAGGAAAAATCTTTCCAGCTGCACAGCATCCGATACCGGAGAGGACAGTCGTCCAAAAAAATCAATCACATCCACCACAAGAGGAATTCGAGCTCCCAAAAAAAACCAATCAGAATAAAAAGTAACAGAGCTACTCCAACCTGCTGCCCCCTTGAGCGGCACAATTCTCACTACATTAAATGAGTTAATAAGCTAGTGATGGCCCATTACAGTATTGCTTTAGCATCTGTTGACTATAATAACTACGCTGGTAGTTGGATTTTCAACACCTGTGGGCATGACAATGAGTCATAACAAAAAAAGAAATTATTTTCAGGGTTGAGCCACAACTACTGGTAGAATAAAACATGTTATGGCTTTGGGTCAAGAAACATCATGATGGGACAGAGCAGCTTAATTTATCTTACTTTTGTCACTGCTCAACACAATGCATTGTACACATTTTCTGTATCGTGAAAATACCTTTTGGGACCAAATAGCCAGAGATAAGACGCGATTAAGTTAAAAAAAATTGTTAAAAGAATTTGCTTTATGAAATAGCCCGCATAGATGCATCAGACAGGCTTCTACACGTCAATCCTGTGTGCAACATAAACACCATGATATACAAAAACTATTTTGTTCAAAGTTTTCTTTGATTTATTAAACATAAGTAACAGACATTGATGACAAAAAAGAAAGTTTTTAGGTAAAAGTAATTTTTTTCAATAAAAATTTTAACAACTGTTCGTCTGAGAGCATGCAGCTTGTTTGCAAATTAACATAATGAAAATAGTGACTTTTTACCTGTGTGGCATTTAATGAATGAAAAGAAGAAAAAAAAGTGCATCACAAGAAAAAAAATCTCAGAAATTATTTCTCCTGCATTGCAATGATATAAAAAAGTTTTTCATAACAGAATCCCTAAACCCCGTCTTTACATCAAGTAATGTCAATCAATAAAAAAAAATAATGTAAAAATGAAAGACAAAAACGTTATTATCAGTATGCAAATAATAAATTATTTCTTCAACTTTGTGAACTAAAATCTTTTATGCATAAAAAGGTTTAGGATATAAAACATCCTATTACCAGTACAGCAACACAGAAAAATCTGACATCTTTTAAACACTTACTTCTGCTGAACATCCACAAAGTATAAAGCTGACCTAAATAAAAATAAAATGTCATATTAATACTATGTAACACCATGTCATCTTTAAAGGTTACATTTAAAAGATTACAGATATGGAGTACATGTTCTTATGAACCAACGCAAATATCCTAAGATCCTGCAAGTGTTTTCAACACAGCATCCATTGTCATCATCAACGTCCCTCAGTTGTCCTCCTTCTGGCAATTTGATGGGATCCAGAACATCCTGTTTAGAAGAATGAATGAGTCAGAAAAATTTAAAATTAAAATGATAGTAACATAAAAAATACAGCATATTACTTAGAGGGAAATTAAAAATTGTGTAATGTTCACATTTCATGTTATTGAAAAAACATTATATTGCCAAAAGTATTTGTTTATCTACTTCTACATGTACATGAACTTTGATGACATCTTATTCTCAATCTATAAGGTCCAGTTCATGGAACCACTGTTGCCAGAAATACCGAATTGAACTACTCTGTAAACATCTTCCTCAAGGTTCAGGAGTGTGTTCATAGTTAGATGAGAAAACCTGAAAATCAGCCTCCGCTCTAATTCATCTCAAAGGTGTTCAAGAAGGTTTAGGTCAGGACTCTGTGCAGGTCAGTCAAGTTTCTCCAAATCAAACGTTATACACCTGGAGCCATGGAAGTGATTGGAACAACAGGATTCTTTGATGTGGTGGCATGACCCAATGCTTTGAGCAATATAGTGTTTATCTACATAACAAATTCTCCTCTGAAAGATAAATGATTGGGTTTTGCAGAAATTATGGATTTGTAAGTCCTTGTAAAGACTGTGAAAAGGAATTTGTATCATGGCTGTGCACTTTCTCTGTGTTAATCAGTATCACATAGCTGAACATTAGAGCACACGTAAGGATGCAGTTGAGGGTATCATGCAAAGCGTGCCACTTTGCATTAGATATACTTTCACAGAAGTAGATTAAAGATTTAACACCCTTTAAATATCTCAGGGCTGGAGCCAGTCTGCAACTAATGCATGTAAGACACATTGGACTTTGTATCTAATGTGAGGTAAAGTTTGCTGTCAGCAAGCAATGGTGTCTGTGAAACTCCAACAGTTCTAATGCACTCTGGATATATACACCTGCTGTAATAACATTTCACATTAACGCAGACACACATGATTAGGCCTATGGCTATATGGGATGTTAGAGGCTGGCTGTGGGGAATAACTGTGCCCTCGTGGGGTTCCCACTCCCTTGTCCTCCCTGTGGCTGTATGACCAGGCAGGATGGCATGGTGCCCTTCTTCCGCTGGTCCTTCCGAATCCCAGAAGGTTGCGGACTGCAAGTGCCTGGCTAGAAGGTTGGAAGCTCTGTCAAGGTTTGTCCTCCTAGTTGCTGGGTGGTTTTGTTGGCGGAGGTTTGTGTGGGCATGTGTTAGCAGAAATGGGTGAGGGTGAGGTTCAGTACCCTACATCAGTATGCGTCTTCTTTGGCCTTGGGGCTTCATCTACTGACCTGCCTGTATGTCAGGCATGTAGCTATGCTGTAGTGGTGCCAGGTGTCTTTCCTTGGGACTGCTGTACCTTCCAGGCCTCGAGTCTACTTGTTCCTTGCTGCTCCTGAGTGATTTCTACTTTTCTGTACCACTTACCACTCTGAAATTCCAGATGATAACTCAATTCACTATATAGACTATTTACACAGACTGTTTTCAAGCCTGTATTCCTGTTCATTATAATTATTTTTCTCTTACAGCCAATGAAAACAAGACATTTAAGAACATTGCACATCAGAGCGATTAAAAAAAAAACTTTTAATGCAGAAATGTGGGGTTAATGATAAGCATGTTTAATACCTGCTTAAAGATTGTTATTTTAGAAAGGTAATTTTAATCGGACAAACGAGTCTCTTCAGAACGCATTGTTATGAAAATTCTTTTATTTAGTGCTCCAAAGTATTCCAAAGTGCTGTGAACTTTCATTAACCTCTCTCCTCTGACCTCTGTGTTTTTTATTAGTGTTCTGTTATGTAGAGCAAGGGGACTCAAAACCATTACCAGAAGTTTAATGGTTAAACCCCATCCTGGAGGTTTGGGTGTCTGAGGAAGAGCAGATGGCTGTCCTCATTAAAAAATTAGTTACCTCTGACCCCAGGTGGGGTCTGAGGGCCCATGTCTCCAAACTCTTTTAAGTTGAGGTAACACCACATACTGTTTAAATACTGTCTGTAAAAATTTTGCTCTGGGGGCTCTGCTTCACTGACTCGTCAATGACAGGGGCTTCAAAACGCAGAAATGCCTTTGAATAAAACTTATAAAGGGAAAAAAGGTTCCGGATTTCTCTTATTGTGAGTTAGTTTCTCCCCAACTTTGATAAGAAAAGTTCTAGTATAATTTGGCGTCACGAAAAAGGATTCGACATGCCAGAGAAACGCAGGGGGGGGAAAGGGACGTCGGCCCCAGCCTGGAGGACGTTTGTCTTCAGTCCCCCCCATTTCACGGAAAAGGGGGTCCTGGTGCCTGCCTGCGGCTTCTGGCTGATCGGATTCGAACTATTTGTCTTTAAAAATATATCGGGTGAGATGGTGCTCTGTATGATATAATGTATATAATTTTTTTATTACAATAAGGGGAGGAAAATCGGTTTTGGGGGCCAGGTCGGGGTTTTTATTGGTAACAATAAGACAAGCAAAAAAAAGGGGGTTTTGCGGGGGGTTTTTTTAGAAATTTTCTACACCTTATAAAGGAAAAAGCCAGTGGGGCAGACGTGCCACTGAAAACAGGTAAAAAAAAAAAAAAAAAAAAAGGGTTCCCGGAATCAAAAGGCATTAGGGGGGGCTTCTCCCAAACTCTGCTTTTTTAAAATAATGAAAGGAAAAAGGGTGGGATGATTGGGGGAAAAGAAATTTGTTTTAGAAAGGAGTATAGTGCATGTTGTGGAAGGAAGGGGACAGGACAACTGACTGACTGACTGATAATATTTCTGTTTGAAAAATCTAACCCTTTAAAACTAAAACTTTTACTTCTGTCTCACACCCCACACACACGTAAAACAATATGGGTTTTTGGAGTGCAACATCTGGCGTTTTTTGAGTTCTGGACTTTGGGAAACTTGCCTTTCCTATGGGGGCTACTCCACCAGAGATGCTTCTTCAACATGACCTGAAAGAGAGAGGGCCCTGCCTGCCTGTCTGCCTGCCTGCCTGCTGCAAATGACAAGTGGGGATTTTCCACCAGAAAGAAACTCAGAGAAGTCGCCCCAAACCCATTGAGATGGACAACGATCCATGCTGTTTGCCAGGTCCAGAAGAGCGGAAAAACCCGGATTTATTTAAAAAGCAAATCTTATGCGGACAGAAGAAGGGGAGAAACAGGCCGGAGCAAAGTTCTTTTTCTCTGGAGAAGTTTAAAGTGGACAAGGAAGGAGTGAATGTCCCACCAACACACCTGGGGAAAGGCTTGGGGTTTTTTTTTTGGACTGATAGAGGACTATGTGCCATGAGCAGTAAGCTATCGACAGAGCCAAAATAAGAAAACTGATGGGGGTAATTACAAACAAAAAACATTTGCATAATCTTTTCCTATTTTTTGCAGCGAAGAACGGTTTATTAAACCGCTGCTCATGTGACGCTTGTTTGACGTTGACAGATATAGCGGGTTAAATATTAAATTTTAAGGGTTTGAAAAATAATCTTCAAAAGGGTGATAACTTAGCTCATTTGATATTTTTTCCAGTAAATTTTTTTGAAAAACAAGTTATTTTTCATCGTGGAATATTCAGGGTGAATTATTCTAGTTATTAAAAGTTATTAAAAAACTGAGAAAGAGTTACTGTTTTTTCCCAAAAACAGCAGTAATCATGTGTTTTTTATGTTATTTTTAGGACAGAAAATCTAGAAAAGGAGCATTTTTTTAAAAATCATGGCATGCGTAACACCGATGGGCTCTCTTTTTATATTGTCTTCTGTTGTCAGAGTTTTTATCCCTAAATCTAAAGGGTTTTAGACCCCCAAATTTTTAAACAGGCTTAGTTCTACTGCAGATGGTCCTTTTTCAGTCTCTGGGCCCCAGTGCTTACAGCGGATTGCAGTTTTTTTCCCAAGTGCTAACTTACGCTTATGGAAGGTACAAATTCATTGCTTTTCACAGCTGCCTTTTGAAGAGGTTATATTAGTTTTTTTCTTCCCTTTTCTGATTCATGCAGCGTGTTGATTTACACTGTACCCCTTATATCAGGTCCTGGACAAAAACTATGAAAGGCTTGGTTCTGCAGTTTTTTTTTTTTTTTTTCCCCTGGGGGGAGAAAAGGAAAACCTAATCAGTTCTGGTTTGGCATAGAAATATTAAAAAAAAACACTTTTTGTTTTCCTAAGATATCACCAGCTAAAACTTTTAAGGTAATTGTTTTAGTTAAACGCATTTTCCTTGGCAAAACCCAAACCTTTAAAAAGAGAATGGAAAAATTGGGGTTTTTTTTAAGTAAGAAAGAATCTGATTGGGCAGTGGTAAACCCCACAAAAAAATTTAAAATAATCTCATTTTTTCCCCAAAAGACTCTGCATAGAAAAAAAGGCCTTCAGGACTGTGGAAATTTTTTCCCACCACAGTAACCCGGGTTTTTTAAAGCATGCTTTCCCCATTTTTAAAAACAGATTCTGTGTTTTTTTTTTTTGTTTTTAGGCCCTTTGGGGTTTTTTTTTTTTTTTAGCATAATGTTTGTCTGAAGCTTCTTATGAACATGGTTTTGGAGCAATTATGAATCTGAGGTTAAAAAAAAAATTAGGAGTGTGGGAACTAGTTTTTTTTAATTTTGAAATTATTGTCCAAAAATAAGGGAAAAAAAAATACTCTAAGGGCTAGGGATATTAAGCCAATCCTTCAATTTTCCGCAGGAAAAACTAGCATTGTTGTGCAATGCAGAAGTACTCAACCTGTGGTTTTCCTGGACTCCTGAAGGCCGTGAGCCCCAGATTTTGGGTCCATAAAATTTTTAATACTTAATTTAAAAGGTAGACCCATTTTCCTATTAAAAAAAGATTTAAAACCAATGATGGGTAAAACCAGTCATTTTAGTGGCTTTGAAATACAATAGTACTAAAATTTCTACTCTGGGGAACCCCAGATTGGGGGTGAAGAATATTTTTTTTGGGGGTAAAGGCTTTTTTTCTTAATTTCTGGTTAAGTTTAAAACTGCAGTTTTTTTTTTGTTTGGGTATTCCATAAAAAATGTCAACGCCAGCTTAAAATACTTCTTTTGCATTTAAACCTGAGCAGAGAAATTCTTTAATACAGCTGGGGGTCAAAAATTTGGCCCAAAAAAAAAAGAGAATTATAACAAAAAACTCTCAGGATTGTAGTTTTTATTATTATTTACAGAGTTTTCAGTATAAAGAAATTTTTTAAAAGGGTTTTTTAGCATCAGTGAATTTGGATTCATGTTTTGGTTTAAAAAATGTTGCTGGGGGGCTTTTTAGAATAGTTTTTAGAAACTCTTTGGGGGCTATGTGCACTCATTTTAAAAAGGATCCTGAAGATTGTCAGAATAAAATTTACAATTCAGCCCTTAAGAGATTGGCTGAGAAAACATATTTTGAAAAGAAAATTGTTAAAAAATTTTTTTTGAATTCTTGAAATTTAAATTTGGTCATTTGTCTGTCTTTGATTTTTGTTTTTGTTTTTTTTGGGCTGAAATTTTTTTGTTTATGTGTTGGGATGACATAATAATGTAATCAGGCCTTTTCCCCAAACATCCCTATGTCACATTTTTTTTAAAATTCAGAATATTTTTGTTGAGGCAATGCCCAGTATACTAGGTGGAGTGAGAAGTTAAAAATTTTTTTTGTTTTGCTGGGTGTTTTGATGAAATTCCCCTGTTTAAATTAGCACCTAGGCTTGAAAAATTTGGGTTTGAAAAATTTGCCAAAAGGGGTTTTGAAGGGTTTTGCTTTTTTGTTTTTTTATTTATTCAAGACTTTTGAAATGCTGTTTGACAGGTCTCCTAATTTGGGGTGGGGGATATTTCTAAGTTTCTACCTTCCACACTTTGTGTGAAGAAGGATGTTTTTTTTACTGTCAAAACATGTCCCCTTTGGCCTTTTTTTAAATTTTTACAGATTGGGAAAAAGGGTGCATTGCTGGAAAAAAGCCACTTCCAAAGGGCCCCCTCCCTTTATTCCAGGAGGGAAAACCCCTTGAAAATCCAATTTCTGGGATGGCCCGCATCAAATCTTAAGGTGGGTTTATCGGGAAAAAAAAAACCTGAGGGAGCACCTGGGGTTGAAACCCCCCACCTAGAGGAGTTTCCCACGGGCCCCCCCGACTCCAGCTTTTCTTTGGTTTTGACTGGAGCTCCCAAGGGGGGGGATTTAATTGGGGGTTTAAGGGTTTTCTTTCTCGCCCATAGCGTAAAAATGGGTAAACCTGTGCCTCTTGTCAATATGTTTATTCCATGCTGGGAAACTGTATGGTAAAAAGGAAAAGTTTACTCAGTCAGTCACAGTCGGATATGTTGGCATTTGATTCAAGTTTAACCAATTGGACCCAAAAAAAAAGAGACTATGAGACATCCCTTGTAAAATGAAAATATCTTTAATGCCGAGTTACTCATAATTGGGCTTTAAAAATGGGCCTTATAGCAGAAAATCGAAAGAAACTTATTTTAAGTGTTTAAAAAAAAAGTCAAGATAAAAATTAACCCAAGGGTTGTTTTTAATTTTTTTTACTTTTATTAAAAATTTTTTTTACTTGATTTATTACCTTGTTTTATTTTATTTTTCTCTACCATGGTTTGGTGGTCGCTTGGGGGGGAGGGGGCCCCTGTGGTATTTTTCCCCACAATTAACCATATTTCCGTTTCCGTGGGTTTTTTCGGGTCCCCACAGAGTGATTTCTTTTATAGTAAACTAATCATGACTGTCAGAATAAAATTTATCAATTTCAGCATTAAAAGGGCATTTTGAGAAAACATATTTTGAAAAAAGATTGTTTAAAAATTTCTTTGAATTTTTTGGCCCAAATTTGGGCCCTTTGGGCCCGTCTTTTTATTTTTTTTCTTTGTTTTTTTTGGACAGAATGTTTTTATATGTGTTGCAAACTAAAAATGATGTTTTGAATAATGTTTCTAAATCCCAGATTGATTAAAAACCTTGAGTTTTCAGGAGAATTAAGAAGCAGCTTGTTTTTGAGGTAGGTGTGTTAACAGTTTTGCAGGTTAAGGTACACTAAGATGGATTGGAATGTAGAAACTATGGGTCCCGCCCATAGGCTGCCCATCAGAGGTTAGTTCCGCCTGACTCTGCCCACCTACCAGGACATCTTGTAAATGAATATATCTTCAATGCCTGAGTGTACTCATAATTGTACTTCATAAAATGACCTTATAGCAGAAAATCGAAAGAAATTGCTATTTAAGTGAAATGAGGAAAAATACAATGATGACATGAACAAGGCTTGTTTTAATTCTTTTACTTTTATTACATTTTGTTTTCCTTGATTTATTACATTGTTTTATTATTATTGTACCCTACAATGGTTGGTGGTCGCCTTGGGCGGAGGGGCCGTGTGATTATTTTTCCCACAATATAATCTGCTTTCCGTCAGTGGGTTTTTTCGCTCACACAGAGTGATTTCTTTTATATGTATCTAATCATGACTTTATTCGTGATAAAAAAGGAGGGACTGTTAGGGTTTGAAAGCTTTTGTATTGTTTATCACTCATGTCTGTACAAAGTGCTCTTCCTTCCCACATGCCACAGAAAGGGGGATGGGGGAGAGGAGTGAGTTATGCTACTGTCAGCAACATCTGGGGGCTGCTTGTACCAGTCCCCCACTCCCTCTCTGTTTAAAAGCAAAACACATGTACCATAACCCTTCTGACCCCACACACACACAGACACACATACACCCCCTAAATGCTTGAACTGTCTGTTGAACTGTGTGTGTGAACCACATATATAAATAAAGAGAGAGGGTGCCAACACTTTGTAGATTTGCACTGCAGTGTGAGCTACCTCTTGCGCAAGAAAAATAGAGACTCTGTGTCGTTCCTCTGAGTTGACTAATTAATACCTAACACAGGTAGACACAGAGTCAGGCCAGGTGTAGCTTCTAAGAATAGAAAAGGGAGAGAACATAAAGTTAAAAACTGAAATAACACCAAATAATGCAAAATTGGAGAGTAGTGTGAGAATGTAGCGAAGAGGGTTAAAGTGGTCATTTTGTCCTCCAGCAGCCTAAGCCTATAGCAGCATAACTACACAGATAGTTTCAGTTCGGATTAGTTAGACGGTGCTTCTTTACAACAATGTCGTCTCAAGGCACCCCACAAAGGGTCCCACTGATGGTCATTGTTATACTAAAAACCACAAGGATTGGGATACCTCTCTCTGCCAGACTGATTATAACCATTGGAAAAGAGAAGGGGTCATACAGGTAGCAGAAACGGAGGGTGTATTTGCACCTCAACCATAACTGAGCCTGTTTAGGCTAAACCTGACTCCCCCTTACTCCATCCAACAGGCAGGGAGCAAGGCTCCCTCCCTCTAACTATAAGCTTTATCAAATAGGAAAGTTTTAAGCCTAGCCTTAAAAGTATACAGGGTGTCCGCCTCATGGACCAAAACCGGGAGCTGGTTCCAAAGGAGAGGAGCCTGATAACTAAAGGATCTGCCTCCCATTCTACTTCTAGAGACTCTAGGAACCACCAGTAAACCTGCAGTCTGAGAACAAAGTGCCCTGTTAGGAACATATGGAATAATCAGATCTCTGATGTATGATGGAGTTAGATCATTAAGGGCTTTATATGTGAGGAGGAGAATTTTAAATTCTATTCTGGATTTAACAGGGAGCCAATGAAGGGAAGCTAAAGTAGGGGAAATATGATCTCTCTTTTTAGTTTTCATCAGAACTCTTGCTGCAGCATTTTGAATCAGCTGAAGGCTTTTAACTGCATTTTGTGGACATCCTGATAGTAAAGAATTACAATAATCCAGCCTTGAAGTAACAAATGCATGGACTAGTTTTTCAGCATCAATCCTGGACAGGATATTTAATTTTGGCAATGTTCCGGAGATGAAAAAAGGAAATCCTAGAAACCTGTTTAATATGGGATTTAAATGACATGTCCTGGTCAAAAATAACACCAAGGTTTTTTACTTTATTATCGGAGCTCAATTTAATGCCATCCAGGTTAAGTGATTGACTAAGCAGTTTCTTTTTTAAAGACTCCGGTCCAAAGACGACAACTTCTGTCTTGTCTGAATTTAGAAGAAGAAAATTTAAAGTCATCCAAGTTTTTATATCTTCCAGACATGCTTGTAGTCTATCTAACTGGTTGGGTTCATCAGGATTTATGGATAAGTAAAGCTGAGTATCATCAGCGTAACAGTGAAAATTTATCCTATGTTGCCTGATAATTTGACCTATTGGAAGCATATATATATAGTAAAGAGAACTGGCCCAAGTACTGAACCCTGTGGTACTCCACAATTAACCCTGGAGTTTAAAGATGACTTATCATTTACATGAACAAACTGGAATCTGTCAGACAAATAAGATTTAAACCAGCCTAGCGCTGTTCCCCTGATCCCTACAGCATATTCCAGCCTTTCTAAGAGAATATTATGATCGACTGTATCAAATGCAGCACTGAGATCTAAGAGGACAAGTACAGACACAAGGCCATTAACTGAGGGAATAAGAATATCATTAGTGACTTTCAGCAGAGCTGTTTCAGTGCTATGATGAGCTCTGAAGCCTGACTGAAACTCTTCAAACAGGTCATTGCTGTGTAAATGCTCACACATTTGATTAGCAACTATTTTCTCAAGAATTTTAGATAAGAATGGAAGATTGGATATCGGTCTGTAATTTATTAAGTCATCTCGATCAAGAGAAGGTTTCTTAAGCAAAGGTTTAATTACAGCTACCTTAAAAGCTTGTGGTACATACCCATTTACTAAAGATAAATTAATCATATCTAAAATGGGGCTGGTAATCAGAGGGAACACTTCCTTAAATAATTTGGTTGGGATTGGGTCTAACATACAAGTTGAAGGTTTAGATGAAGCTAATATTTCTGATAACTCAGGAAGCTCCACAGGATCAAACAGTCCAAACACAGATCAGGTTCTACAGTTACTTCCAATGTTGTCTCACTTGTTGAGGATGAAGTAATCATTTTCGGGAGTATGTCAAAGATTTTCTTCTTAATAGAATCAATTTTATTTTGGAAGAATCCCATAAAGTCATGACTGCTGAGAGCTAAGGGAATGGATGGCTCAACAGAGCTATGACTCTGTGTAAGTTTAGCAACTGTACTAAAGAGAAACCTAGGATTATTCTTGTTCTCTTCTATTAAGGATGAGAAATAAGCTGTTCTAGCTTGGTGAAGTGTCTTTTTATACAACAGTAGGCTATTTTTTCAGATTAAGTAGGAATCCTCTAGTTGTGTAGAGAGCCATTTTCGCTCCAATTTTCTAACATTGTGCTTTAAAGTACGCAGCTCTGAATTAAACCAGGGAGCCAGCCTCCTATGAATCATTACCTTCTTTTTCAAGGGGGCTGCATTGTCAAATGCACCACGCAATGATGAAGTAACACTCTGAACAAGAGAATCAATTTGTGAAGGGGAAGAAACAAAATTATTGCCCTCTACTGTGTTTTTCTGTGATGAGGAAATTAAAAGTGGAACAGATGCTTTAAAGGTTGTTACAGCATTGTCTGATAATGATCTACTATAATGAAATTTTCTTTCAGGTGTGGAGTACTCTGTTAAATTAAACTCAATGGTTATTAAAAAATGTTCAGACAGGACAGGGTTATGAGAAAATATTGTTATGTCTTTACACTCAATGCCATATGTCAGCACAAGGTCCAGAGAATGAAGACAAAGGTGGGTAGGTTTGTTAATGTTTTTGAGTAAAGCCAATTGAGTCTAAGATACAATTAAAGGCAATATTTAAGCTATCACTTTCAGTGTCAACATGAATGTTAAAATCCCCCACTATAATAACTTTATCTGTATTTAACACTAAATCAGATAAAAGGTCTGAAAACTGATCTAAAAATTGAGCGTAAGGGCCTGGTGGACGGTACAAAACAACAAACAGAAGTGGTTTTAGTGCTTTGCAATTTGGATGAGGAAAACTAAGGTTTAAATATTCAAAAGAGTTGTAGCTATTGATTGGTCTGGAACTAGTCAATAAATCGGACTGAAAGATGGTTCCTACTCCTCCTCCTCGCCCAGTATTTCGAGGAATGTGAAAATTTAAATAATTAGTAGGAGTTGACTCATTTATAGTAACATAATCCTCTTGCTGCAGCCAGGTTTCTGTGAGGCAAAATAAATCAATCTGATTGTCACAAATCAGGTCACTAACTAGCAAAGTCTTTGAAGAGAGAGATCTTATGTTCAGTAGGCCACATTTAATTGTTTTATTTTTCTTTTTAGTCTGAGTTGTGTTTATTTTTATTAGATTTTCCTGATTTCCTCTTTTTAGATAATTTTTTAATCTATTCAATTTTGGCCGTGGGCGAGACACTGTCTTAATAGGGTAATGGGTGGGTAGCAGTACAGAAGCTGCAGAGAGGAGTGTTAAACTATGACCCTGCTTCCTGGTCTGAACCCTGGGTTGTCAGAGGTTTGGAGAACTAATAAATTCGGCCAGATTCCTAGAAAGAAGAGCTGCTCCATCCAAAGTGGGATGGATGCTGTCTCTCTGGATCAGACCAGGTTTTCCCCAAAATGTTCGCCAATTATCAATGTAGCCCACGTCGTTTTCTGGACACCACCTAGACAGCCAGCGGTTGAATGACAGCATGCGGCTAAACATGTCATCACCATGTCAGAACCAAATAGAACCTGTCATTCTGCCATAGGGTTCTGGTTAAATAATTTGATGGTAAAAGATTTGGCCGCCCAAACATCTTTAAGAGGGGAGGTCGAAGCCGGCATGTGTTGTGTGTCTTAAGTGTTTGTCTAAATTTCTGTTTCAATGTTTGTCTCAAATGTTTGTCTGACTAACCTTTAGACTTCAGAGAAAACCAAACAAAAAAAAAGAAATAATAATAATCATAGGTTGGAAAAAATGGAAATGGAAATATTGGGGAAACAATGACTGG
The DNA here is from genome assembly GCA_036173005.1 of Crenichthys baileyi. Taxonomy (NCBI): domain Eukaryota; kingdom Metazoa; phylum Chordata; class Actinopteri; order Cyprinodontiformes; family Goodeidae; genus Crenichthys; species Crenichthys baileyi. Next base: position 1,331,987 of record JAHHUM010002598.1, on the reverse strand, counting down.
TTATAGTGATCAAATGTTTAACAGGAATGAATAACTAAGTAATGGTATGATTAAGGTTGTACAGAATATGCAAATTACTTTTATCTAGTATTGGGGTAGAGGTTGAGGGAAAGGACCCTAAAGGAAATTGTTATTGATTTTATGGGTACTGACAACAGAGTGAAAGGATGTAGATACATGCTTGTATGTGTGGAAACTTTCTCTAGGTGGGTCGAAACCACCCCCACCAAAACGGAATCAGCCCGAAAAGTCATTAATTGGCTAATTAATGATCTGATTCCACGTCACGGTGTTCCCCTTTGCATCCGCTCGGACAATGGAACACACTTCAGCTCAGACTCCTTGAAAAAAGTGGAGGAGTACTTTGGGATCAAACACAGGTTTGGGACAGCTTACCATCCAGCCTCTAAAGGACTCGTTGAGAGAGCTAATCGCACAATCAAAGAACATTTGGCTAAAGTTTGTGCTAATACAAAGATGAAATGGCTGGATGCGCTGCCCTTGGTGATGTTTTCCATAAGATCATCACCCACTGAGCGCATGGGATTGACTCCCCATGAGCTGCTGACAGGAAGAATGATGCCCTGTCCTTTTACCTCCTCTCTTCAGTCAGGGTGTGCACCCTGTCTGGATACGCAGAGAGAAGAATTAACACACTATGTTCAGCAATCGCAATCTGCTGTAAAGTTTTTGTCTCATAACACACAGGAGGCCCTAACAAAAGAGCAAACAGGGGAGACGCCAGAGCACAATGAGGCTGGGGAGTGGATATACAGAAGGGTGTTCCACAGAACTTGGGAAGACCCAAGGTGGATTGGACCCTTTCAAGTGGTGAGCTCCACCACATACAGTGTGAAGGTCTGGTTGGATGACAGCCGGACTAAGGTTAGCAAATCTTGGCACAAATCGCATTAAAGGTAGGGAGAGCCATCCCCCGAAGGAAACCTCAGAGAAATCAGAAAGCACCTGAGAAAGGACATTCGAATAGGTTCGATAGGATATCTTTTGACTTAACATTTAAATTCCAGCTAACACATCATAAATGTGCTTGTGAAACTAAATTTATATATTCCAATAACCATAACATCAAAAGGTAAGATTAACTCATCTTTTTGCTTTCAACTAACAAAATGCAATTATGTGGAACCTGTTTCATAAAGTTTTGAGGGTGCTGGGTTACTTCAACAGAAGGAACGTGATAAAGAAATTAACAATAAAAATTCTATTTGTTGGGTTAAAGCTTGAAGGAGTATGTCCCTGTAAATTTGAAAGGAGGTCACAAAAATAAAAAAATCACAGAGGGGAGAAGGATTTCTAAAGAAAAACTGTGTGAATAATCAAATTGTGGAATAAACTGCATGAAGGGTTAAATGAGTGTTCAACTATTTAATCAATTCAAATAACTTCATGAATAGAAATTATAACTTCCTATGTGCTTCTGAGTTATTTATTTATATATGATGTGGTTTGCAACTTAGATTGTAAATTAACTTGATACAGGGCCTTGAACTTTTACTTGCTGCTGAACAGAACTGATTTATTGGGAATAAAAGAACAACAAAAAACAGGAGAGACAGCTGAAGGCTGTGTAAACAGGATGTTGAAATTATTTCTTGTCAAAATAGAATAGCTTTGGATATGATCCTAGCAAAAGAAGAATGGTTTTGTGGTGTTTGCGGAGTGGCTTGTTGTTCTTTTATTCCCAACAATTACAGCACCTGATGGATCTCTAGCGAAGGCCCTAAAAGAATTGAAATCACTACCCATTGAATTAAAATTCAGGAATCGATGAACAATTCACATACATGTTTGAGACGTGGTTTGGAAAATGGGGAAACCTACTGGTGAGTATATTCACTTCATTGACTGTTGTTGTGGTGATCGCAGGTTGTGTTTACTGTTGTGCAACGTGTATTCCAGCTCTCATCCTCAGGTGTATTGATCGTGCGATTGGTTCCAGTGATACCAGAGGTTTGAGATTACGAGAATATCAAATGGATGTGGTGCCAGAGCACAAGTGATGATGTGGATCCCATGGAACCAAACCAAAGTGTTGGAGAAATTCTGATACTGTGCTGTGAGGAGGAGGTCGAAACCCATTGTTCAGAGCCAGCCTGAAAATGGGAGCAAAATTAAATCACAGCCAAAAACCAAGGATGCCACACCAGGAGGATGACCAACTTTTTCCTGTGGGTAGGAGGAGAGGCACCGGACCAAACGACTGCAATAGATAATTGAACAGGGTTTACAATTCAGGGCCTACAATATACTGATACTCATTTCCGCTGTGCTTCTAGCTTTTTATTATTTTTGTTGTTTTAAATTTTTCAACAGGGCATTATTATCTATTTGCGATGTTTTACTCATTTAAATTTCCGACACACATCAGCATGTGTCTGTTCTATGGGAAAAAGAGGGGGTGCACACACTGAGGGCTGCAGGCAGTTACCAGAGAGATCGTACTCCGTTTGGGGGGCCGGAGTTACGCGACGGACGGAAGGAACTGCCTGCCATATTCTATCTCAGGTCCATATGCACTAGACACATTGATTGATGTGAGGTGGGTTTTTCCCACCTCAACAGGGGATTGTTATGGATGTATGATTCTGTGGCCTTTTCTAATTATCTCTTTGCTGCCTTAATTAAATATATCTGCCCTTGTTGCTTATCTGCCGCACCGCTCACTGCTACAGCTTACACAACATCCTTAGGTGCATGACAACAACCATGGGACGTGTTAGGTAACAAATGGAGACTCCTTTAAAGTGAAAAGGTTTCTAATTGTGCTAAACAGGTACATTGTTTCTGATTCTGCAAATCAACTCGCTCCAATCTTCACCCGGATCTTCAACAAGTCACTGGAGAAGTGTGAGGTCCCCTCCTGCTTCAAACGATCCACCATCATCCCAGTGCCCAAGAAACCCACCATCCTAGGATTAAATGACTACAGGCCTGTAGCCCTGACGTCTGTGGTCATGAAATCCTTTGAGCGGCTGGTGTTGAAGCACCTGAAAGACATCACAGGCCCTCTACTGGATGCCCTGCAGTTTGCGTACCGAGCAAACAGGTCTGCAGATGATGCTGTTAACTTAGGTCTACACTTCATCCTGCAACACCTCGACCACCCAGGGACCTACGCCAGGATCCTGTTTGTAGACTTCAGCTCGGCCTTCAACACCATCATACCAGACATCCTCCACCAGAAGCTCACCCCGCTCAACGTCCCAGCCTCCACCTGTCAGTGGATCAACAGCTTCCTGACGGACCGACAGCAGCAGGTGAGAGCTGGGGCATCTTCTCCCGAACCAGATCAATAAGTACTGGTGCCCCCCAGGGTGTGTTCTATCCCCACTCCTCTTCTCCCTGTACACAAATGACTGCACCTCAGCAGACTCGTCCGTGAAACTCCTGAAATTTGCAGATGACACCACTGTCATTGGACTGATCCAGGACGGTGATGAGTCTGCATACAGAAGGAGGTGGAATCGGCTGGTACACTGGTGTAGTCAGAACTGCCTGGAGCTAAACCCACTCAAGACTGTGGAGATGGTGGTGGACTTTCGGAAAACACCACCTCCATACACCCCCCTCACCATCCTCAAACACCGTGTCGGCTGTGGATCACTTCAGGTTCTTAGGAACCACCATCTCTGAGGACCTGAGATGGTCTTCACACATAGACACTGTTCGGAAGAAGGCCCAGCAGAGACTGTACTTCCTGAGGCAACTTAAGAAGTACAACCTTCCACAGGAGCTGCTGGTCATCTTCTACACTGCCATCATTCAGTCTGTCCTGTCTTCATCCATCTCCGTGTGGTTCGGTTCATCCACAAAACAGGACAGGTCCAGACTGCAACGAATAATCAGGACTGCAGAGAGAATCATCAGGGCTGACCTTCCCTCCATCCAGGACTTATACAGGTTCTAGGGTCAGGAAAAGAGCTGCTAAAATCTCTGCAGACCCCCACACCCTGCACATAAACTGTTTAGATTTCTGCCTTCAGGCCGACGCTACAGAGCGCTGTTCACAAAACCAGCCGCCACAGAGACAGTTTCTTCCCCCAGGCTGTTTCTCTGTTGAACATTCAATAAAATACAAAACAACAGCATACAGATGTTGCAAATGCACCTTTTTATTTATATATGTGTATATTGTACATTGTAAATATGTATATTCTGTAGTGCAAAAACAAAACCAAAGAGCAAAGTGTACCGGAGTCAAATTCCTTGTTTGTATGTACAAACTTGGCAATAAAGCTGATTCTGATTCTGATTCTGATTCTGATTATGATGAAATATTTTTGACAAGGTTCCATTTGATTAAGCCACTATGTGGCCTGCTTTTATGATAATGATAATAGTAGTAGTTGATAATTACCTACAATTGGGCCTAATCTGCCCGGTATGAACATGACTTTATATTCCATTTTGAGACTAACCTTTTCAGGTAGCTGAACCTGCCAAAAGACGCTTGGGGATGGATGTCGCTCAGGGGGCAGAGAAGATGGACGAAGACAATCAACACTTAGGGTCTACATTAACTGATTCACATGATGTTAGACAGAATTTTCTGCTGTGCTTCAGACTGTTGTCCTTTCTCTCTTTTCTCTAAATCATGCACATACAGGTTTGGTGGGGTTAGACTTGTCTCCACTAGGTTTATCAACTGTTGATTAGACACAACTAGGGGTCTACTGGAGAGATGGCGTTCCTTCTAGTGGGGGGGAGGAACCACGTGACAGCTGCAAGGAGATTCCCTGGTCATATATAGGTTTACCACACACATACAGGGTTGAATGATTGTTTCGGGGGGTGGGTACCCAGTTGCAGGTGGTCCACTACCCAGTCCCTAGGGGGTTAACTGATCTAAATTAGTGAGGTACCTTTAAATGACACCTCATCAGGGGGGTTGTTAGGAATAACCTTTATTAATATGCTCATAGCTGTATTTTCCCATTTATACTATAGTGAAATAAAGTATAAGTTCTAATGTTTCCCTTTTGTTACAATAGGATAAGAATGCTCATAAACATACAGTACAAGGATAAATGGCCCAAGCGTTGTCATGAATGACCTGAGGCTGGGGCACTGGGGTTGATAGTCGTTATCTTGTTGGTTCGAGCCCACGTGGTGATGTTTTCTACAGCTATTTCCCGCTTTCAGATCCTTAGAAGCCTGTTGGTATAGAGGACACTGCAAGATTCACATCTTGAGTAGGGGTCTGAAAACAGATCCCATTCTCTTTCAAGGTTTTCTTCACTCCAAAATGTTACGATCAATTCCAGTCAGGAAGGGTTATTTTAAACACAGAGGCTTTCTTTAATCACTTTTATAAAAACTTTAGTTTACACTCCCCTAAGAAGTTTAGCTGGGGTGTAATTTTTCTTGGCTAGAAACAACAAGACGGTGCCTCCCTCTACTGGCGAGGGTCACAAAAAACCCATCATTTCGGTCATCTTTGCCATAATTGCCAGTCCTCTAAATTTTGGAACAAATAATTTTTTAACTTACTGTGATAGCATCATACATATTGTCAGAGCAATTCCTTTTTCTCATATTTTTAAATAAATCCATACCAATTGTGGTATGAAAGCACACAAGAAAAGATTTTTGTCAATGACTGGCCCTTTACAGAAACCTGATGGAAACAAATAATACATAGACTTGCATTATGCCTTGCAAAAAATGCATAATCCTTTTTTACACTTGGTGCAACCACAAACTTGCAACACATTTTATTGTGATTTTATGTGATAGACCAACACACAGTGGTGCAAAAATGTGAATTGGAAGGAAAATGATAATCTCAAAAGTCGTTCCTAATTTCTTTACTCTGATAGTCCTAAATAAAACATTGTGCAACCAAATCCCTTCAGTATTACCAAATTATTAAACAGAGTCCACCTGTGATAAAAATTAATCTCGGTATACATCAGGCTGTTCTGTGAATGCATCAAACTTATTTTAGTTCAAGGGTCAACTTATGCCCCTTTGGAATCCTAAATGAATAGGACAAGTAAAATTAGGGCAAAATAAGCCCTAATTATTATTTTTTTCCTATGTCCAAGTGCAAATCCAGAAAGTATTCACCGAGCTGCACTTTTTCCACATTTAGTTGTGTTACAGCTTAATTCCAAATGGTATCAAATTAACCTCTTTCCTCAAACTTCTGCACACAATACTCCAACATGACAATGTGAAAGAAGTTTGCTTGAGATTGTTGCAAATATATAACAAACAGAAAACTAAGAAATCATATTTACATAAGTATTGTAGACTTTGCCATGAGCCTCACAATTGAGCTGAGGTGCATACTGTTTCCTCTGATCATCCTAAAGATGTTTGTACAGCTTAAATGGAACCTTCCAGAAGGTGAACCATCTCTGCAGCAATCCACCAATCAGGCCTGTTTGGTAGAGTGGCCAGATGAAAGCCAGTCCTTACTAAAAGGCACATGGCACATTGATGAAAAAATTAAGCAAAGGCTGTGAATACTTACGTTGATGTGCAATAATATGATTAAGTTATTTAATTTTTAATGAAATAACCTTTCGGTCCGACAACTATTGTCCTGTGAATACCTCCCAATATGACGGTGACAATAGATGAAAGAGTGATTCGACCACTGGCTTTTTCAAAACTGCAAACTCTGCACACATATGGAAACACTTTTCTCCAAAATATAGGAATTTATAAACAAATCAATTCAACTCCAAGTTAAAATATTTCAATTAAACTCTTTACTAGGCTAGAATAATTCAACAAAAACTACTAACCAAAAGGCAGGAATAAAGAAAGTGATGAAACTATGTACAATTAGAAAGAGAAAAGGGGACCAATGAAATTGAAGCAAAGATGTTACAGTTCAGTGTGGATATTTATGTTTAAGAACCAAGGTTTATCTTGAGGAATTTAGTAATGAGGTCAAATTAGTTTAAAACTTAAGGACAGCATTTGGTACGTTTTCAAACAACCAGTCACAATGCAAAATCAGAAGATAAGTAAAACATTATTTTAATAAAATATTTTTTTAAAGAATGATCTGCCAAATTAGAGATCTATAACCTTTTTGGACAATTGATTCTTAATGTTGTTTTAGACAACCACCATTATTTTAGTAAAAATAATCTTTAAGAAAATATTATTTGTCCAATAATCTTTTTGGACAATTGATTATCTTTTTTAAAGATTTATTTTGTGGTACTGGTGGCCTTTATTTTGTAATTTTTCTTTCAAAGTAGGCAGACAAGAAATGGTGAAGACTTGCAGCACAGGTTGCAGTGGCCGGGTCTTTAACCATTGAAAAGCCGAATCGAGGGCTCAAGCCTGTCTATTCATGGGCTACGTGCTCTACCGCTGCACCAGTGCCACGCTGGACAATTGATACTTAATGTTGTTTTAATCAGCCACAATTATCTTAGCAAAATATGTTTAAGAAAGTATTACTTGCTGAATTAAAAATCAATAATCTTTTGGACAATTGATCTTAATGTCATTTTCACTAGCCATCACATAGAGTAATGGACTACCAAAATGGCAGAGAGGCACATTTATGGACTCTTACAAGATGGCGACGAGTCAGATGTAAATATTTGACCTTCCTTGCGCTAGCATTAGCAGTTTTAGCTAAAAAAGTAAAGTTGCTTATTTGGCAACCCTTTTAGTTTCACATGTGCTTGAAATATTATTAACATAAATATTAAGATGTATATGAAAACTGGAAGCGCATTATCTTTACGATGACAGAGTAAATGAAACAAGCTCTGTTGTAAACAAAGCTGTCTACCGTCTGGTGTAAGCAGAGCTATTAGCTTGTCAATCGCATGTGGAGAGCATCACTCTTTTATCAAATAAATGTCCTAATGTTAAAATCCCACTCTCCTCCCACTTCCTAAATTCCCTATCCAATCGGGCCGGGACAAAATCCGTGTTACCGTATAGTGGAGCTAGTGAGGACAATGTTTTAGAATGACCCTGTAGCTTTCTTATTGTTTGCCAAGCCTGCAGATTAGTTGTAATTAGGATGTTATTGTATGTGGTGTCCTTAATTAACTTAGGGTCCAGAGCAAATAGAAGACTTGAGAGGCCGTGGCTTTTATTCACCAATTCCAGATCTAGCCATACAGATGCTGAGTCATTATTCATTTACTCAGCAAGGCCGAGGAGTGCCGTCTAGTGGCATAATCTCAGACTTAGACAAATTTATTTTATACCTTGAAAATATACTAAATTGGTTTATTACCTCCAGAACAGCTGGTATAGATTTTGTTGGGTTATCTAAAAAAAAAGCAATATATCATCAGTGTATAGGGCAATTTTACCTACCAACTGATAGTCCAGAGATATCTGGGCAGCTCCTTATAGCTTCTGCAAGGGGCTCGATCGCAAGAGTAAACAACAATGGGGATAAAGGGCACCCCTGCCTGGTTCCCCTGCCCAAAGGGAAATAAGGTGAGACTTGTCCATTGATCCGAATAGCAGCCACTGATTTATGATATAACAACCTAACCCAATCAGTCAGGTCCTGTGCCTCTGGGGGTTCTCCGTTGCTATAGAACTGACTATAGAATTCCCCAAAAACTCTACAGATATTCACTGTATCGAACTTACTATGGCCACTTGTATCCTTAATAGATGAAACTGTCTGAGAGTCAGTCCTCCTATTCACTAGTCTCACAAGGTATTTATTTGGTATATTACCATACTCATACAATTTCTGTTTAGCAAGTCTAATACTCTGCTCAGTTTTCTGAGTAAGCAGAGCACTTAGAGAAGCTGTTGCAGCCAGCATTGCTTTCAAATTATCCTCAGAAGGAAAGTTTGCATATGTCTTCTCCAAATCAGCAAGTATGCCCTCTACTTTCCTTTGGGATTCCAAGGATTTACGTTTCTTATTTCTGGCAAATGAGATGATAAGGCCTCTAGCATAAACCTTACGGGTTTCCCATAATATTGACGGGGTTATATCTGGGGTTTTATTTATTTTGTAAAATATGTGTAAATTCTGATTTAAAATGTGAAACAAATCGGGGAACACTAAGTAAGTGCAAATTGAACCTCCAGGAATTAATTGACCGCTGTTTCTCGGAAAAAATTAACCGTAACAATACTGGGCTATGATCAGAGGTAGAGATGGTTCCCGTTTCACAAGACACAACAGAGGAAAGCATTAACTTAGGGAAAAAAAATCTATTCTCGAAGCACTCTTATATGCAGTGGAAAAGAAACTAAACTCTTTTGAAGTAGGATGTATAGTAATACAATATTCAAGTTTAAAGGCCAGCTTGTTATTTATCAGGATAAATACACCTCTGCTGTTTTTATGTGTGGGATGAGAAAAAAGTCTAACCCACCCAGTCCCGCTTAAGTTTAAGATGTTCTAGATCCTACAAATGGGTTTCCTGCAGGAGGGCGATCTCTACTCCAACCCTACTCTTCGCTGGGTGATGGATGCCCCGTACATTCCAAGTACAGAGTTTAATACTAGGAATACTCATAATTAAATTAAGTACGTGACATAAATTAAACTGTCGCTATTCATCATTGTTGAATATTATCTTTATCTATAGCTAAAATCCAACATGTTTTGAGGCAGCATAAATAGTATACCAATGAGACTGAGTGCGGTGACAACATACAGAAAAACAGTGGCCAAACCAAGAACAAAACTATGTACAATAACTAACAATAGGTCCTTCACTAACATCCCTCCTTTCAGGGGGAGGACCGCCTGCCTAACGCTAAATCCAAGCATACTCTCATCCTCTCTGGCTCTGGCACTGCATGTTGTAACACTGGTGAAAGAAAATATGATCAACATTGCCCCTGCTCATAAACAGCAAAAATAATGACCAGTATACATATGTAGTGATGAAACAAAATAAAATGGAATACAATGTTAGGAATCAGTTCTTATAGTAGTTAGAATAGTCATATCATAAGTAAGTAAAGATCCCCCCTCCCTCACTCTCTCCTTTCACCCTTTCCTCCCCTCCAATCCGAAGAAAAATGTCCCAGTCTAGATTAAGAGTCCTATTGTATGAGAACACGTAGGTAATCAGGACAAAACATAACTAATGAAACCTCCCGGTGAGACGCTCGGTAAACAAGAGAAAATAGCCCACCTCATATGCGTATCCAAGCATAGTTACAGAGAGTCAACAAATGCAGCAGCCTCTTCTGGAGTAAGAAAAGTTTTGACCGTGTCGTTCACCGTGACCCTGAGAGAAGCAGGGTAGATCATGACACAGCGAGCTCCCTCGATACTCTGGAGCTTCTTCCGAACCTGATTATATTCCCGTCACCTTTTTGGTGTAGCGGCCGTAAAGTCCGGGAAGAAGTGAATCCTCGCTTCATCCTGTCGGATATCCTTGAGTCGTTTGGCTGCCTCCATCATCCTTTGCTGGTCGCTGAAATTGTGGAACCTCACCATCATGGCGCGTGGGAGCCCTGAAGTCTGGGGGCCTGGGAGCCTGTTTGCCCTCTCCAGCTTAATACGGCCCGCTTTAGTATCCAGTTGTAGGAGCTTGGGAATTCAGGACTCCATGAACTTAGTTGGGTTCGTCCCCTCCAGCTTCTCTTGGAGGCCGATAACCCTCAAGTTTTTACGTCGACCTCTATTCTCAAAGTCCTGAAGCCGCTCGGATAGTTCCTTTGTTGTTTTTTCCAAAGCTAGTAGGCATCGGTCCGCCTCAGAAGAGGCATCTTCCACCAACAATATTCTCTGTTCAGCTTCAGTAACACGATCAGTAACTTCTTTTAAACTCTGAGAGATATTCGAAGTAATATTGTGCAGGATCTTCTCTAGTTTTTCATCTATCATAGAAGCAATATTCTCTGTCATTGCTTTTAAAGCCTGGGTCCAGAGTTATGCTAGCGCTAGCATCGCCATCTTGAGGGGAGGCTGGCGGCGTATCTTTTTTCTTCGGAAGTTGTTTAGGAGGCATTTTACCCACGGATTTACTCAGGAATCGGTCCAGGGACATCACCTGGAGTAACCACTCCGCTTTTATGTGGCTGAGTCCTGCAAAGTATAAAAAATATTATTACAGGATGACTGTGCCAGAGCTCAGGTGCAGCGTGACTGATCAGGTGCTTGCATCACCGGAAGCCAAATCAAATGTTATTTAAAAACAAAAGAACAACAAAAAGTCCATCTGATGGAGTTGATGGCGAATGACGGAGGTGACCCAGAACTGACTGTGGTGATGAGTAAAAAGAAAATACTGCACTTGAAATGACAACTAAATTAAAATTGATGCTGAAATGTTATACAACATGCAGAGAAAATGTGTAAATACCCATATTTAACTTAGATTTCAATCTAGATAGAGAAGGAGAATATAAACAAAAATATACAATATATGGGCAATAAATATTTAAAATACATTGTGAACTAATTCAAATCTTTCCAAATCTCTTAAAGGGAAAGTGAAATCTTTAATAATAATAAAACTGATGTCAAAATCCTACTCATCAAATCTGATTGTCAATGCAGTCAGTAGATTCAATCCTCAGGCAATAGGGGTGTTACATGTTCTCCTTCTATGAAATCCACACAGCAAATTTTGCAGTGTTAAAACTTAAAGAGTTAAATTTAACACTGTGTCCGGGTCTATTTGGTCCTTATCAGAATTGGTGTTAGTTTAACTCTTTCATAGTGTTAAAATTACCTCCAGATTGAGTGAAAAATTAACACTGGCTAACACTGTATAGTGTTAATAAAACTAAACATTACAGGATAAATAACTGCAGAGAGTAAAAATGATCTCTAATGATCTGTGTTACTATATTACTCTACTGTAGTGACAAATCAACTCTGATTCCTATATTTTTTAACACTGCTGTGAGTTATTAAACACTGGAGGCTCATATAACTGAGATAACTGTCAGTTTTACACACTGCTGTGTTCAATATTTACTTCCTGTGAAAAAACGACTCAGATGGAGTCAAATCCAGTCATTAATACTGCACAGATATACAATATTGTGCAAAAGTTTTAGGCAGGTGTAAACAAAGAATGCATTTAGAAATATAAATGATGATTGTTTTTTTTATCAATTTACAAAATGCTAAGGGAGCGAACCCAAACATACAGCCAAGGTCATTAAGAACTATCTTCAGCGTAGAGAAGAACAAGACTTACTGGAAGTGATGGTATGGCCCCCACAGAGCCCTGATCTCAACATTGAGTGTGTCTGGTATTACATGAAGAGACTGAATGGGGATGTGAGATAGTCTACATCCACAGAAGATCTGTGGTTAGTTCTCCAAGATGTTTAGAACAACCTACCAGCCAAGTTCCTTCAAAAACTGTGTGCAAGTGTACCTAGGAGAATTGGTGGTGATGGTTAGATTTCTCTTTTGTTCATTCACTGCATTTTGTTGATTGATGAAAATAAATGATTAACACTTTCATATTTTGAAAGCATTCTGTGTTTACAGCATTTTTTCACACCTGCCTAAAACTTTTGCACAGTACTGTATGTACCGAACTTGAAATCTGTGTGATTCATTCGTGGGATGATGTTGACACAGATGTGTGAATTTGTTTTGCACCATTGTTCTGGATCAATTTTTGCAAAACTGTGAATGTAAGAGGTTTTTGAGCTGTGACTTAAAGAATAGAATTTGTGCACTTATACTTCAGAAACTGTTTTGTAGCATTTCCCTCTGTGGCTTCAAATTCCCAGTTACAATGCACAAATCAATTTGCCCCAGATGTACCTCCATACATTACAAAAAAACTTATTCATAGAGGTGGGTAGTCCCAAACATGCACAACATTTTTGCAGCAAGGGCTGTCATACCCAGACAAGCCATCCATCCATCCATTGTCTTCTGCTTATCCGGGATTGGGTCGCGGGGGCAGGAGCCTAAGCACAGAGACCCAGACTTCCCTCTCCCTAGCCACTTGGGCCAGCTCATCCGGGGGAATCCCAAGGCGTTCCCAATCCAGCTGAGAAACATAGTCCCTCCAGCATGTCCTGGGTCTTCCTCTGGGCCTCCTCCCGGTGGGACGTGCACCTCACAAGGGAGGCATCCAGGAGGCTTTCTAACCAGATGCCTGAGCCACCTCAACTGGCTCCTCTCGACATGGAGAAGCAGCAGCTCTACTCCGACTCCCTCCCAGATGACCAAGCTTCTCACCCTATCTCTAAGGGAGAGCCCAGACACCTTGTTCTTTCGGTCATGACCCAAAGCTCATGACCATAGATGAGGGTAGGAACGTAGATCAACCGGTAAATCGAGAGCTTCACTTTTTGACTCAGCTCTCTCTTCACCATGACAGACTGGAACAATGCGCCCACATCACTACTGATGCAGCACCAATCCGTCTATCGCTCTCCTGCTCCATTTTTCCCTCATTTGTGAACAAGACCCCAAGATACTTGAACTACTCCACTTGTGAGCAAAAAACTGTCAATTCTGTCCCAAGCTCACCAAAGACCTGAAACCATTGCTCAAATTCACGCAGCAATCCCACTATTTTGTTTTTGTGGTGGTCCATGTACAGTAGTAACTCCGGCTGCACATGTTTCTCGGACAAGGAGAATGAGCAGGATCACCATTTGGCTGCTGTGTCTTCAACAACTTCAGCCTCAACTTGAATATGTGTATGCCGTCTTAACACTGACAACTTTTTTGCGCCTTTTTGTTAAGATTATTTAAGTGTTCTGTAATATCCACCATAAATGCAAGGTTTTGCAGCCATTCTGGGGATTAAAATTCCACTATTAAATTGCCCTTTTTCTCAAAGAATTGTCCACATTCCTCTTGTAAATCAAAGAAACGTTTTAGCACAGCACCTTGTCTTAACCACTGGACTTCAGTGTGGTATGGCAGGTCAAGAGGAATGTGTTAATCACTGAGGAGACATCAAAACCTCTGGATTGGATGAAATTAACAGTCTGGATGACCACTTCCATGAAGCGACTCCAACACAATGCCTCTTGATGAATACAGTGGAATGTCCAAAAATCATGTCTTTCATTTATAGCCTGTACTTTCTCTCTGAATTTAGTTACTGCAACACCTACTTTTTTCCTGCTCAGTGATGCCGTGCTATCTGTAGCAAAGCTAACAGCACGGGTCCAATTCCCTCCAACCTGTCCAGCGCTCCAACGACAGAGTTTAAAATTTAATCTGCTATACTTGATTCGTCATAGGCACTAACTCCAGGAACTCCTCTGTGATGGCCAGTTGAGCCACATCTGCAATTTCTGTGCTCTCATCAGTTGCAACCACAAATTAAATAAATGATAATCTGCAAATAAAGAATCTGCAAAAAGTTCTGAAATCCCATCTGCCACAGTGTTTCTCGTCGGGCTTATGTTAGCAGATCCTGTTGTAGAAATGTGCGTCAAAAGCTTATTGCTGCCCTCTGCTGTTTAGTTCTGGGCCTTGAAATTATGTCTCTCCTCTATTCCTAGTAAAATAGCGTGACGTCCAATGGAGAGATTAGGAATTGCAGGAACTTTTACCAAAAAAAAGTGCAATTGATGTTTTCTCTGCAATTCTTCACAAATATCCGCACGCTGGATTGGACCCCCTTCCTGGCCAGGTTTGCCCTGGGTGCCGTATCGATGACATCCTTGCCTTAGACATTTTGAGGGCATTATTGAACAAACAGCTTCATGAAAACCAAGGAATAAAGGAGACAGGTCAAGGATAGAGCTCTGGAGGTGAAAGCTGGGCAAGGAGTGCATCAATCAGAAGCAGCCAAATGTGCATTTTCCTTCAGCAGATGCTTTTTAACATTTATGGTCAAGGGATGGATTTGTGTTTTAAGAATGGCCTGGTTGAAGTTCTGATCTATAACTAAATAGAAATTTATGGCGAGCCTTGAAAATTAATGTTTACAGATGTTCTCAATCCAAACAAAGAGATTGACAGATGTCATGCTTTAGATGTAAAAAGCTAATAGAAATACACCAAAAACACAAAACCTTCAACTCTTCCGGGAAGGTTTTCTACAAGGTTTGCAGTGGTTTGATGGAACCACTCCAAACTGGCTTCTTGTTTAACAGACTGTGCAGTTTATGCAAGTTCTTCCACACCAGACTCACTCATTTATATCTTTATGGACACTGCTTTGTGAAATAGTGCACATGTATGTTGGAACTGGAAGAAGCATCCCAAACTCTTCTTACAATGTTGGGAGCATGAAAATGTGCAAATTGTCTTTTATAAGCATTAAGAGTTCCTTTAATCCTGCAAAGCATTGAGTGTGGCCCTACCAAACAAAATAAAACATTAACAAACCCATATACAACACAATCTAATTAAAACCCAAAACCCTTCAGGCCTACCTGTGGCGTCGAACTCCATGCCCAGGCAACCCCACTTCAACCTTTGTTCTTCTAAAATTGTGTGGCCCTGTTATAAGAATATACACCACACATCAGCATATATACAAAACTGTTTAAAACAATCAATTTAAAAAGTAGTTCTCCATACCTACCACGATCGCATGCACAAAGCATGTGAAGCCAAACAACCACCTGGCCACCTACATGAAACTGGCCTCCTAACAACCCACCAGCTTCCCTTTTATTGAGGCTTAAACCCAGAGAAAGTGCAACCCCTTGTGGTACCATTTGTTTTAGTTGCTCCTCAGTTGTTATGCTGGGAGGAGGCACCTGTGGCTTCAACAGAGAGTTTGTTGAATCAAGCTGCTTGGAGTTTCCAGCATTTTTATTAATAAGGTTTAAGTAGAATTTAGAGTGCATATCCTACACATATGATCATCATATGTCTTCTGATGATCATGGAAAGCAAGCTTATGCACTGTGAGTCCAGACGGTCTATAACGACTTTCTAGTACTCGGCCGGCCATTTTCATCTGCCGCAGCTCCTTAGTTTCCAGGGTGCAGAGTGTTCAATATTGACCTCACGTGACCTGATAGGGGTATGGAAGTCAAAAACAGTGCTCAGGGAGGACTTATAATGCGTCACTAGTTCATTCACTGTTGCAGGAATGGGACTAAGGGTACATTGGAGGTCAGTGGTCAAGGTGGTAATATCAATGTGTTTCCAGTTGCAGAAAGATATTTGCCTCTATGGTCTCACAGCAGGTAGTAAAAATGTGAAGGCCATAGATACTACCAAATGGTCAGAAACACCAAGATCATAGACTTCCAAGTAAGAGAAACCAGTACAACTCAGAACCTTTAATTAAAGTCTTTCAAGTGTATGTCAGGCGCAGCTATTTCTTTTCTCTCTCGCGCTCCTTCATATAAGCCGACCCCTCACTCGCTACCTCGTCAGGTACAGTCAGGCCTCCACGCCTTATCAGGATTACATCATTTCCCCTCCACGCCTTGTCAGGCACGTCCAAGTCTCATCTTCTGCTCGCCTCGTCAGGTTCTGCAAGTTCTCATCCTCTTGCCTAGTCAGGCTTTCATTATTTTCCCTCTACTCCGTGTCAGGCTCGCTCAGGTCCGCATCCTCTATACCTCGTCAGGTTTGTTTCATATCCCCTCCACGCCTTGCCAGGCTCGACAGGTCTCACTCTCTGTTCTCCTCGTCAGGCTCAGCTGATTCCACGTCCTCCACTTCAATCAGGTTGTACCATTCCGTCTCCAAGCTCAGTCAGCTTCGTCCTTTCTCCTTCACGTGTTAGGCTCTGCTTAGCTCTTACTCTCATCTTCTTGTTATGTTTCCTTTTCCCTCGTCCCTTAGCCAGTTTCTCATCCCTCCTCTTCTGTGCCTGTCAGGCTCACTTCATCCACTCTTCTCGCCTCCCTTCTTCCCCTTTATTCATATGTCTTTCAGCTCAGTCTTGCTCGGCATTTTTTGGGAGGAAGACATATATAATCTTAACCCCGTCAATTTGTTAGTTCCATCTAGAAATTTAGCCTTCTCAGACCTCAAGTTCTATCATGATCATTTCAAACTCAACCTTAACATACCAAAGGAAAAAAGGCCCATGCTTCATCTCTAGTGTTTGCCTCGATGGTCCGTTCTGCCCATTTCAAGCATGCTTAAATCCACTCTTAAAACATTGGAAAGTTAGCTCACCCAGCATGCCCTTCTTTCTCACTCTAGAAGGAGCCCCCATGTCCGCCTCCTGGTTCTTAAAGTTTTGAGGCATCTTTAGACTAGTACAACCCACGTCCTAGTCAGGTCTCAAGTCACTTACTTAGAATTGGAGCTGCTTCTACAGCAGCAACCCAAAGCGTTTAAACAGCTTCCCTCCATCAACTCGGCCATTGGCCTTCTTCAGCCACATTCCCCAGACTTCCACTCTGTGCTAGCTGTTCAACGATCTCCCAGCTCTTATGAGCTTCCTGCACTAACTGGTGGTGGTTGGCCTTTCAGTTCTGTCTCTTTCTTCAATTCAGTTTGCTGATTTAACCTTTTGAATCATCCTAGGTCCTCATCCCCCGACATCCTACAGTTGCAGATCCGTTCTATCTTCACGCCTATTCTTCACAGTCACCGCCTCATTTTTCTCTTCTACAGGCACCATCGTTAATTAGTTATTTTCTTTTCTTAGATCTTCAGCCCCATCTCCGCCTTGTCAGGCACTGCCCCATCTCCGCCTTGTCAGGCACTGCCCCATCTACGCCTTGTCAGGCACTGCCCCATCTGCCCCTTGTCAGGCACAACCCCATCTACGCCTTGTCAGGCACACTAACTTATTCCTTCTCTCTAGGCTCAGGGCGTAAATTAATTATTTTCCTTTCTTCTTCGATCTTCAGCTCCTTCGACACCTTGTCAGGCAGTGCCCCATCGACGCCTTGTCAGGCACTGCCCCATCGACACCTTGTCAAGCACACTAACCTATTCCTTCTTTCTAGGCTCATAGCATCCCATCTTCACGCCCGTTATTCAAATGTTTATCAATCTTACTAACTTCCCTTCCTTTCTTATTTCCGGCCTTGGCCCCAGCCTTGGTCCCTTTTTTGGGGGGAAGACATCTCTAAATCGAACCCTAAGACGTTCATTCAAGCGCATGTCATTCTCAGCATTCACGTCTTCCACTGGGGTCCGAGCGCCAAAGAAATAAACATTCACTAATACATTTTTCTAATTGCATCCCTGTCTTCTCTTTGTGAGTCTTTCCAGGTTGAAATACCAGTTCAGAGCAAAAAATACATGCTAAATTGCCCCCCGCCCAGTACTATGGGCCTTCTTAAAGCAACTGTAGCCATTAAGAAAGGCTTCATTCAGCATAAAGTTTCCCAGGGCTTGACCTCAGACCCCTCTGGATCTGGAACGTGAGTTTGAAAGGAGTGGAATAGGTGGGTGGTGAGTTGAGCCAGGAATGTAGATGGTGGTGCTGAAGATAATGGCAGATCCAGTAGTGTGGATGGCAGTTCAGAATGAGCAGATGGCAATGGTGATGACGATGACTGAGCCAGATGTGTAGATGACGATGAGTGTGATGGAGCCAGGAGTGTAGCAGGAGATGGCAAGGATGATGACAAAGCCGAAACCCGGAGCGTAGATGGCAACGATGGTGATGGTAGCGAAGCAGGAGATGCAAATGGCGATGAGGGATGCACCAGGGGAGTCTCTGCAGCAAACACAGCTTACCAGAGAACTGCAGCTTCTGAGGATGTGGGGACTGCTATAACAGCAGATGAGGACAAGGACGAGGAGCTGGCATCAGGTGGGACTGCTGCATCAGCAAACGGAGTAGAAGCATCGTCTGGAAACTTAAGGGCAGAAGTGGAGGAGTCAGTCTGACTCTTGGAGAAAGGAGGGAGGATTTCTGCCAGAGCTCTCTGACACTCAATAATCCCCAGAGATGAAAAAAAAATCCCCAGTGCTCCAGCCCGTTTTTTAGCTGATTGCTGATTAGCAACTTCCAATCTTTGCCATGGTGAACTGTGGGAATTTAGGAGGTACTGGTACAGAGCAGCAATAACTTGATCCCTTTTAAATCCTCTGCCTACTCGGTCCAAACATTGAATGTCTGCTTGGTCCTGATGACTGGATCCCTCTGTTATATAGTGCTGGGGTTTTGTAGGACCAACATGCAGACCAGAAAGACCTGACCCTAAACAATGAATTACCTAAAATGACAGCATCTGAAAAACATAAACCACAGGGAGAAAACAGATCTATAACATCCAACAGTACTGTGCAAAAGTTTTAGGTAATGCTGTAAACAAAGAATGCTTTCAAAAATGGAAGTGTTAATCATTTATTTTTCGTCAATCAACAAAATGCAGTGAATGAAAAAAAGAGAAATCTAAATCAAATACATTTTTGGTGTGACCACCCTTTGCCTTCAAAACAGCATCAATTCTCCTAGGTACACTTGCATGCAGTTTTTGAAGGAATTCGGCTGGCAGGTTGTTTCAAACATCTTGGAGAACTAACCACAGATCTTCTGTGGATGTAGGCTTTCTCACATTTTGCAACTGTTATTGCAACTGTGAAGCCGTCTACAAGAAGGGACAGAGCAGACTGTACTTCTTAAGGAAGCTTAGGTCCTTTGGTGTTTGCAGCAAGATGCTGCACATCTTCTATAAGTCTGTTGTGGAGAGTGTGATCTCTCCTGCCATCATCTCCTGGGGTAGCAGCATCAGAGCCAGGGACTTAAAAAAGCTCAACAAGCTGATAAAGAAGGCTGGGTCTGTTCTGGGGACTCCTCTGGAACCTCTGGAGATCATTGTGCAAAGACGGATTCTTCATAAAACTAAGAACCTTATGGAGAACCCCGAGCATCCTCTTCATTAAACTGTCCTACAACAACAGAGTGTCTTCAGTCAGAGGCTTCTTCAGATCTGCTGTAAGACAGACCGCTAGGGAGATCCTTCCTGCCCACAGCCATCAGCATCTACAACGGCTTTTTGTGGAAACCTACATAATGAGCTACAACAAAATTTAATTTCCCTTTGGTATTAATAAAGTATTTTTGAATTTGAATTTTTGAATTTCTCTGTCTCTTCATGTAATCCCAGACACACTCCATGATGTTAAGATCAAGGCTCTGTGGGGGCCATACATCACAATTCTTGTTCTTCTTTACACAGAAGACAGTTTTTAATGACTTTGGCTGTATGTTTGGGTTCCCTCACTTAGCATTTTGTAAATTGATAAAAATAAACAATGATCATTTATATTTCTGTAAGCACTCTTTGTTTACAGCATTTTCTCACACCTGGCTAAAACCATTGCATGGTACTGCAACACAGAAGAATCATGACAGTAACAGCTATCAGAATCAATGATACTTCACATTTCATGGGAACTTTAGATGTCAGCAAAACAAACATAAGTACATTTCTATAATCTAAATGTTTTTTTTTTCTCACTGAAGCCACATTAACTTAAAGGGTTTCACCGTTTTGGGTCAAATTCACAAGTTTAATTTATGTAGCTTGCAAGATCAAATGCTGATTCCACATATTATTCTGGTATTTTCATAGCTACCACTTTCCCAGAATGCATTGCGGTGTGATGTTTGAGACTAATATTAATTAGCAAATATCCAGTCTTCATATAATTTGCCTTATTATTAACAATACTTAATTAATGATAAATAACAATAAATAATAGTTTGTATTTTTACAGCATTTGTTCTCACTGTTTTTGTTGCGTGGCAATACGAGGTGGATAGGTACAACCTTCAAGTTCTCAGACTCGAAAAATAATGGGCTCAACGCCACCCTAGGAAATTCACCAAGGGAATATTACCCATTTCTAAAGGCCCACAGATTCGTATAGTCATTACACTGAGATATGGTTCAAGGTTTTAAAACAACATATTTATTAAATTTTGCATTAAAATACCTTGATGAAAAAAGACCTTCCTACCAAAGGGAAGAATAAACAAGGGCTAATTAGAAGCTGAGGTTACAGTTTGGAGAAGAGCCAGTGGGAGTGGAAAGCATCCACCAAACACAGCAAAACAAACTTCATAAGGCACCCAGACACTTGGTGAAACAACCCAAACTCAGGAAGCACTGCACACAAAAAGAGGATGACACGACCACGTAACCATCACCGACCCTCTGCACCTGAAAAGAAAATAATAAATAATAGGGTTACACACAAATCAAGTACAGACAGCAAACAGTAGAGGAGATGGTGACAGTGTAAGATAGAGGGCAAGAGAGCTAGCAGAAAAGTTTGGAGGAAACAGCTCAGCAGAGCATGAAAGACAAGGTGGAGGAAAGTGTTGATGAGACAGTGCAGGAACGAACACATGAAAGAGACGTCATGATGGTGAAAAGAAGCCCTCAAGTGGAGCCGCTACTTACAGAAGTAGTTTTAAAACCAAATGGACAGGAGAATAGCCATTTATCACCATAGGGGCCACCAGCTCCTACTACTGGTGTTCTGTCTGTAAACAAGAAAACTCAGGATGGCCGAGCTCCTCACCCTATCTCTAAGGGAGTGCCTGGCCACCCTGCAGAGGAAGCTCATATCAGTCGCTTGTATTCAGGATCTCGTTCTTTTGGTTATGACCCAAAGTTCGTGCCCATAGGTGAGGGTAGAAATGTAGACTGACTTGTAAATCGAGAGCTTCGCTCTTCAGCTCAGCTCTCCTAACCACAATGCACAGGCACAGCAACCTCATTACTGCGGCGGCTGCACCGATCCGTCTGTTGATCTCCCGCTCCATTCTCCCCTCACTCATGAACAAGATCCCAAGAGATTTAAACTCCTCCACTTGAGGCAGGAACTCCCCTCCGACCTGAAGAGGACAAGCCACCCTTTTCCAGTCGAGAACCATGGCCTCGAACTTGGGGGAGCTGATCTTCATCCCAGCCGCTTCACACTCGGCTGTGAACTGCCCCAGTGCATGCTGTAGGTCTTGGCTAGAGAGAGCCAGCAGGACCAGCAAAAAGAAGAGACAAAATCCACTGGCTCCACCAGACCCCCTCCGGCCTTTGGCTGCGCCTAGGGCCGGTGACAAAAGGCAGCCCTGCCGGAGTTCAACATGCACCGGGAATAGGTCCAACTTAGGCAATGCGGACCAAACTCCTGCTCCGTTTGTACAGAGACCAGATGGCCCCTAATAAAGGGCCTCCGACTCCTTAATCTGAGGAGTGTGATCCCCCTATAGTTGGAACACACCCTCCGGTCACCCTTCTTATGAAGGGGAACCACCACCCTGGTCTGCCAGTCCGAAGGCACTGTCCCCGACCGCTACGCAATGTTGAAGAGGCATGTCGACCATGACAGCCCCACAACATCCAGAGACTTGAGGTTCTCAGGGGGGATCTCATCCACCCCTAAAGCCCTGCCACCGTGGAGCTTTGAAACACCTCGGTGACTTCAGCCTGAGTGATGAAAGAGTCCCACCCCGAATCCCCAGCCTCTGCTTATACCAGGGAATGTGTGACGGCAGGACTGAGGAGATCCTAAAAGTACTCCTTTCACCATCCGATAATGTTCCCAGTCAAGGTCAGCAGCTCCCCACCCCAACTGTAGACAGTATTGGGGAAGCACTGCTTCCCCCTCCTGAGGCGCCGGATGGTTTGCTAGAATCGCTTCGAGGCCAACCGGTAGTCCTTCTGCATGGCCTCACCGAACTCCTCCCAGGCCCGAGTTTTTGCCTCTGCCACAGTCCGGGCCACGGCATGCTTGGTCTCACGGTGCCTGTCAGCCGCCTCAGGAGTCCCACAAGCCAACCACAGCCGATAGGACTCCTTCTTCAGCTTGACATCAGCCTTTACTGCGGGTGTCCACCACCAGGTTTCGTGGATTGCCGCTGCGACAGGCACCGCAGACCTTATGGCCGCAGCTACAGGCAGCAGCATCGACAATAGATGCGGAGAGCATGGTCCACTCGGACTCTATGTCTCCAACTTCCCCTGGAATCTGGTCAAAGCTCTTCCGGAGGTGGGAGTGGTATACATCCCTGACCGAGGCCTCCGTCATACGTTCCCAGTAGACCCTCACTGTACGCTTGGGCCTGCTAAGTCTGTCCGGCTTTCTCCTCTTCGAGCGGATCTAACTCACCACCAGGTGGTGATCAGTGGACAGCTTAGCCCCTCTCTTCACCCGAGTGTCCAAAACATGCGGCCGAAGGTCTGAAGACACGACAATAAAGTCGATCATCGACCTCCTGCCTAGGGTGTCCTGGTGCCAAGTGCGCTGATGAACACCCTTATGCTTGAACATGGTGTTCATTTTGGACAATCTATCGGATTCAGATCGGGGAGGCCTTTCCCCCCAATCACGCCACTCCAGGTGTCACCGTCGTTTCCCATCTGGGCGTTGAAATCCCCCAGCAGAATAATGAAGTCCCCGGGAGGGGCACCTTGCACGCAAAGAAGGCCGGGTAATCCGTATTACCTCTTGGCTTGTAGGCCGAAACGACAGTCAGAGACCGGCCCCGACCCAAAGGCACAGGGATGCCACTGTCATCCACCTAGGTTAACCCAGGTCTGAGCTGGGGGGTAAACCACGGCTGAGCTGGGGGGCAACAAGCAAACCCACCCCAGCTCGCCGCCTCTTCCCGCGGGCCACTCCAGAGTAGAAGAGAGTCCAGCCTCTCTTGAGGAGCTGGGTTCCAGGGCCCACACTGTGTGTGGAGGTGAGCCCGACTATTTCTAGGCAATATCTCTCGACCTCCCGCACTAGCTCAGGCTCCTTCCCACCCAGCGAGGTGACATTGCACGTCCCTAGAGCCAGCTTAAGTATCCAGGGATCGGGTCTTCGAGATCTCCACCTTCGTCCGCTGCACAATCCTCTTTGCACCGGTCCTCTTTAAAATAGTATTCTATTAAAATAGTGTTGGCTTTCAACAATTTTTATTGGTTCCCTTGTTCCTTTGTTGTACGTATTTCTTTAGTTTTCTTCATTCCTTCATTGTTTTTGGTAGTTTTAGTTGAATTGTTAGCTTAATAAGAATTTGTTAACTGAAATGTGTTGAATTGTTTTGTTAATAAATTATTGTTATATTTTAAGGAGAACTTGTGAATTTATTCTGTGTGTGCAGTGTTTGCTGTTTAGTAAAGCCAGTGCTCGAATCACTCTTTCATCTATTGTTCTAATACCACCACCATATTGGCCTGGTATATGAGCCAATAAAGAAGGATGGCTCTGTTCTGAGGACTCCTGGAACCTCTGGAGATCATTGTACAAAGAAGGATTCTTTATAAAATAAAGAACATCATGGAGAACGCTGAGAACCCTCTTCATCAGACTGTCGTACAACAACTGAGTGTCATCGGTCAAAGGCTTCTTCAGGTCTGCTGTAAGGCAGACCGCTACAGGAGATCCTTCCTGCCCACAGCCATCAGCATCTACAACGGCTCTTTGAAGAAACCTGCATAATATGAGCTACAGCAACATTTACTTTCCCTTTGGGATTAATAAAGTATTTTTTAATTGAATTGAATGATGATATGATTCAATATATTGTGGAGCAGCGCAAGGCTGGTTTAAATCTTATTTGTCTGAGAGATTCCAGTTTGTTCATGTAAATGATAAATCATCTTTAAACTCCAGGGTAATTGTGGAGTACCACAAGGTTCAGTACTTGGGCCAATTCTCTTTATTATATATATGCTTCCAATAGGTAAAATGATCAGGCAGCATAGGATAAATTTTCACTGTTACGCTGATGATACTCAGCTTTATTTATCCATAAATCCCGATGAGCCCAATCAGTTAGATAGACTACAAGCATGTCTTGAAGACATAAAAACTTGGATGACTTTAAATTTTCTGCTTCTAAATTCAGACAAGACAGAAGTTGTCGTCTTTGGACCGGAGTCTTTAAAAAAGAAACTGCTTAATCAATCACTTAACCTGCACAGCATTAAATTGACCTCCAGTAATAAAGTAAAAAACCTTGGTGTTATTTTTAACCAGGACATGTCATTTAAATCCCATATTAAACAGGTTTCTAGGATTTCCTTCTTTCACCTCCGGAACATTGCCAAAATTAGAAATATCCTATCTAGGAGTGACGCTGAAAAACTAGTCCATGCATTTGTTACTTCAAGGCTGGACTATTGTAATTCTTTACTATCAGGATGTCCACAAAATGCAGTTAAAAGCCTTCAGCTGATTCAAATGCTGCAGCCAGAGTTCTGATGAAAATTAAAAAGAGAGATAATATTTCTCCTATTTTAGCTTCCCTTTATTGGCTCCCTCTTAAATCCAGAATAGAATTTAAAATTCTCCTCCTCACATATAAAGCCCTTAATGATCTAGCTCCATCATACATCAGAGATCTGATTGTTCCATATGTTCCTAACAGAGGCCTTCGTTCTCAGACTGCAGGTTTACTGGTGGTTCCTAGAGTCTCTAGAAGTAGAATGGGAGGCAGATCCTTTAGTTATCAGGATTTCCTGTGGAACCAGCTCCCAGTTTTAGTCCGTGAGGCAGACACCCTGTCTACTTTTAAGGCTAGACTTAAACCTTTCCTTTTTGATAAAGCTTATAGTTAGAGTGGTTTTGGTTATCCTGAGTTATCTCTGTAGTTATGCTGCTATAGGCTTAGGCTGCTGGAGGACATAATGACCACTTTCACCCTCTTCGCTACATTCTCACACTACTCTCCAATTTTGCATTATTTGCTGTTATTTCAGCTTCTAACTTTATGTTCTCTCTCGCTTTCTCTACCAAGAAGCTACACCTGCAACCTGACTCTGTGTCTACCTGTGACACCTTTCTGGAGGGGGGAATCGTCCAAGCTTCTGCTAGCAACAACTTAATGCTCACCTTCTACCGATGATACACTTGGCCCTGTCTTTCAGTGTTTAACCCTTTCTCTCTCCTAGACATAGCTACTGACTGAGCTTCTAATGTGACTAACTCTATGTGCTTTCTTTCAGACTCTGACCTTGAAAACTGGCTCAGAGTTTATCTGTTTTCTTTCTAGATGAAACGACTAAAGGAGCTACATCCATTAACATTTACTTTTCCTTCCCATAGAAAGTACTCCTGGATCAGTGCTTCTGTGTTCTTTTTGTGTCTCTGCTCTGTTCTCTCAAACCCCCAGTCAGTCGTGGCAGATGGCCGTTCACACTGAGCCTGGTTCTGCTGGAGGTTTCTTCCTGTTAAAAGGGAGTTTTTCCTCTCCACTGTCACTACATGCATGCTCAGTATGAGGGATTGCTGCAAAGTCAACGCCAGTGACTGTCCACTGTCTCTACATGCTCATCCAGGAGGAATGACTGCTACAAGTCTCTGACTCGATGCAATCTGCTGGGTTTCATTAGATAGAAAACTTTTTATCCAATTTGAATAAATGACTGAATATGACTGCACTGTCTAATGGTTAGGATTAATTGGAATGTATGTACCTGACTTTTGTGAAGTGCCTTGAGACAACATGTGAACTTGTGAATTGGGGCTATATAAATAAACTGGACTGAATTGATCTTATGTAATTTTCTAATTTCCTGAGACATTGAATTTTTGGCTTTCATTATCTGTAAGCCATAATCATCAGAATTATATGAAGTACAAAATAAAAATAAATAGATAAATAAAAAATAAATATATAGATGAGTTTCACTTTCTGAAATGAGTAGCAATATTTTTTCAACTTTTTTACAAAATTCGATTTTTTTAGATGTGCCCGTTTTTGTGTTACCTTTAATAAAACCAAATCACCAAAGGCAGTAAGGCAAGGCAAGTAAGGCAAAAACATAATAGGCAAAGTACATTACAGTGACATAAAGATAATTAAAAAATAAAGAGAATAGAATGATGGATAAGAAAATGTAATATTATTGCAATTAGCTTCTTAACTTGAAAACCACATACCAAATTAGCAGGTGTTTCTTATAAATGTCTGGTTTAGTTTAAATCAGTCTGTCAGTCATTTTTTATAACGCTTAATCCATAGTGGGTCGCGGGGAAGCTGGTGCCTATCTCTAGCAGTCTATGGGCGAGATGCGGGGTACACCCTGGACAGGTCGCCACTCCATCACAGGGCAACACACAAACAACCAAGCGCACACTCATTCACACACCTAAGGGCAATTTAGAGAGACCAATTAACCTAACAGGCACGTCTTTGGACTTTAGTTTAAGTATACAAATCAAAAAATGGCTGATGGTGTAGACAATAATTAATGTGTAGCCTAACACTGTTTTGCAGCAGTGATAAACGTTGCTATTCTATTTTAAATAATAAGCAGCCAAGGATCCAGTTCAAAATGGTTTGCTTTCTTTCCGTATATACTGTCATACTGTTAAAGTGTAAAGTTATATTAAGAGGATAAATAGGAAATCTGTGTGTAATTCCTATCATATCGTACATAACGGCAGACACTTAAGGTAGACGGTGGCATGGAAAACAGATGTGAAATACTTTGAGGGCTGATACATCCATTCTACTTCTTTAAAACAAGTTAAACAGAACGGACTCAACAGAAAGGGGCCTTTTTAACGGGAAATGCTGAAAATATGAAAAGCCTCGTAATGTAGAGCCACAGCCTCCAACTGTACTCTATGTATCCTTGAAATCTAGCCGTATCCTTTCATGTGCGCATGCGCGACCGGTGGTTTGCGGTTGCGCCAACTGGAGGAGGATGTTGCTAGCAGCCAGTGTAGATGCACAGGCTCTTCACAACAATAACAGTCAGTAAAATTTGCATCTCCACATCCCCGAACCGAGGATTCCACTCTGAGAACACTCCCGGATCCGCACATTGGATAACAACCCTAGCATTTACATACATTTATAGTTCCGTCTTCTTTTGACAATGGGAGTGGATGGGTTTGCAGGTTTGCTTGACTGTTTTTTGACAGAAGCAGAAACAAGAATCTTGGCTTTCCAGCTAGGCCGCAGACGTTTTTTGTCCCCATGAGCAAGAATCGACTGGCGTTAAAATATTGGATGTATTCTCTGTGCGTTTATATTGTTGCAACTGCTACGGAGCCGATGCTTTCATAGCAAGATTATTTTTAATTTTCACAGTTTCTGCTTGAGCCAACAACAGAAGCTAGCGAGCCCTCTAGCCTCTCAACCTTGACTGGCTGCCGTCTTGTCTCAGTAGTTAGCTCAGCGAGCTAGCTAGCGATCACTTGGCCACCAAAGCAGCTGGGTTTAAACTTTTCGTGAAGGATTTACCTTCACCGCCGGATACCCCGGGATTCTGGTACCACAAATTTCGTGTGCGAGGTTAGGTTCTGGATGAATGTGGAACAAAATGGAGACCCCGACGATTGTGTACGATTTGGATACCTCTGGAGGCTTGATGGAGGTGAGGTTGCTAAGCTAGGAGGCCTCAGTAGAATTATTGTACTGTTCACGCTCTGTGTTCTTTCTGCAACTCTGTTCTGATTCATAAGAATTGAGGCTCAATGTCGTCATGCGTCTTGATCACCCAGTAAGGTCTGTACTTTGGGTTGGGAATGAAGGCCACAAGTTGACTCTGCCTGTCGCGCACCATGAACTGTTTTTGTGGGTACTCAGCTGCATGTTTTTCAACACTGCTAAACACCCGTTGTATGTGTCACAGTTATGGCTTTAATTAAAAACAATGGGTGTATTTTTACAGCAAATCCAAACTCTATTGGCACCTCCGAAGTCCGAGGACGTGGAGAAGAGGAGCCGGAAGCTGGTAAGAGATGTTCGGAGGAGCGGCAGGGCCACCAACCACGACACCTGCGATAGCTGCAGGGAGGGGGGAGATCTGCTGTGCTGCGACCACTGTCCAGCTGCTTTTCATTTACAGTGCTGGTAAGTTGAGTGCATGTTAAATGGAAGTCAGTTGTACAGGAAGGTGCTGTTAGCACCATCGGTGGTTTTGTGCAGAGATCTCCGTGGCAGGAGCATATGCGGGGCTTTGTACCAAAACTGTGTATTTTTTTTAACCGCTATAACCACATTACCTTCTGTACGGGTATAGTTTCTACATTGGGTACAGATTCTGCATTTTTCTGGGAAACGCTTAAACATTGATTTCATCATCACATTCTGACATTTCAACAAATATCGAGGCATTGTCTCTTGGCATAAATCAGATAAACAGAAGCAGTTCATTGAGTTTCCGCTAATGCACCTTGTGTCATGTTGCATTCTGGCATGTTTTTCTCTGATAGATGACTGTGTCCCATCAGTTCTTAAGTACAAATCAAACTTGTTGAATATAAAATGTTTAAAAGCATACCTGGATGTTAACAGAACGTTGTAGGTACTTCTCCCGTCCGATAGGGGGTAGGATTTGCTCCCTTGCTGCTGCTACCAATGTAGGCAGTGCTTCTTAACATGATGTTCACCATTTCTGTTTACAATATGGCGACCTCCCTGCTTTTTTTCTGGTCAAGCGCCATTTTAGTAACCAGCGTTCAATTTCGACGCCGATAGGGGAAAAGCCTTTAAATAGACTAAAACAAACAGATTTTCCGACTCTAGGATGGATGCGTTTGTCGTCAAGCTTCTGCAACGTGTCACCCAGTGTGCTGCTCAGGGCGGCTCTCACCATTTGTTTGCATGATTTAAAGCTCCATGTCATATTATCGCTGTGTTCGTATTGATCTGTTAGCAGATTGTGTCGTAGATGGTCCTGATTAACCTTTAGATTTTTAAAATACCTGCTGTTTGTGGTTGGAAGAAGGCATTACTGTTATGTGCGATTCATGTTGTAATATAGTTTTCTGTCCATTAGGGGGAGTCAGAGAAACTACATTTGTTGAGTTACATAAGGTCTTGAAACAGAATGGAGGAATTTTCTTTTTTACTGAGAAATTGGTTACTGCTGCAGCAGATAGAGAAATATAAACACTGTCAGAAACCAACTAAATGCTGCATCAAAATATAAATACTAATCATACAGTTGCATTCTTTGTAATTTTGTTTAAACAGTGTGCCCAAAACATTAGTTACTGCTCAAATTAGATTTTAAAAGCCATAATGCTCCATTTGTGAAAGTGAATCTGTTGTGCTTCTTCTTGGCACTCAGACAACAATTCTGACTACCATTCTGCCAGCCAGGTCATGTTAAAAAAAACGGAAAAAAAAAGATTTTAAAAGGGTTTAAAAATCACAAAACGGTTCAATCATTTTTGAAAATTCAGAAATTTGCAAATAAAGTCTTTAACAGACCGTAATTAAATCCTAAGACTACACAGACGCTTAATTAAGGGTGTATTCACACCTGTCACTTTTGTTCCTCTTTAAACGGACCAGAGTTTAAAGACCCGTCGGTCCGGACCTTTTGTGCAGGTGTGAATGCACTCAAGCGAACCCTGGTCTGGACCAAACAAACGCACAGAGACCCACTTTTTGAGGTGGTTTCAGTCCGCTTCCAAGCGGACTCTGGTGCGGTTCGCTTATGGTCTGATGGGCCCCGATCTGAACCAGCTACAGAAAACGTACGTCTCTTTAGACTTAACAAGCCACCGTAGCCGGTAGCAAAGGTGTACGCTGTATTGATATAATACCTGATAAGCTGTAAATTATAAATAGAACTTTGCAAAATCTGTGTTGAATGAGCTGCTCTTGACTCTCACAGTAATATCGCAGCTGAAATAACTGCACAAATATGCAGACCAGAGGTGCTGCACGCAGCACATCTACAGTTGTTTTACTAAATTTCCAGGTCTGTGCTCTGTCCCGCCCCTGTCATTTCTGTCCAATGGGAGCAATGATCGTCACCCGCGTGGCTTTGTTAGTAAGTAATAGTTCACTTGCAAAAAGTAAAGTGTGAAAGCAAACCACACCTAACAAAAAAAAAAGTCTGCTTTTGGCCCGGACCAAACAAGCGGACCAATGGACTTTCCTGGTGTGAATACACCCTTATTTGCAAGCATCAAGAATCAGCCTACTGACTGACCTTTGTTTGTTTGTTTGTTTGTTTTTTTTCTTACCATAGCAACCCACCACTTAGTGAAGAAATGCTTCCTCCTGGAGAATGGATGTGTCATCGCTGTAATGTGAGAAAAAAGGTTAGTGGTAAGCTGATGTTTACTTCCAACAGGATAACGTGCCATGTCATAAAGCACGAATCATCTCAGACTGGTTTCTTGAACATGACAATGAGTTCACTGTACTCAAATGGCCTCCACAGTCACCAGATCTCAATCCAATAGAGCACCTTTGAGATGTGGTGGAATGGGAGATTCACATCATGGATGTGCAGCCGACAAACCTGCAGCATCTGTGTGATGCTATCATGTCTATATGGACCAAACTCTCTGAGGAATGTTTCTAGTACCTTGTTGAATCTATGCCACAAAGGATTAAGGCAGTTCTGAAGGCAAAAGGGGGTCCAACCCTGTACTAGCAAGATGTACCTAATAAAGTGGCCGGTGAGTATATTTGTCCAGTCATTACGCACAGGTAATGACTGGACTATCGGCCCTTAAACCCCACACCTGATATAAATTGTTAAAGATGTAGATGCTAAAACTCGTGGAGAGAGGGGGAAGAGAGAGAAGAGTTTATAAAGAAAATGTGGGCGCATTAGGGGTGTAACAGTACACAGAAAATCATGGATTGGTTTTAAAGTCATGGTTCAGTATGCTTTAGGTTTGCTGTAATCAAGAGAAACAAAAAGAGGCCACTATAGAACTGATTGGATAAATTACACAACAATAAAACCACTAAAAAAAGGTCAATATTGTTGTTTAGGGATTTGGTAAAACATTTTGAGAAGTGAGTGTTTGAGAGCAGAGTGAGCGTTGAGCATCTTATTGCTGTTGAAAATACACTGACAGAAAGCTTTCATTCTGTCCACCTTTTTTTTGTCCACTGTAGCTGCATGAGAAACCTTAATGTTCCCAAATATCAAAGATGAGTGATGGTTGGGAGTCCTCTCTTTTGTTTGTGTGAGTTTTTATAGTTGTGCTACAGAACGTTTTTGCACCTAGTTCTGCACATAGACATTCTGTATGTGTCCAGGTGTAAAACAATGGCATACTTGTTTGGTACATGTTTGTACCGATCCGACAGGGCTGTACAGTATATTTTCGGTACTTTTACACCCCTGGGGTTAATCATTATTGATAGCTTATAAGCAATTTTCAGTGATTGTACCGCAATTAAGTTTTTTTAAATTTTGTGCTGCCCTGATTTGTATAAAGACTGCAATCTAGGTGTGTTCTAACAACATTTGCATATCATAACATGCTGTAAGTGTGAGCTGCTGTCATTTACACACATTGATGTGTGCTATTAAAAAAAAAAAAGCTAATGTGAACATCGTACATGTAAAAATGTTCTCTCACTGAACAGGTTAATAAAAAAGCTATTTGTTCCATATCTGAAATCACCTGAAACAGTACTCTTACATAAATGGACCTTAAGTTATTTTCTGATTTGTTTTCCTTGCTGCCAGAAGCGGGAGCAGAAGTCTGAGCAGACTAATGGCTTCCCGGATCGGTCGTCAACCAAGCGTTCCACTTCTCCAACGGGGGAGCTTGAGGTCCACACTGGCCCGCTTAGACTTGACGGCCTTCCACCAGGGGCCGGGGCTGCAGGTCCTGGTCTACGAGTGGCTCAGGTCCGCCTCTTGGACCGCAGGACCAGCAGCAGGCCTGGCAGCCGCCCTGGGACACCGACATCCAACACTTCATCCACTCCAACCCCATCAGAGGAGCAGAATGATGGAGAGGAAGAGGCAGCTGACCCTGAGGATGACATTCAGGCAGTTGAACCTGATGGTGCATCGCTGTCAGCACCGGCACCACGCCTTCTCAAGAGGCCCTTTCAGCTTCTAATTGCAGCAGCTATGGAGCGAAATCCCACACAGTTCCAGTTGCCCAATGAGCTTACGTGCACCACTGCACTACCAGGTCAGTATGTCACAGAGAGTCAAGACCTGTCATTGTGATACTTTCATTCAGGGGATGTTGTCAGCTGAAGCCATAATTTTTAATAAACCTAGAAACTGAGTCTTGGTATATCAAGCACCTTATAGCCTATACCTGAGATCAGACTTTTACTAGCCAATACCGATGTGTTTTTTTATGTGTTTGCAAACTGAAAAAATGAGAAGTTTTCAGTTGAGATATATTTACTCTAAAGGAATAATATCCGTTTGCGCTGCCAGTTCCTGGTCAGAGCTGATAAATGGGAAATTTGCATCTTTTGATAACTGGCTTACTGATGGGTGCATCCTTTTTCTTAGCTTTTAAAAGCAATGTAACAGGTCTGTTGTGGAAGTGGTTGAGCACTTTAGAATTGTGATGCATCATCATTCATAGACGCCTAAAGATCTCCCCTGTGCTATTGTGCTAATAGAAGAGTTTTAATTCCCAGCCATCATCAGTTTTTGTTTTAAAGTAATAGTAAAATCCTGCTTTACTATAGACCCGTGTTATGTCGTCTCTACTCTTTATATGAGTAATTAATGAACATGCACAACAAAAAAGGATCCTTAAGGCTCCTGTAAACCTACATTAAATGAGTGGTTTAACGACCTGAAAGATATATTATATTAACACATTTTTTCACAAATATTTACATGGACACAGCTGTTATTTGTTTTGAATGGGTCCTTTGAAAAAAAAAAAATAATTCTTGTGATATGCTGCACCTTTGGTGTGTTAAGGTATGCACTAACAAATATATTACTTAGTTACACTTTGTGTTATAAAGCAGATTGGTTGGTTTTAGTTGGGTTTCATTTAGAGCTCCACAATATATTGAATCATATCGTCATTCAAATCAATTAAAAAATACTTTATTAATCCCAAAGGGAAAGTAAATGTTGTTGTAGCTCATATTATGCAGGTTTCTTCAAAGAGCCGTTGTAGATGCTGATGGCTGTGGGCAGAAAGGATCTCCTGTAGTTCTCTGTCTTACAGCACATCTCAAGAAGCCTCTGACTGAAGACACTCTGTTGTTGTACAACAGTCTGATGAAGAGCATGCTCAGGGTTCTCCATAATGTTCCTCATTTTATGAAGAATCCTTCTTTGCACAATGATCTCCAGAGGTTCCAGAGGAGTCCCCAGAACAGAGCCAGCTTTCTTTATCAGCTTGTTGAGCTTTTTTAAGTCCCTGGTTCTGATGCTGCTACCCCAGCAGATGATGGCAGAAGAGGTCACACTCTCCACAACAGACTTATAGAAGATATGCAGCATCTTGCTAAAAACACAGAAGGACCTAAGCTTCCTCAAGAAGTACAGTCTGCTCTGTCCCTTCTTGTAGACGGCTTCACAGTTGCATCTCCATTCCAGTCTGTTGTCCAGGTGAACATTGAGGTATTTATACTCCTCCACCACCTCCTCTTCTCCCATGATGGAAATAGTGTCGGACCTATTCCTCTTTCTCTTAAAATCTACAATCATCTCCTTTGTTTTAGTCACATTCAAGATGAGATGTTTCCTTATACACCATGCCACAAAGTGGTCCACCAGCTCCCTGTACTCATCTTCTTGTCCATCTCTGATCCACCCCACAACTGCAGAATCATCCGTATTTCTGCAGATTGCAGGAGTCTGTCTTGTACTGGAAGTCTGAGGTGTACAGAGAGAAGAGGAATGGTGAGAGTACAGTCCCCTGTGGTGCTCCTGTGCTGCTGATTACCTGGTTAGACATACAACCCTTCAGTCTGTGGTCTGTTTGTCAGGTAGTCTTTGATCCAGGAGATTGTTGAGGCCTCCACCTGAGTCTTCTGGAGTTTCGGACAAAGCAATCCCACAGAGCTGCTCTGCACAGGCCTCAAGGATTCTAGGATTCTAGGGCTGACACCATCTGGACCTGCAGTCTTATTCAGTCTCTCCAGTTGCATCTTCACCTGACTTCTTGAGACACGGGTGGAAGGGGGAGGCAAAGGGAGCATCAGCATCTTCTGATTTGGTTGAAGGCAAACATGTAGAAGCAGAAGGGTCCATGGCTGAGGTGGAAGATAAAGCATTTGAGGTGTGACAGAAAAGCTGTGGGTCAGAGGAGGGTGGGATCTCTGTTTGGCTGTGAGCAGAAGAGGAGGATGCTGAGCTTTTTTCTGAACTGAACGTAT
Source organism: Crenichthys baileyi (assembly GCA_036173005.1). Lineage (NCBI taxonomy): Eukaryota > Metazoa > Chordata > Actinopteri > Cyprinodontiformes > Goodeidae > Crenichthys > Crenichthys baileyi. Next base: position 1,297,143 of record JAHHUM010002598.1, on the reverse strand, counting down.
TGAAGAATGTGTTCAGTTCATTGGCTCTGTCCAGACATCCATTGCTTCGATCTTCTTTCTGCTTGAAGCCTGTGATCTTCTTCATCCCTTGACCACACATCTCTGATATTGTTTTGCTGGGCCAACAGTTCAATATCTGGGGCCTCATGTACGAAGCCTACTTACGCACAAAAATCTTGCAGCGCACAACTTGGCATGTATAAAAATGAACAAAGCGTGAAAATGTGCGGAAGCCACGCAAACTTTTTCAGTCGACAATAATAAACTACAGAAAACTAAAACTCGCCTAAATTCACTGAAATATGGCGCCATTCAGCTTTATTTAATTCATGGAGCATCAAATCGGATGTTTTTCACGGGTTTGAGATTTTATGGTTTAAACCTGAGCGATGAAATTACATTTAGCCTCATACAATAACGTAAAACACCTCAAAAACTGATGGAAACAACCTTAGTCGGATGGAAACAGTGAAACTTCCTGTTTTTGTCACCTGTAGATGTAAATGTGCAGCGGTTTGTGTGCTGAGCAGCATAAAATACATGTGAACCATCTATGGGGCACTTTAATTCTCACTGAAAAAGAAAAGCGGATCGGATCAGCAGATTAATTCCTAACAAGTCAGGTTTGATGATTCCTATGTGGACGAGCTGTAGACAATCACACATGTCCATAAATAGCTGCATAAAGTTGTGCATAACAATGGAATGATCGCTTTGGCACAGCTGGAGGATGAAAGAAGTTGGAGGGTGTTCCGAGGCTACCGCCCCCTGCTGGCGGTCAAACGCCTCGGAGCTCCTCCGGTACTTCTTCCCCATGAAGCGATCACACACTCTATCTTAAAGGAACGACTCTCAACCAGTTTCTAACTTTTAGCTCTTTTTAATCAAAGTTAAGGCAGAGGAATGATTACAGAGATCAGCGCTGAGGCTCCTGTCTCGGACCGTCACCGTCTGTTAGAGGATGACGAAGAGCCTCGATAGAAGGTCACATACAGTTTTTATATCTGGCACTCCAATGCAATGGATGTGCTCTCCCTCAGTGATTATCAGTAGACTATGTGTCACCATTGTGGTGTCTATCTGTTAGATTGTGTAGTAGCAGGTGTCCATACTTAATCTAAGTGTTGCTGTAGTTTTCTAATCAAACCAGTTATACCAGCTGCTCCACTATCTACCCCAGTGCCCCAGCTTCAGGTAATTAATGACAATCCTTGGGTCATCTGTCCTTGTACTGTATGTCTATGAGCATTCTTATCCTATTGCAACAGAAGGGAATCATTAGAACTTATACTTTACTTCACTACTGCATAAAAGGGAAAAAACAGTTATGAGCCTATTAATAAAGGTTATTCCTAACAATCCCCCTGATGAGTTGTCATTTAAAGGCACCTCACAAATTTAGATCAGTTAACCCCCCAGGCACTGGGTTAGGGAAACCCCCTTGCAACTGGGTACCCACCCCCCGAAACCAATCATTTTTAACCCCCTGTATGTGTGTGTTAAACCCTATATATAAACGGGGAAATCTCCCTTGCAGCTGTCACGTGGTTTTTCCCCCCCCCCCCAAATAGAAAGAAACCCATCTCTCCAGTAGAACCCCCTAGTTGTTGTCTAATCAACAGTTGATAAAACCTTAGTGGAGAAAAGTCCAAAAAACCCCCCCCCCCCCCCCAAAACCTGTATGTGCATGATTTTAGAGAAAAAGAGAAAGGACAAAAAGTCTGAAGCCCAAAAGCAGGAAAAATCCTGTCTAATATTCATGTGAATCATTTAATGTAGACCCCTAAGTGCTGATTGTCTTGGGCCCCATCTTTTTCTCCCCCCTGAGCGACATCCCTAAGCGTCCTTTTGGCAGGTTTAGCTACCTGAAAAGGGAAGTCTTAACATGGAATATAAAAATCATATGTTCATAAGGGCCCCTTTAAACCCCCAATTGTAGGTAATTATCAACTAATATTTTTATCATTATTAAAGGGGGGCAGGGCCACATAGTGGCTTAATCAAATGGATCTTAGTCAAAAAATATTTCATCATAATCAGAAAAAAAATTTGAAAGGGGTTTGGGCACAATTAGAAAACGTTTCAACCTTAAAGCAAGTCCTTATTTATTCCCCAACACATGTCCTAAAAAAATCAAACCTATGGGGGAGGTAAACCATAACTAAAAAATAACCGTGAGGTCCTATTAATACTTTAATTCATGGATTTGTGTTTAACTAATTTCGTTAATCAATCTGTCTTTAATTTTATCTGATTATCTGTACAGCATTCATACCCTTTAAAAATGAAATATTCTGATTCCTTTAATATCAGCATTATTCATTAAGTCACAGAAATCACTGTAAAGGATATTGGGGTCAGACGGCGGCCCCCCTTTACATTAATGGGGTTTATCCTGTAAAATCCAGTGGCCCCTGATCACGGCCCCCCTTTTTCCCTTACATCCTTGATTTGAGGGGCCCGACCCCTTAAGCTTTTGGATCTGATAGACGGTTTGGGCACTCAGGGACCCCCCCTGAGTCCAGGTTGTAGTTTTTCCCCCTAAGGATGAGAGCCTAAAGGGTGTCATCCTCTTGTATCAGTTTTTTCTTTGACTATGTGTTGCATCTTATGTGAAATCAACAGTTATTTTTGGTAGCCGTAGCAGTGAGCGGTGCGGCAGATGAGCAACAAGGGCAGATATATTTAAATTTAAGGCAGCAAAGAGATAATCACAAAAGGCTCCAGAATCATACATTTATAACAATCCTCCTGTTGAGTTGGGAAAAACCAACCTCACATCAATCAATGTGTCTAGTTCATATGGACCTAAAAACCGAATCTGGGAGGCAGTTTCCTTCTGTCTGTCGCGTAACTCCGGCCCCCCCAAAAACCCCCGGAAAAAGTACCATTTCTCTGGTAAACGCCGAAAGCCCTCAGTGTGTGCACCCCCTTTTTTCCCCATAAAAAAAAGGACACATGCTGATGTGTGTCTGAAAATTTAAAAATGATTAAAACATTGCAAAAAAGAAAATAATACCCTTGTTGAAAATTTTTAAAATAAAAAAAACCTAGAAGCACAATGGAAAGGGAGCAGCACAATGTGTATCAGTATATTTGTAGACCCTGAATCGTAAAAACCCTGTTCAATTTTTCTATTGCAGTCGTCTGGTCCTCCTCTTCCTCTTAGCACAGTATCATCATTTCTCCACCCATTTTGGGTTTTGGTTCCATGAGATCCACATCATCACTTGTGCTTAAATATTCAGGGGAACAACATCAGTGTGTGCTCTGGCACCACATCCATTTGATATTCTGGTAATCTTAAAACCTCTGGTATCACTGGAAAAACCAATCACCCCGATCAAAAACCCTGAGGATGAGAGCTGGAATACACGTTGCACAACAGCAAAACAAAAACCTGCGATCACCAAAAAACAGTTAATGACGTGATATAATCACCAGTAGGTTTTCCCCCAATTTTTTCAGACCACGTCTCAAACATTTTTTTTTGTGAATTCTTCATCGATTCCTGAGTGCGATTTTTAATTAAATGGATAATGATTGCGATTCATTTAGGGCCTTCATTAGAGATCCATCAGGGGTGTAATTATTGGGAATAAAAGAAAAAACAAAAACCTCCCCAAAACCACCCCCAACCTTCTTCTTTTGCTAAGGGATCATAAACCAAAGCTATTCTAATTTTGACAAGAAATAATTTCAACATCCCGTTTACACAGCCTTCAAGCTGTTCCCCTCCTGTTTTGCCTTGGTGTCATTTAAAAAAATTAGAATCCCGTTCTAAAGGGAAGCAGTTTGTAATTTTAGCAGATATATCAAATTCAAAAACACATTTTCTGAAAAAGGTTTCCCCCCGGGGGAAAAATAGAGGTTTTTTTTTCAGTTTAAAGTTTCATCAGCTTGGGAAAAACTTTGCCTCATTCACTTACTGTATCACTGTTTTTCATATTTACATTATTGTAAAACATCTTTCTCTTGCTTTTAGTAAGAATAAAAGGGTTTAAATTTTATTCTGGACTTAATCCTCACAGAGGGTGTGCGCATGAAAATTTTGTATGTGTGGTCTTACTTTGTGTCGGGATTTTAAAAAGTGTCATGCAGTTGCTATGGGTGGTGGTGTGATTTTGGGTTTTGGGTGGACTATGTGGTTGTGAGGGGTGTGTTTGTGGGGTCCCTTGAGAATGTTGGGGTTTTCTGTGTGATTTTTTTCATTTGTTTTTTTTCTTTTTTTCTTGTTTTATCTTCTGTTCTGGAAGGACCCTGTCAAAAAAGAGATGGTGCATCTCAAGGGGGTTTCCCTTGAAATAATCAGTTTCAGTGCTGCCAATTATACCTTTTTTTTCTTTCCATATCCTCGATTTTGGGCCTCTTTCTGTGTAGTGTAGGCATCAAAAAGGGTTCAGAGTATTGTGTTCATTTAAATTGTGAATGTAAGTATTAAATCTGAACCATAGATTACCTTTTTAAAAATTGGTTTTAATTCCTTTAACTGTAACTGAGTCCTTGGAAAAAAACCCCTCCTCATCTGTTTAGAAGGGGTTAATGAAATTGATGAACACAAAAAATGAAGGGCATGTTTTTGTCTTTTTAATCTTAGTTTGTCTTGCACAGTTTTATAAAAACACACCGTCCAGTTTTCCTTTTTTAAATTTTACTTTGTATTTATTTCAAGTAAATAAAGTTTGTTTTATTTAGTTTTCCAGTCCAGTTAAAATTTTTTAAGGTGCATTTTAATCTTGTGTTAAATTTGAGTCTAAATTAAATCATTCTGACTGGAAAAAAATCAAAAACCCATCTATTAAAAACATGTTTTGGGGGGAAGAGTTGGGCCTTTTTGGCGCCCTCCCTTTTGTGTTATCATTAAAAGAACTGAAAAACCCTTTTTTTATTATGGGGACTGCTGGATCAGACCTGTTCTTGCAATCTCTAATTGTTATTGTGATACCTTATTTAATAAATAACCCCTGAGGCGTCAGAAAACCCCGTTTAAAAAAAATGTTTTTTACCTTTCAAGCAGGCGGTCCCCTGGCCAGGACTGCTTTTCCCCGACCTAAAAAACTAAAATTTTCAATTTTGTTTTTTATATCAAAAAACCAAATTTAAAACAAATGTATCCTGCAACATATCCCCTAATTTTTTTAATAAAATGAAAAACCCGACATTCATTTCACAAAAAAAAGACAGACCAAAAATGGACAGACATTGGCCACATTAAAATTTTGATTACCCCGTACATACAGCATTTTTAAAAGGGGAACCCCTTTTTGTCATTTAAGGTTAAAAAATTTCTTACCTTTTCTGGTGTCGACAATTATTACCCGCGACTCAAAAAGCTCCGTCAAACTGTTGTTTTAACCTGTTAAAGCGTGTTTGTTTTTGAAAAATTGCTAATAATTTCTCCCCCCTGTGTCTTTCTAGTGATTCTCCCAGTCCCTTCTTTTCACACACAAAGTTCACACCCAAATCTGGGGTGAGCTGTTAGCTTAGCATTTAGCCTAGCATGTAGCAGTCAAGGTCCGTTCCCGTCTTAATGGGGGTCCTCCGTCACTTCAGTCATCTCCACTTTTTTTTTTTTTTTTTAAAATTTTTTTTTCACACAATGGTTACTCACAAAAGGGAAGGGCTTCCCCTCGGCAGTATCTTTCGGACTTCTTTAACGAGGTCCCGGACCCCAAAAAAAACCTTACCCCAGTTTGAGGGACACCTGCATGCTTTTCGATCAAAGGAGTGGGCAGATTTGAGATCTTGTAAGAAGATCAGGGACGCCGGGGTTTTTAAACCCTATACACCCCCCCCTCGGTAGTATCTTTTTGAGGCCCCTTCTTATGGAAAGGTCGGGACCCAACAAACCCTAACCGAGTATTAGCCTTACGTGCCTCATACAGGGAGTTTTCACTTTAATATTGTGTGGGGGGGAAACGATCTTCCCCCGCATACAATAAAAGGAAATTCAAACCCTTTTCTCCCTGAGTTCTCTATTTCTTTTAGAAGATTGTACCTTTTTTCCGGACGCCCCCCGTTAGAGGTCGCAAATGCTTATCTACACGCCTTTTCGGTTTAACCCCCGGTACAAAACAATTTTTTCGAACCATTTCTCGGCCTCCCAAAATTTTTTAAAAACAGCTCACTCAGAAAATAACAACACCCGCCAGAGTGTTTTCACAGGAAAAAACACTGGAGATTTTTTAATAGGATCTCCTTACCTGTTTGCGGCCGCAGCTGTGATGTGTTGTCCTTCCGTGGCAACCCTATCCTATCCAAAAGTGGTTTTCGCTTCCGGGGCGCAGGCGGAAACACCAATTTGTTCCGAGGCTACCGCCCCCTGCTGGCGATCAGACGCCTCGGAGCTCCTCCGGTACTTGTTCCCAATGAAGCGATCACACACTCTATCTAAAGACTCTTAAAGGAACGGCTCTCAACCAGTTTCTAACTTTTAGCTCTTTTTATTCTAAGTTAAGGCAGAGGAATGATTACAGAGATCAGCGCTGAGGCTCCCGTCTCGGACCGTCACCGTCAGAGCATGACGAAGAGCCCCGATAGAAGGTCACATAGTTTTATATCTGGCAATCCAGTGCAATGAATGTGCTCTCCCTCAGTGATTATCAGTAGACTATGTGTCACCATTGTGGTGTCTATCTGTTAGATTGTGTAGTAGCGGGTGTCCATACTTAATCTAAGTGTGCTGTAGTTTTCTAATCAAACCAGTAATATCAGCTGCTCCACTATCTACCCCAGTGCCCCAGCTTCAGGTCATTTATGACAATCCTTGGGTCATCTGTCCTTGTACTGTATGTCTATGAGCATTCTTATCCTATTGCAACAGAAGGGAAACATTAGAACTTATACTTTACTTCACTACTGCATAAAAGGGAAAAAACAGCTATGAGCCTATTAATAAAGGTTATTCCTAACAAGGGAGTGTTTAATTCAGAGATCGTACTGACCTGCTGGCACATGATGATACAAAGCTTATCAGCCGGTTTAGATTGGCCAGGGCAATTATTTCGGAGCTCTGCACAGAGCTGGCCTCAGTGTTACAGAGGGAAACCAGGAGGAACCATGCGTCACCGATGCCAGTTTAAGTTCTCACTATGCTGCGGTCCTTTCAACCGTAACTTCTCAGAGGGAGCTGACTGACAGGTCGGGTATTTAACAGTCATTCCACACAGTGAAAATGCTTTTATGAATAGAAATTTGATTCAGTATATGTGCACCCTATTTGTGATTACCAAATGCAGTGGGACAATGGCCTATTCAACTCATGATTCCTTTATACTATAAAAATAATTATAATTAATCTAAAAAAATTGCTTTGTTGGGAACAACAAAATTTTTATGTGACGTCCTGAATAGTTGTAAAGATTTAAAGTACTTCACATAGTGTGTGTGGTTAAAGTCTTGCTAATAGAATTATGGGAGGCATATTCACATCATTATTATTATTATTATCAGCATTGAGCTATGAATGAGCTCAGTGCAGCAGCTAGACAGCGCCGTTTGGGTTAGATACACACATTGTAAAACAAAACGGATTCGAGCCGACAAACGTTTTATTTTCAGCCAACTTTTAGTCGCTGATCTCATTCAAGTAGTTGTAGATTTGCTGTAACTGACTACAAACATACCCCCTTGGTGTGTAGACACAGTCTTTTTTTTAGCGTTTTTCCGCCGACAGGAACTGGTTCTTTGATTGTCACAGCACCGTTGCCATGGTTATTCTGGACACGTGATGGGTGACTTCTGGCTACTTATACTACTTTGCATATGTACTAAGAGGTGGGGAGCGGGCGGTCCAAATGCCACCTACAGCTGCTTTAAATCCACCGCAACTTAGGATGTATGAGGGCTAAATGTGCGGTGACATGTCTCCGCACAGTTTTGTACATTTGATTTTTTTATTTTTATTTTTTTGTGCGCCGCAGGTTTTAGAATTTCTCCCTACCACAAACTTTTAGTATGAAAGCTGCGCAGTCTTTCGACATAAGGGCCCTGGACCGCAGCGATAACACGTCACAGTAACATGTCCTGGATGACACCATCTGTTGTTCACAAGTACTGCCAGTCCACCTCCTTTACGTTTGCTGCTCCTCTTTAAATCTCTGTCTGCTCGTATGGTCAGAAAGCCTGACAGAGAGACGTTGGAGTCGGGCATATGATCCTGCAGCCATGTCTCAGTGAAACGTATAATACTGCGTTCCCGATACTCTGGCTGGGTCCTTTGTAGGGCTTGGAGTTTATCCAACTTGTTTCTCAACAACTCACATTGCCTATCATGATCGATGGAAGAGATGGTTTGAACTTCCTCCTTCTCTCTCTTCTCTTTGCTCCTGGTCCGCCTCCTTTTAAACTCATCAGGGGTTTTGGGTTGTAGTTGAAATGGTATTTGAGCCTTTGATATATTAATCAGCTGCTGCCAGTTGTATTAGAAACACCTTGTTGCTATGGTTAAGCATCATAACAAATGTTCAAAACACACAACACACAGCATCTGATACCAAAGAGAATAATCGTCCCTAAAAAAATTTGTATCCACAACACGAGGAAACAGAGTTCTGAGTAGCAGTCACCTTCTCAAACCCACGTAGTGGCAGGTGTCTTGGTGGTCACTTTGCATAGATGACTGTTACCTGAATGTCCATGGAATTTCCATGTTATCACATTTCCTCCAAGAAAAAATATATATAGCAAACTTAAGCCTCAACCCCCCTAACAACAAACCAATGCAGTGAACAACGAGCCCAAGCTCACAGTTAGCAGCACTATTCTTGAGATTCTAACTATATTTGTCTGTAACGTTTCTGAGCTGTTTTTGTGTCATTTGGTTGTTCAGGCAGCAGTAAACGAAGGAGAAAAGAAGAGCTGCTGGGCAAACCATTCAGAAGGCCTCAGCATGAACTGGATCCTAATGGCCTGGTCCCTCTGCCCGTCAAAGTTTGCTTTTCATGCAACAGGTAAAACACCAGTGTTTACTGATAGGGTTTTTCCTCCAAAGAGGTTCCACTGCTTAACCAGGGCTGCTGGTCTGTAAAATAACTAGTTTGCTTCTCCAATATCTAAGAGCCATATAAAAGCCACATCAATTAGTTGTACATTTCAAATGGTTAATGTTAGATCCTCCCCCTGTTTAATTCTATTTTTTGTAGAAGATTGTGGTGCATGGAGACAGTTTAACAACATAAGTCATATTATTTATCTCCGTTTTCCTACAAACAGATTTCCTAATATCACCACATAACATGTTTACAATGTTTGTAACATTAAGGGCTACCTGAGGGGATTGAAGTTGAGTATTAACTGTAGGCTGATGCCCTAACCCTTAAAACTAACATCTTAAACCAAGGGGGAATAGCACCCTGATTCTATAGTCTATGGGCAGGAGATATAACAAAGATGAGCAAAGAAGCTGCAGCTCCTATCTTTCTTCTTGGACCATTCGGCAGGTAAGTATCCAAAACAACTGCACATATTTATTTAATTTTCTGACACATAATGCCATTTTGTCCAAGACAACTTCAATTCTCAGTATCTGACAGTTAGTCAGTATTACTCTGTTCTTCTGACTGCAATAACAGTTTAAAGGGCAAAGCAACAAACTTATGGCAAATCTCATCTGTGCTGACTTGATATGGAATTGTTTTCATACGATAACAGCATTACTATTTGTGAATTCAACTACTTCAAAATACAGTTTATGTGAACAAAGACAACAGGAGAGATTATAACGTGCTAGGCAATGGGATAACGCATATGCTTAACTGTGAATTATGTCATGACCCATGTGTGTTTTTAAACTGTTTTTCAGACATAATATAAATGAACAAGATCTAGTTCAAGCTGGAGCAGTGAACTTCGTTCAGATTATTTATATAAGGAACTATGAACATGAATTAATTCATATTAGTTGGAGAAGATGGTTGGCTGAACTGGATGTAGAACTAGTTCTTGTTATGGATGAACTGCTTAAATAAACATTGTGAGATGTCCATTTGTTATGGATATATGATTCTGTGGCCTTTACTAATCATCTCTTTGCTGCCCTAGTGAAGATGTCTGCCCTTGTTGCTTATCTGCTGCACCGCTCACTGCTACATGCTTACACACCATAACCTCTGATCACATAAAATGCAACACATAGCCAAGGATCAACTGATACAAGAGGATGACGCCCTTTAGGAGGGTTGAGAACAGGCATGGATAAAAGCAGGGCTCATGCTCCATTCTTTGCTCCTCTCGGTTCATCCCTAAGATGGGCTGAGGGGGGCCCGGTACCAAAGGTGAATGTCACTCTGTATCTGTTCAATTGTATACTCTGTACACTGATCATTTTGGCATTAAATCGTGATTTTATACTTAACAATTTCTCATTATTTCACAAGGTAGATACTTTGCTGGTTTTACTGGTTGGGTCTCGGAACTGGAGAGAAACGGACCTGGTGGTGCACAGGGAGGAAAGAGAGTAGAAACTCCCATTTTACAACACTTTGTTTGTGATGCTCAGAGGGTTTTTATCAAACTCCGACAAAAACAACTCAAATTAAATTAGTTGAAGAATATATTACTGTCAGAATTTTCAAGCTAGATTCCACAATCAATGGCTGTCATCAAGACTTCAATTTAGCACTCATCAGTTGTTCAAAGTATTTCATGATAAAAACTTTGATTTGGGTAATGTAGGTGGGGTGGAGGGGGGCTTTGATGACCTCTGGAAACTTGTATTTCTGTCTTCACAATTACAGCGGCACAAATGAAAGGTTTAGCAGCACAATTTATGGGCACCAATTTTGTCAGCACAGAGTACTATGCTAAGTAAGCACCGTCTTGCTAGTTGACCGCTAAAAATGGTTTGGTGAAAACGGCCCCTATGAGTGTATCCTGTCCTACTACAGACCGTCTGTACTAATGGACCTTGGTTTTCTCAAACAGGAGTTGCAGGATGGCTCCACTGATCCAGTGTGACTATTGTCCACTTCTTTTCCACATGGACTGTCTGGACCCCCCACTGACAGCTTTGCCTACTGGCAAGTGGATGTGTCCAAACCATGTTGAGCATATAGTGGTAAGACAAACAGTTGTGAGTTGACCCTTTTGTTTACTTTGTGGACAGTTTCAGGTTTTGTAATGTTTTTATCCAGCTGAACCAGAGAAGCCTCAGCTTGTCTAGTCGCTGTCAGCTCTTTGACCAGTTCCAGGACAGGATCTCTCAGCATGCTGTCAGGTTGAACTTCCTTCATAGAGTCCATCGGCAGAATGCTCCCAGTAGGCGGACCTCTTACCAGCAGAACAAGAAAACCATTAAGGTACAATCATGCTGCAGTGTTTGTATGTGTGTGCGTGCAACAATCACTAGTCACGTGTTGGATTTTCCCTGTACTGTGTCTCTCTGCCTTGGTACAATTTAAGCATTTGTATTTACATTACTGATTAGTTTCAAAGCAGTGTTCTTCTGCAAAAATTTGACTTTTTTTGTTGCAGAGTATGCATCTTTAAAATAAAAAACTCTTTGGATATTAACTGAATTGACTCACTTTAAGACTATAAACATGTGAAATACCTTGTTAAGCCAATACAGTATATTCAGCTGTTGGAAGCCAGACCAGAAATCTGACAGATATTGTTGTTGTCTAGGTGCCAGATGCAATCAAGTCTCAGTACCAGAATCCTCCCCCTATGCTGCTTCCTGCAGGGGTAAATCAGTTGGAGTTGGTTTGTAGCAGACTTCCCAACCATCAGCCCTCAAAGCACCTGACAACAGAGATTGAACAGGAAGAGGTGGGTACAAGCAAAGATGGCTCACATCATTGATTTTCTATTTAGTCTTCTAGGAATCCCCTGTTTAACTCACTTTTACTCACTTTCTGCTAAATTCAACAGTGGCTTCAGGACATCATTGCCCTCCAGTGTAGCATCATGAGACACCTATCCATTAATCAGAAGGTCAGATCTGCCACATCCACAGAGTTTCCAGTGGAGTTTGAGAGTAAAAAAACATGTGTTACATCAGAGGAGGTGAAAGCTCAGGCGGCTGAAGAAAGAACTTCTGATCCATGCTCTAAGTCCTGCATCATGCCTGATCATCCCCAAGAAGCCTATATATCTAGGGACACCTTAACAGAATTGGGTGTTTGTAAATGCAGCATGGCACCATGTCCGAAATGTAGGAAACCAAATGGACCTCTGGCAGAGCTTCAGCCCCCCAAAGCCAATGGACCCCTAGACTGTAAGAGTGCCTCAGACCCTTGCAGGCAGCCTGACCTGCAGCATAGATTAAAGACTAATGCCACATCATCCTCAGACTCAGCTATCCCTTCAGGGCTAATGAACCACTTAGGAACAGAGACAGTGAAAAGGGATCCAGAAAGTACAACTGAAGCCTTCCCTCAGAAAAACTGCCCCACAGCCCCAACAGTTTGGCCTCTCAACAGCCAGCAGAATCATAGGGGCCAGATGGAGCTCCAGGAGTACTGTTTGAGCATTGATGATAAACCCCCGTCCTCCTTCACCAGCAGTTCCTTGTCAGACGTACCACATAAAGGCAGCTATAGGCAAAACTTGACAAAGCACGGACCATTATCACCGCCTCCAGGTAAACATTACCTTCACCCTTAGAGCTGTACAACAAAAAAACATAAGTTATATTAATTTTTTTTATATATATATTATATTATATATATATTATATATTTATATATATTATATATATATATATATATATAATATATATATTTTAATATAAATATTTAAAATTATCCCACCAAAACCCCCCCCCATCCAAACCCTTTATAAAGTGGCTTGAGGGGATGTGTTTTTGAATTTTCGCTTTTATAAAAAACTGAATTTTTAAAATTTAATTAAGTTCTCTGCCCCCATGTAAATAAGGGATATTTTTTTTATGGTAGTTTTAAAAGTGGACCCTCTTTTTAATCAAACAGTATACAGTACTTTTGCAACCCTTTTAAGCAGGTGTTGGGCAAAAAGCTGTAAAAAAGAATGTTTCAGAAATTAAAGATGAAATTTTTTATTTATTTTAATTTTTTGTTTATCAAATTTACAAAATGCTAAGTGGAGAACCCAAAATACCGCCTTTGTCCCTTAAAAATAACTTCAGCGTAAAAAAGAACAAGATTCTGGAAGTGGTGGGCGGGGCCCCCTAGGGGCCCTTTATCTCAAAATCAAGGGACGTCCTTTTGGGATTACAGGGGGATGTGAGAAAGCCCCATTTCCCCAGAAGATCTGTGTTAGTTTCCCAAGAAAGGGGTTTTTTACCAACCCCCCAGGGTGAGTCATTCAAAAATTTTGTGCAATTTTACCTAAAGAAACTGATGCTGTTTTGACGGCAAAGGGTGGTTACCCCAATTTGATTTTGGTTTTTGATTTTTTCTTTTTTTTTCATTCCCCTGGGATTTTTTTAATTTAAGGGAAAATAAATGATTAACACTTCCATTTTTGAAAGCGTTCTTGGTTTACAGCATTTTTTCACACCTGCCTGAAACTTTTGCACAGTACTGTATATATTTTTTGTTTTGTTTTTGTAGACGTGTTGCTTAAAAAGGCAGATGACTTTCTTTACCACTGTCTGTTAATAATGTTGTCAGGAGTCTGTTAGTGACCAGGTGCTGGTGGAAAAGGCAGTTGTTAAAATAACAGTTAAATACAGTGCTTGATTTCATACCCTTTAATAACTTTTTAAATATTGGAAAAACATTACCTGTCACTCATGGGTATGTCTAGTATTTCATGCCTGTGCAACCTCCCGGTGATTCTCTGTAGGAGTTTCAAATTGAAGGTCAAATCATGTTACTTCACACATATTTGTCCTGCTATTATCTGTGTCATTTAACATTAAGTACTTGGAGATAAGGTCTGAAACATTCCCTTTTTACAACACAGGCTTGCACACCTACCATAAAGGGAATGAATGCACAAAAAATGATTCTGGTCAGGATTCCAGTTGATTCTTAGGATTGGATTGAGGTCCGGATCCAGTTAATAATAATCAAAAGCCAATTTACTTGTGGCTCTGAGCTGGTGATGAACTTGATCAGAGATCCCATTCTCAACTTCAGTTTTATCTGTTTTCCCACAAATATACTGAATATAAACTAGGGCTAATTTACAGAGCAGTGTAAAAAGGATAAGCTGAATTTTTATTTAATCATAGTTGTGTGAAGTCATTATTAATATTTGTCTTGCATGTTGTAGATGTCAGATCGCAGTCAGAACAATGAGAAAATGAGTTGAGCAGTGAAAGGTTAACAGCTGATCAGAGGGTCCCTGTTTTAGCTGGTTTTAGTGATTGAAAGCAACTCAGAACGAAGAGGTGTACATTTATGGAATATAGTGTCATATTAATAGTAATGGTCTACATTTTCATAAGATACCGCTGTTCTGTTTGTTGCTGTTTTCTCAGCGAAACAAATGTTTTAATACAATCAATTATTATAACAGAAGGTGTTGGCTGTCACATTTCACCTGATCAACCCTAACTTGCACTACACTGTACTAGGCATGAACTAAAATGTAAGAGTCTCCCAATCTGATCAAATGATGAGTACAAATTCTATGGTTTTACTGAATCACACAATTAACACAAACATTTTAAACAAAATCTATCATTTGATCTAATTGTTTTTAATTAAAAATGAGAAGCATTATTTTTTCTACTGCTGCTACAATAATATACCATTTTATTAATTGATACAAAAAATGTAGTTTTAACTGCTTATTGTTCACAGTATTAAGTCTTTTTGTTATGCTGATGTTTACTGACTCGCTCTGGGAGTTTCGCAAGCTGCCATAAACTGGCATATTAGTTGGGCTCTCTGCTCAAGCATCCAGAATGCGACCAATAGCTTTACTGACGGGCAGTACATAGCAACAAGTGGGGGATGATTAGAACTCTGTTTTCTCAATACATCCTGAACAAAGTCTCTCACATCTAATTACAAAGTCTTTAATCTGTAGGGATAGTATAAAAGAGTTATTATACTATCAACTCTGATAGTATAATTCAATTCAATTCAAAAATACTTTATTAATTAAAATAAATTAAATATCTGTAACAATCTTCAAAATAGTCTCTTGTGAAAGTGCCGACAGTAAATTTCTGCCAATATAGAAATGATTTCACACATTGTAAACATTTTCAGTTCAAGTTGTTTGGAATTGCATTTGAAAAAACCAGCTGATATGTTTCAAAAAACTCTGTGATATGAAGTTTGTCTGGTAATTTGACTATTGCTGATGATTTCACTGGACCTCACATCAAAATTTGGAACAATTCCTTTAAGGGGTTTTATCAAAAGGTTTGTTTTTATTTATGCTTTAAAAAAGCAAAACAATACAAATGATGCAGGAGGGTCGCTGCACCACCGCTGGTTATATTTGTTTGGTAGAGTCAAACATTGTTCAGCATGTGGTATGAAGTGAAAGGTGAAAAACATCATGAGAAGATAAAGCTGCAGTTATACATAAATCTATATCATCCAGCTAATTCATTTTGCTGACCCCATAGTCTTTTTTTTTTTTCTACACAGATAAAAAGGGTGGTCCTGGACTTATGGACCCTCTGGTGCCCAGTGCACTCTCCTCTATCCCAAACCTTTCCACTTGCATGAACAGTGCCAGGGACATTGGTGGTAAGGAGCTCACATGATAGTAACTCATGACGGTTGTTGTGGTAATGCAGACAAAGCGATAGTTGTCTATCTTGTGGTTGTGCAGGGATCGAGCTGGACAAGTTAGATGCAGAAATGATCAAGCTCCTGGCCTACCAAAGGATCCAACAGCTCTTCCCCCACAAGGTTCTCAACACTCCATCTCTCCTGGCCACAAGCAATTCCTCAAAAATCCCACCACCACATCATGACTGTAAGAGAGTGACACTGCCTGCTGTGTTTCACACCTTACCCGTCTTGATTTCAGAAAATGTATAAAGTCAGTGGGTTAAAGCTGAGCTACTGATCTGCAGGTCAGAAGAAGGTGCAGGCACGAGCTGTTCTTTATCCTCTGGCAGGACGAGGAGACACCATCAACATGTGCTATAGGACGTTGTACATAGGATCTGGTAAGACATTCAGATTGCATCCAGCTGAATCCTACATCAGATGATCTGTGTTTTCCTTCTGCTCATTGTTAGGGTTCTAGATATAGAAATGTTTAATCTGGTCTGACCTGTTTTGGTAACGATTGGCTCATTGTAACAAGGATACCACAAAATAGTTGATCTGTGTGAAATCTACGGAAAGAAATGAGGCTGCAGATTTAAAAATATAAACACAAAGCTGAAACAATGTATAAACAGTACATTTAGAAACATTGTGATATATGAAAAAAATGTCTTATTTACATGTATTTGTTACTAAATACAACACAGTGTGGTATCACATGTTGATGCCGTTAGGTACCAACCGATTTCCTGCATTAGTACTTTTTATTTAAAAAATAATCACCTGACGGAAAATCCATTAAGCTCCAAGGTGTTTAACAGCATGTAGCTGGATTGCAATAATTACAACATCAGATCAAATGGACAGGACACCTACTGGTCCTATGTTGGAGTAAGAGACCCAAACCTCTCAGGCCTGGATTAAACACACTCTTGAAGTGAGTCAGCTCACCGCTGCAGTGATGGAGTTGAAGTTCATGTCAGAGGTGATCCCACATGTTTATTTGGGTAAATTGTGGATACAGTTATGGTAAATTTTACAATGAATAAAAAAGTTTTATCTTTGAATCAATTAAAACCATCATTATATAAGTTACAGTGTTTTGCTTCTGTCGTAACTCACTGCGTTTTCGTTTTCTGAAAAGGTGCTGACATGGATGTGTGCCTTACAAACTATGGTCACTGCAGCTATATATCTGGGAAACACGCCTGTATTTTCTATGATGAGGTATGAGCTGTTGTCAGTTTGTGCTTTCTGTAATGCCCACTCATTTTCCAGCTAGGCTTCACCATCCTGCCTGTTATTCTGTGTGTCCTACAGAATACGAAACACTATGAGCTCCTCAACTACAGCGAGCATGGCACAACAGTGGACAACGTCCTCTATTCGTGCGACTTCTCTGAGAAGACCTCACTGTCCCCACCCAGCAGCCTCGTGGCCAAGGTCCAAGGAATAATCCGTAAGTTCTTCTGTGGTTAAAATCAGCGCAACTCTATGCACCCTATAAAAACACTAGAACCATAACTGGTGTGAGCTTTTAATTAAAGTCTTCAGTTCTTCGACTATACAAAAAATGCTTAAAATACTATGTGAAATGGAAAACAGGAGCATTTTCGGTAACATCAATGGTCAGGACCTAACCTGACCATTGAACCTGACCTAACCTAAATCTTCTTAATATGGGGGCTAACGTAGTCAGAGATTATATATTTGTCCCAAACCAAAGTCAGGATACATGACATAACAGTGTTTTCATGTGACAGACGTATTTACTCCACGGGGATTACTGATTTTACATAATTTGTCCAATTTGCCCATATCTTAAAAAAAGATTCCCTTTGACCTCTAACAGAGAATGATAGTTTCTCCAGAATATAAATCTCCTGTACAATTTTGAACCACTCATCTACTGTAGGTGCTTCAGGTTTTAACCATTTTCTGGTGATTGTCTTTTTACTTGCTGCAAGCAGCATTAAAAACAATTTTTTATCCTTTAGAGTCCAATTATCAAATGGAATGGCCACTAGATACAGGACTTAAGTCAGAATGGTTTAATCACTGGACAGCTCCAGAAAATATGGTGATGATTTGCCTCGTTTGTCCCACAGAGTGTCCAACAGCTGCCTCCTCTGCCCAGATACTTTTTCTGAGCTGGAGTTTCAAAATATCTAACAGTGTTTTTCCAACAGAACTCTCTCCATGTTCTGAAGCTCGAGGTCATCCAGTGTAGTTTATTGATCTGTTCCCAGCCTCCAGAAGAGATGGTCAAATCGCCTTCTTTTATCCATCTGTTTCTTATGTAGTCCGTGTCACTTCGTCTAGAAGCTTGAATACCATTGTATAGTATAGAAATAAGTTTCTTGCGTAAACCTGATTTCAACAGAGACAGGAACACTAAAAAGTTACGGTTTAGCTGTTTTTCCCAATTATCTCGTATATTATGATTAAAGTAGGCCCTAACCTGTAGATATCTGTAGAAGTCGTCTTTTTCCAACCCGTAGACCTCTGAAGTTCCTCAAAACTCTGAAACTCCCCCTTCTGGGTAAAAGTGTAGTAGTAAGTGGTTAATCCTTTTAGTATCCATCCCTTAAATCTTACATCAGTCTTGTTTGGTTTTAAAGCTGAATCGAATGCACACCATCTGAATATTCTGGTCTGATTCTCTAATTTACAAGTTCTACCTATCTTTCTCCAGGAGATCAGCATTGTGTGTAGCATTGACTCCTGTGGAATTGTCAGCCTTTCTTATACGTCCTTGTCCATTAACACTGATATTAAAGGTATTCTCTCCACCGTTGTGCCCTCTATATCTTTCCATCCAGCATCATAAGAAGGCGAGCAAAGACATATCACTGGTCTTAATTGAGCTGCAAGATAATAGTCCTGTAAGTTGGGAAGGCCAGTCCACCCTTCTCCTTCTTTAATTGCAGCATTCTATATCTCACTCTAGTCTTTTTCCCTTGCCAAATATATTGTGATAATAATCTATTCCAATCCATGAAGTGCTTGTCTGCTGTCTGAATAGGTAAACATTGAAATAGATATAGTGTATATATATAGATGTAACATATTCTATTCTGGAATATAAATTTGAAAAGGGGATCAAATTCCATCTCTGTATATCTGATTTCAGCTTTGAGATCAAGGGACCATAGTTGGCATCAAAAATCCTGGAGAAATTCTTGGACAATGTGACCCCTAAATATTTTATGGAATCAGCTTCCCAATTCCATTTGTACAAACTTTTGATTTTGTTCTGTGGGTTATAATTTATCGGTAAAACTTGAGTCTTGGGAATGTTTATCTTATTACCCGATAATAAACCATACTCCTCAATCATCCCCATAAGTTTGGGTAGAGTCTGAGCTGGCCTTGTTATACACTGCTCAACAAAATAAAGGGAACACTTAAACAACACAATATAACTCCAAGTGAATCAAACTTCTGTGAAATCAAACTGTCCACTTAGGAAGCAACACTGATTGACAATCAATTTCACATGCTGTTGTGCAAATGGAATAGACAACAGGGGGAAATCTTTGGCGATTAGCAAGACACACTCAATAAAGGAGTGGTTCTGCAGGTGGGGACCACAGACCACTTCTTAGTACCTATGCTTTCTGGCTGATGTTTTGGTCACTTTTAAATGTTGGTGGTGCTTTCACACTCGTGGTAGCATGTGACTGACTCTACAACCCACACAAGTGGCTCAGGTAGTGCAGCTCATCCAAAAAAGCAGGTTCACACTGAGCACATGTGACAGACGTGACAGAGTCTGGAGACACCGTGGAGAGCGATCTGCTGCCTGCAACATCCTTCAGCATGACAGGTTTGGCAGTGGGTCAGTAATGGTGTTGGGTGGCATTTCTTTGGACGGCCGCACGGTCCTCCATGTGCTCACCAGAGGTAGCCTGACTGCCATTAGGTACCGAGATGAGATCCTCAGACCCCTTGTGAGACCATATGCTGGTGCGGTTGGCCCTGGGTTCCTCCAAATGCAGGACAATGCTAGACCTCATGTGGCTGGAGTGTGTCAGCAGTTCCTGCAAGATGAAGACATTGAAGCTATGGACTGGCCCGCCCGTTCCCCAGACCTGAATCCGATTGAGCACATCTGGGACATCATGTCTCGCTCCATCCACCAACGTCACGTTGCACCACAGACTGTCCAGGAGTTGGCGGATGCTTTAGTCCAGGTCTGGGAGGAGATCCCTCAGGAGACCATCCTCCGTCTCATCAGGAGCATGCCCAGGCGTTGTAGGGAGGTCATAGAGGCACGTGGAGGCCACACACAATACTGAGCCTCATTTTGACTTGTTTCAAGGACATTACATCAAAGTTGGATCAGCCTGTAGTGTGTTTTTCCACTTTAATTTTCTGTGTAACTCCAAATCCAGGCCTCCATTGGTTAATAAATTAGATTTCCATTGATGATTTTGTGTGATTTTGTTGTGGGCACATTCAACTTTGTACAGAACAAAGTATTCAATGAGAATATTTCAGTCATTCAGATCTAGGATGTGTTATTTGAGTGTTCCCTTTAGAGCAGTGTAGTTACCAGTAAATTATCTGCAAACAATGACAGCTTTTGCTACCCCGATGGCATCTGAACTCCTGCTATATCTGACCTCTGCCTTATCCACTGACTTAACGGCTCTATGAAAAGGTAAAAGAGGATCGGCGAAATACAACATCCCTGTTTTGTACCTCTTTCCAAGACCAAGGGATCAGAAAGATCTCCGTTAATTTTTATCCTAGCAGATGGTTTATGGTATAATGCTGCAATTACATCAATTATGGTCTGGTGGAACCCAAACCTGGACATCACTTTATTAAGGGAGTCAAAAGCCTTCTCTGCATCCAAACTTAGTACCAGGGTCTTATTTTTTGTTGTTGTTGTAACCTTACATAATTTAGAATATGTAAGGTTTTTCTGATATTATCTTGTGTCTGTTGGCCTCTGATGAAGCCCGTTTGGTCCTTATGAATTATCTCTGGCAAGATTTTTTCCAATCTCTGTGAAATTATGGCAGCAAGTTGTTTATAATCAATATTTAACAAACTTACTGGGCGGTAGTTTCTGCATTTCGACTTATCTTTTCCCTCTTTAGTGAACTAATTGCGTCTCTCCAAGATGGGGGGGATTATTTTCTTTTCCAGCACACAGTTGAAAGCTTTTAATAAAACAGGGACTAACTGATCTTGCATTTCTCTATACCATTCGGAGGTAAAGCCATCTGTTCCTAGAGATTTCCCTCCCTTGAACTTCCTAATAACTGCTCTTACTTCTGCTTCAGTTATTTCTGCTGTTAATTGTTCGTTCTGCTTATCCATAATTCTGGAAGGAGACAGCTGGGAGAGAAATGCATCTATCTGCTGTTCATTATTCAATTTGGGTTGGGAATATAAAGTTTGGAAAAAAATCCCTGAAGCATTTTGAATATTTTCTAAGCAAGTTTCAACCCTATTTGTATGTGTATTTTGTGAATAGATCTATCAGCTTGTTGTTTTCGTAATTTAAATGCTAGGAGCTTCAGAGATGTCCCCCCCCCTGCATCGTAGTATTTTTGTTTAGTAAAGAGTTTCTTTTGTATTTCTTGCATGCTTAAATTACTCAGTTCTTTTTTACCTCCTCAATTTTAGTTCTAGTTGCCCCCTGGGAAGTTCTGGAATGCTCTTTCTCCTCTTCTAACTGATTTTGTTTTTGTTGTCTAATTTTCTTTTCGTAGGAGGAAATGCCTATTATTTTCCCTTTGACCACAGCCTTCAGAGCGTCCAAAGAATTGTTGGACCCACCTCTTCATTATCATTCTCTTCCAAATATCTTTTAATTTCAGTTCTTATATTCTCCTTAAAGTTTGAGCTATTTCAGAAATTTGTATTTAGCCTCCAGAGAGTGGTCCTACTCCTCTCTGTCAGGTGAAGAGAGATATAGATATAGAGATATAGATTGGACTGTGATCAGAAATCGGGCTCGATCCGATCTCCAACACCTCTATCTTATGTACATCATTTTTAAACATGAAGAAATAATCTATTCGTGAGAATACATTATAAGAAGAGGAATAGTGCGTGTAATCGCAACTACTTGGGTTTTTGTCCCTCCACACGTCCACTATTCCCATTTCGTCCATCACATTTCTAAATCTTTTACTGTTTTTCTTTTTTTTTTTTTTTGGTTACTTTTCCATTTGAAGAGTCCAGATCTGGGTCCAACCTGACATTAAAATCACCAGCACAAATCATTATGCCAAAACATAATTTATTTCTAATTGATGACTGCACATATGGCCAGCATCAGCATCTTCTGATTTGGTTGAAAGCAAACATGTAGAAGCAGAAGGGTCCATGGCTGAGGTGGAAGATAAAACATGCATCTCACTTGTGCAACAATAGGCTTGGTTTGGCTATGAATAACTATTATTAAGTGGCAAAGTCATTCACAAAGTGTCAAGCCTCAATGCCTACAGCATACAGCATTTTTTTCCTGTTTCTTCTTATTTTATGAATGCTGAAGGCACACTAGGTTTTTGATTAACCTGAGAAAGAACAAACAAACTCTCCTCACTCGCTAAATTTTTACTCAACCTATGCAAATTATACATCAAAACGTAGGATGCTCTTTCGCGATTCAGAAAATGTCTATTATGATCGACTGTATCAAATGCAGCACTGAGATCTAACAGAACCAGTACAGACACAAGTCCATTATCGGAGGCAATGAGAATATCATTAGTGACTTTCAGCAGAGCTGTTTCAGTGCTGTGATGAGCTCTGAAACCTGACTGAAACTCCTTCAAACTGGTCATTGCTGTGTAAATGCTCACACATTTGATTAGCAACTATTTCTCAAGAATTTTAGATAAGAATGGAAGATTGGATATCGGTCTGTAATTTATTAAGTCATCTCGATCAAGCGAAGGTTTCTTAAGCAAAGGTTTAATTACAGCTACCTTAGCTTAAAAGCTTGTGGTACATATCCATTTACTAAAGATAAATTAATCATATCTAAAATGGGGCTGGTAATCAGAGGGAACACTTCCTTAAATAATTTGGTTGGGATTGGGTCTAACATACAAGTTGAAGGTTTAGATGAAGCTAATATTTCTGATAACTCAGGAAGCTCCACAGGATCAAAACAGTCCAAACACAGGTCAGGTTCTACAGTTACTTCCAATGTTGTCTCACTTGTTTAGAATGAGGTAATCATCTTCGGGAGTATGTCAAAGATTTTCTTCTTAATAGAATCAAGTTTATTTTGGAAGAATCCCATAAAGTCATGACTGTTGAGAACTAAGGGAATGGATGGCTCAACAGAGCTATGACTCTGTGTAAGTTTAGCAACTGTACTAAAGAGAAACCTAGGATTATTCTTGTTCTCTTCTATTAAGGATGAGAAATAAGCTGTTCTAGCTTGGTGAAGTGTCTTTTTATACAACAGTAGGCTATTTTTCCAGATTAAGTAGGAATCCTCTAGGTGTGTAGAGCGCCATTTTCTCTCCAATTTTCTAACATTGTGCTTTAAAGTACGCAGCTCTGAATTAAACCAGGGAGCCTGCCTCCTATGAATAATTACCTTCTTTTTCAAGGGGGCTGCATTGTCTAATGCACCACACAATGATGAAGTAACACTCTGAACAAGAGAATCAATTTGTGAAGGGCAAGAAACAAAATTATTGCCCTCCACTGTGTTTTTCTGTGATAATGAGGAAATTAAAAGTGGAACAGATTATTTAAAGGTTGTTACAGCATTATCTGATAATGATCTACAATAATGAAATTTTCTTTCAGGTGTGGAGTACTCTGAACATTTTTTAATAACCTTTGAGTTTAATTTAACAGACAGGACAGGGTTATGAGAACATGTTATGTCTTTATACTCAATGTCATATGTCAGCACAAGGTCCAGAGAATGAAGACAAAGATGGGTAGGTTTGTTAATGTTTTGAGCAAAGCCAAATGAGTCTAAGATGGCATTAAAGGCAATATTTAAGCTATCACTTTCAGTGTCAACATGAATGTTAAAATCCCCCACTATAATAACTTTATCTGTATTTAACACCAAATCAGATAAAAGGTCTGAAAACTGATCTAAAAATTGAGAGTAAGGGCCTGGTGGACGGTACAAAACAACAAACAGAAGTGGTTTTAGTGCTTTGCAATTTGGATGAGGAAAACTAAGGATTAAATATTCAAAAGAGTTGTAGCTATTGATTGGTCTGGGACTAGTCAATAAATCGGACTGAAAGATGGTTGCTACTCCTCCTCTCGCCAGTATTTCGAGGAATGTGAAAATTTAAATAATTAGTAGGAGTTGACTCATTTATAGTAACATAATCCTCTTGCTGCAGCCAGGTTTCTGTGAGGCAAAATAAATCAGTCTGATTGTCACAAATCAGGTCACTAACTACCAAAGTCTTTGAAGAGAGAGATCTTATGTTCAGTATACCACATTTAATTGTTTTATTTTTTTTTAGTCTGAGTTGTGTTTATTTTTATTAGATTTTCCTGATTTCCTCTTTTTAGATAATTTTTTAATCTATTCAATTTTGGCTGTGGGCGAGACACTATCTTAATAGGGTAATGGGAGGGTAGCAGTACAGAAGCTGCAGAGAGGAGTATTAAACTACGACCCTGCTTCCTGGTCTGAACCCTGGGTTGTCAGAGTTTTGGAGAACTAATAAATTCGGCCAGATTCCTAGAAAGAAGAGCTGCTCCATCCAAAGTGGGATGGATGGATGCCGTCTCTCCGGATCAGACCAGGTTTTCCCCAAAATGTTCGCCAATTATCAATGTAGGCCACATTGTTTTCTGGACACCACCTAGACAGCCAGCGGTTGAATGACAGCATGCGGCTAAACATGTCATCACTGGTCAGATCAGGGAGGGGACCAGAGAAAATTACGGAGTCCGACATTGTTTTAGGAAACTTACACACCGATGCAACACTAACTTTAGTGACCTCCGATTGACGTAACCGGGTGTCATTACCGCCAGCGTGAATAACAATCTTACTGTATTTACGCTTATCCTTAGCCAGCAGTTTCAGGTATGATTTGATGTCGCCCGTTCTGGCCCCTGGCAGACATTTGACTATGGTCGCTGGTGTCTCTAGTGCCACGTTTCTGACTATGGAGCTGCCAATTACCAGATTTGGCTTCTCAGTGGGTGTGTCGCTGAGCGGGGAAAATCTGCTAGAAACGCAGACGGGTTGGTGGTGACCTGTGGGCTGAGATCTAGGACTATGCTTCCTACGTACCGTCACCCAGCCGGCCTGAGGCCGCGGCTGCGCGGGAGGACTGCTACCGGGAGCTACCCTCGGTGGCTCCGTACTGGCTAAGGGGCCTCGGCTATCTGTTGGTTTTTCAACAGCGCGGAGCGGGCCTCCAAATCTGACACCCTTGCCTCCAAAGCTACAAAAAATGCTACATTTATTACACGTACCATTATCACTAAAGGAGGCAGAGGAGTAACTGAACATCTGACACAGAGAGCAGGAGAGAGGAGGAGACTCAGAGAGAGAAACAGCAGAACGGGTAGCCATGGTGGAGCTAACGCTAAGCTAGCGACCCCTTACCACTACTAGAAAACCGTGTAAGACACGGAGAGTCCCCAAAAGTTAAATACAGCAACAGAAAGTATGTGTTTTAACGTGCTTATGTATTATAACAAGTAAGAGATATCACAGTAGAGAGAAATCAGATCAAACGAGAGAGCCTTCACATACCAAACAATCCACCGAGTGCAAAACAGGAAGTGACGAATACGGCTTACCACGCCTCCTCGTTCAGCAACTCGACTCTCGTAGAAATACCATTCAACTGCTTTCACAGCCTTCTGCTATTTTTGTATAATTCAACTTTTTGATAACCTTTACAGTTTTCTACAATTTTGATTCAAACTTTATTACAATTTTTTCAGATTTTCAGTTTTAAAATGTAATCCAATGATGGAATGTTCGTGTTGCTAGAGTGTACACTCTAGGTTTTTGAATAACCTGAGAAATAACAAACTCTCTTCACTTGCTCAATTTTCACTCTACTGGCACAAATTATGTATCAAAATGTAGGATGCTCTTTCGCGATTCAGAAAATGTCACCTTCATTGATGTGGGACTAACGGATTTCACGCAACACGCCCGTAAACCGTTCAAGTTAGAGACATGAGCTTTGCAGCAATTAATCTTCGGACCTTGCTGGCGCTCACAGTGAAGGAATTTTTTTGATACCTTTTATCGTTTTATCTTAAAAAAGGTTTGTTTAGGAGTACCAAATCTGTCCTTCCCAAAATTTCTTAAAATTCAAAAATTTCAAAATTATCCACTTTTCTACATTGTCACGTCTCCTACACGGATTTATGTAGACACATGAAAATTTCCTGGATTGTTCACCGATCCCTGCTGATACCTACGGTTCAAAAGAATATTTGGATACCTTTTATTGTTTTCTCGTGAAGTAGGTTTGTTTGAGATTGAAAAATTATTCACCTTCACTCAGGTTAAAAATGGTCAAAATTATCCACTTTTTCACAGGGTCACAACTCTCAGACAGATTTTTGTAGAAACTTGAGAAGCTCCACAATTGTTCAGCAAGGCCTGCCGATTCATACGGTGCATGAATCAAATCGATAGCCCTTATAGTTTCCGAGTTATTAGACGTTGTTCGAGAGCATGTTCAGGCATTTTTGTGTTTTTCTCCATTTTTCCCTTTCTTTTCACCTAGTGTTTTGCCTTTTAATATTATATTTTCAGCAAAAAAGTGTTAATATTTTCGTTCCCCTGTCCGTTCTGAATAAAACTGTCCAAGAATGATGTCGATAGCCCTTACGGTTTCCGAGTTATGGGCGGCAGTTCGGGAGCATGCGCCTCCATGTTTAAAGCCCAGGGGAAGGGGGAGACGATAGTGAGGCAATGTGTTAGAAATGCTGCAGGTGTCAAGTTACACTGGACACTCTTTGCTGATTCATTCCTCACTGTTCTATTTATAGCTCTGTGTATCTCCTACTGTCTATGTCTGTATATGATTCTGTCTTTGTTTCTGCATCTATTCTCTCCGTGTCTCACACACACGCACTCAGACACACCCACACACACATTCGTGGATTACTATCTTTGTGAGGACTTTGCATTAACTTCCATTCATTTTCATTCATTTCAATGGCCTAAACCTGATCCAATCCCTAACCCTTTGACCATCTTCATAGGAGGCAACTACATGGCGGCCATTTTGTGTGGGGTATTTAAACAGCACCTAGACAACAGTGATTAAATTTAAAAGGCAATTTCATAGAGTTTGGCATATAGGCTGTTAGCACATCAGAATCAGACCCAAACTCCATCAGAACCAAGAGGAAATCTCCATCAGAACCAGTTAGGAACCTTTAACCAGAACCAGGTCCAAACTCTGTCAGAACCAGGAACAAATCTCCATCCAAACATTCTATAAAGCTTCATGACAACCATATACAATCATCCATCAGAACCAGCCAAACTCAGAAACAGGTCCACCAGACCCAAGAGGAAATCCCCATCAGAACTTGGTAGAAATATCCATCAATTCCATCAGAACCAAGTTGAAATCCCCATCAGAACCTGGTAGAAATATCTATCAGAACCAGTTAGGAACACTCTATCAGAACCAGGTCCAAATTGATCAGAACCAGTAAGAAAGCACCACTCTGTGACTTACGATGGTAAGACCATCTTCATAAGTCCCAGGGGAGCAACAAAACAGCGGACACTTGATGTCAGGTGCTTAAACAGCTTCTACTGCTGTTCAAATACCTGAACAAGAACGAATCATTTTAAAGGGCAATTTCACACACATCCATGGATTACTATCTTTTTGAGGACTTTGGATTGACTTCCATTCATTTTCATTCATTTTAATGGCCTAAACCTGATCCGACCCCTAACCCTTTGACCATTTTCATAGGAGGCAACGACATGGCTTCATTAAAACCATATACAACCATGCATCAGAACCAACCAAATTCCATCAGAACCAGGAAAAAAACTCTATAAGAACCAGGTCCAAAATCCATCAGAACCTGGAACTAATCTAAATTAGAATCAGACCCAAACTCAAACAGAACTAGGAACAAATATCCATCAGAACCTTGTCTAAATTTTCATCAGAACCAAACACAAACACCCACCAGAGCCAAATATAAACACCCATAAGAACCAGATGGAAACTCTATTAGAATCAGGAAGAAACCTCCATTCGAACATGGAATAAATCTCTATCAGAACCTTGTCTAAATTTTCATCGGAACCAAATACAAACACCCATCAGAACCAAATACAAACACCCATAAGAACCAGATGGAAACTCTATTAGAATCAGGAAGAAACCTCCATTCGAACATGGAATAAATCTCTATCAGAACCTGGTACAAATCTTCATCAGAACCATATGCAAACCTCCATCAGAACCAGGTCCAAAGTCTATCAGAACCAGGCCCAAATCTCCTTCAGAAACAGGAGGAGCCTTCTATCAGAACCAGGTCCAACACTCATCAGAACTAGACCCAAACTCCATCTGAACCAGGAACAAATCCATCAGAACCAGTTAGGAACCCTCCACCAGAACTAGGTCCGAACTCCATTAGAACCAGGAACAAATCGCCATCAGAACCAGACCAAAACTCTATCCGAACCAAGAGGAATTCCCCATCAGGACCAGTTAGGAACCCACTATCAGAACCAGATCCAAATTCTATCAGAACAAGAAAGAAACATCCATCAGGGCCAAGTCCAACATCCATCCGAATCTGGAACAGATCTCCATCAGAACCAGACCCAAACTCCATCAGCACCATGAGGAAATCTCCATCAGAACCAGTTAGTGACCCTCCAAAGAACCAGGTACAAATCGCTTTCAGAACCGGCAGGAACCTTCTATGAGAACCAGGTCCAAACTCCATCAGAACCTGGTACAAATCTTCATCAGAACCATGTACAAACCTCCATCTGAACCATGACCAAAGTCTATCTGTATCAGGTCAAACCTATCAGAACCAGAAAGAAAACTCCACCAGAACCAGGTCCAAATCTCCTTCAGAATAAAGAGGACCCTTCTATCAGAATCGGGTCCAACATTCATCAGAACCAGACCCAAACTCCATCAGAACCAAGAGCAATTCTTCATCAGAACCAGTTAGGAACCCTCCATCAGAAGCAGACCCAAACTCCATCAGAACCAAGAGGAATTCCTCATCAGGACTAGTTAGGAACCCACTATCGGAACCAGTTCCAAAATCCATCAGAACTTGGAACAAATATCCATCAGAACTGGACCCAAACTCCATCAGAACCAAGAGGAAATCTCAATCAGAACCAGTTAGGGACCTTCCACCAGAACCAGGTCCAAGTCGCCTTCAGAACCAGGAAGAACCTTCTTTGAGAACCTGGCAAAAATCTCCATCAGACCCTGGCAAAAATCTCCATCAGTACCAGGAAAAAATCTCCATCAGAACCAGGTACAGACTTCCACCAGAACCAGATACAGATCTCCATCAGAACCAGGTCCAAACTCCATCAGAACCTGGCAAAAAGCTCCATCAGAACCAGAAAGAAAATCTGTTTAAGAACCTTCTAAAAATTTTCATCAGAACCAGGAAGAAACCTTCATCAGAACCTTGTAAAATTCTTCATCAGAACCAGGTACAAAGCTCTATCAGATCCACGTCCAAACTCTGTCAGAACCAGGAAGAAACCTTGTACATATTTAACCGTTCAAATTTCACAATTTTCAGCCTTTCAGGACATTCTGGCTATGAGTTTTGGTATGTATACCTTTTTATACTTCTTAAAAGCTCCAGCTTTTTCTGCCGATTTTCGCCCCATTGAAATGAATGGAAAATTGAAAAAATTCCGCAAAATCCAGCAAAACGTTTGTGCTCTTTCACAGCTCACTACTTCCACGTACTTTCAGCTAGAAACTTCATTCCACTTTTAAAATATTCACAAGCCATTCAGCTTTTTGATGTCTATTACGGTTCTTCTACAATAATGATTCAAGTTTTATGCAAGATTTTTGAAGATAATCTTTTATAATAATCAACTTTTCTACAGTCATATCGCCTACACGGATTTATGTAGAAACATTGTTCACCGATCCCTGCTGATACCTACGGTCCAAACATTTTTTGGATACCTTTTACTGTTTTGTCGTGAAGGTTTGTTTGAGAATGAAAAATCTGCCTTCACTCAGGTTAAAAATAGTCAAAATTATCCACTTTTTCACAGGGTCATACCTCCCAGACAGATTTTTGTGCCAACATCGCTAATGTTAGCATGTTAGCTGACAATGGCATTTAAGCTTGTTTTCACGTATAGGCCTTAATGAACATATTGTATTGAGCAAGTTAATGTTACCCAATATGCTAGTGTTAGCCCACATGCTAATGTTAGCATTTAAGCTACAAGCACAGTCAATTGATGACATCATTTTAGCCCCACTCAACAGTTAATAAGTGAGTGCAACTTCCAACTGGAAGGTCCGATTTACTCCAAAGTGAATATGGCTGATCTTTGCCAAACCCCAAACAGTTCTATTGGATTTCATTGAAATTTGAATAAATGGCGCCATCTAGCACATTTCAAGTGCTCTATCTCCCTCATACATCATCGGATCCACTTCATCATCATGGATCAATGCTAAACATGTTGCCACAGTCAATTCATGACATTATTTCAGCTCCGCCCACTAATTAACAACTGAGTGCAGCTTCCATCTGGAAGGTCAGATTTTCCCCAAATTTTAAATGCTTCTCACCAGACCAGAACTCTGCATGACCGAAGATCATATGACATGTTGGTCACAGTGCCACCTAGTGGCGACATGTGGAATTGAACGGCGGCCTTGCCGGTGGCATGTAGGCGGCGATGCCAGGCTCCCGCGGTCGCTGCACTGAGCTGCGAGGGCCTTCAATGCTGCTTGCAGCTTTAATTCCTCACTGCTCTATTTATATATCTGTGTATGTCTGTTTGTCTGTGATTCTGTCTGTCTTTTTGCCTCTATTCTCTCCACTCGGACACACACACACACACATTCATGGATTACTACAACTACAACAGCATGTAGTGCTGTGATTCTCTTTTTTTTCTGCTCACCCTCTTTCTCTCACTATTTTACACACACACACACATCCCTGTTTTACTATCTTTTTGAGGACTTCACATTGACTTCCATTCACTTCTATGGCCTAAACCTGACCCTACCACTAACCCTGTGACCATCTACATAGGAGGGAACAACATGGTGGCCATTTTGTGTTAGCTACTTAAAACAGCTTGTACTTCTGTTCCAACAGCTAAACGGCAATTCAAGTTAAAGGGCATTTTCATAGACCTTTGCATATAGATAGTTGTAAGCATTATAGATGGATAAAGTTAATGTTAGCCAGGATGCTAGTGATAGCCCACATGCTTATGTTAGCATTTAAGCTAACATTAGCATTTAGGCTAATTATAACTTCTAAGGCTACATTGACAAATTGGATGGAATAATTTAATGTTACCCAATATGCTAGTGATAGTCCACATGCTAATGTTACCATTTAAACCAACATTAGCATTTAGGCTAATTTTTGCTTATAAGGCTAAATTGACATATTGGATGGAATGAGTCTATTTTAGCCAACATGCTAATGTTAGCATTTAGGCTAATTTTAGCTTATAAAGCTAAATTGACATATTGAGTGGAATGAGTCAGTGTTAGCTAACATGCTAGTGATAACCCACATGCTAATGTTGGCATTTAAGCTAACATTAGCATTTAGGCTAATTTTCACTTTTAAGGCTAAATTGACATTGATTGGAATGAGTCAGTGTTAGCAAACATGTTAGTGTTAGCCAAAATGCTAATGTTAGAATTTAAGGTAACATCAGCATTTAGGCAAATTTTCATTTACAAGCCTAAATTACCATATCAAATGGAGTGAGTTACTACTAGCCAACATGCTAGTAGCATTTGCCTTTTAGCTAATTTCAGCGTATACACTGCTGTTATAATACTCTTTTCAGCAACTAGTTTTGAGGTAACTTTAGCTTGTCAAGCTGTTTTTTAGCTTAGTCTTCCTACTTGAACAATTCAGATGACCATTTTTGTTGCTAATGTTTCTACGATTTATGCTAATTTATCAGATTTCAGACGATTTTCTACTGTCAGCTTGAGCTTCTTTTTGCCAACTCTTCTGTTATCAGAAGAGTTTTCATTGAATTCTAGCCAACATTGTGCTGTCAACCTTAACTTCTTGCCAGGTTTCAGTAGAAGAGTTTAGCATTTCTGTTTTCTGCTAATTCATTACATTTCAGCAGATTTTCTGCAGTCATCTTCAGCTGGTTTCTGCAAGCTTTCAGCTAGAGAACTTGGCTTTCAGCATTCACACTGCGTTTTCGTAGGAAATGCAATTTTTCTAGTTTAGATTAAAGTTACCATGTTTGTGCACCGCCTGATTATCAGTAATCAATAGCCAAACAGCTCAGTTTTAGTTTCATTAATACCTGTCTGGTGAGGAGCGGTATCATGGAACTATAGATGAGAGTGAATTCACACCCTGGTGTCCATTTTTGTTGCTAATGTTTCTACGATTTATGCTAATTTATCAGATTTCAGACGATTTTCTACTGTCAGCTTGAGCTTCTTTTTGCCAACTCTTCTGTTATCAGAAGAGTTTTCATTGAATTCTAGCCAACATTGTGCTGTCAACCTTAACTTCTTGCCAGGTTTCAGTAGAAGAGTTTAGCATTTCTGTTTTCTGCTAATTCATTACATTTCAGCAGATTTTCTGCAGTCATCTTCAGCTGGTTTTCTGCAGCTTTCAGCTAGAGAACTTAGCTTTCAGCATTCACACTGCGTTTTCGTAGGAAATGCAATTTTTCTAGTTTAGATTAAAGTTACCATGTTTGTGCACCGCCTGATTATCAGTAAATCAATAGCCAAACAGCTCAGTTTTAGTTTCATTAATACCTGTCTGGTGAGGAGCGGTTATCATGGAACTATAGATGAGAGTGAATTCACACACCATGGTGTCCATTTTTTGTTGCTAATGTTTCTACGATTTATGCTAATTTATCAGATTTCAGACGATTTTCTACTGTCAGCTTGAGCTTCTTTTGCCAACTCTTCTGTTATCAGAAGAGTTTTTCATTGAATTCTAGCCAACATTGTGCTGTCAACCTTAACTTCTTGCCAGGTTTCAGTAGAAGAGTTTAGCATTTCTGTTTTCTGCTAATTCATTACATTTCAGCAGATTTTCTGCAGTCATCTTCAGCTGGTTTCTGCAAGCTTTCAGCTAGAGAACTTAGCTTTCAGCATTCACACTGCGTTTTCGTAGGAAATGCAATTTTTCTAGTTTAGATTAAAGTTACCATGTTTGTGCACCGCCTGATTATCAGTAATCAATAGCCAAACAGCTCAGTTTTAGTTTCATTAATACCTGTCTGGTGAGGAGCGGTATCATGGAACTATAGATGAGAGTGAATTCACACCCTGGTGTCCATTTTTGTTGCTAATGTTTCTACGATTTATGCTAATTTATCAGATTTCAGACGATTTTCTACTGTCAGCTTGAGCTTCTTTTTGCCAACTCTTCTGTTATCAGAAGAGTTTTCATTGAATTCTAGCCAACATTGTGCTGTCAACCTTAACTTCTTGCCAGGTTTCAGTAGAAGAGTTTAGCATTTCTGTTTTCTGCTAATTCATTACATTTCAGCAGATTTTCTGCAGTCATCTTCAGCTGGTTTCTGCAAGCTTTCAGCTAGAGAACTTAGCTTTCAGCATTCACACTGCGTTTTCGTAGGAAATGCAATTTTTCTAGTTTAGATTAAAGTTACCATGTTTGTGCACCGCCTGATTATCAGTAATCAATAGCCAAACAGCTCAGTTTTAGTTTCATTAATACCTGTCTGGTGAGGAGCGGTATCATGGAACTATAGATGAGAGTGAATTCACACCCTGGTGTTCTCAAACAGCTTGTACTACACACATATAAAGAATAAACACAAATGACTTCTCTACAAACGATAATTTATTAACAAATACTTTAGTCAACAAACTTTTTAACTAGGCTTATTGAACTTAAGTACAAAGAACAAATGAAAAGGTTAAGAGAAAAAAAGAATAAACCATAACCTATAAAATTACTCTTATGCAAGGAATGATGTTTGCATATTCCAGCCTGTCTGATTGTTAGTGCTGTTTGTGTGCAGGTCGCAGTAAGGAGAGAGAGGAGGACAGGGTTATGGGTTTAATGCCAGCTGGAGGAGTGATGAGCAGCCAGCCTCAGGGCAGCGTGGGGTCGTTGTGCAGCTGCAAGGGGAGCAGTTCCAGCCTTATTGGTGGCAGCGGTGCAGGCTGGGAGGGCACAGCTCTCCTTCATCATGGCAGTTGCATCAAACTGGGATGCCTCCAATTCGTTTTCAGCATCACAGAATTTGCTGATGAGCTGCCAAAAGAAGAGCACGGCATTCTTCCTCCTGCAAGTTGCACAAGCACCACCCAGAGCAGTGGCAGTATGGCCAGCTCTATTCCTGCCTCCACCTGCACACCACCACCCCCCAGCGCTGCTATTGTTAGCAGCCCCTCCAGCCAAGACGAGGCTGATGCTGAGATTGCTCCTCCCCACCAAGTGCCCGTTCTGCAGTACAACTCTGTTCCATAACCCGCACAGGACACATGCTCTGTCTCGTTTTATTTTGCACCTTCCGTGTCACAATAAGGAGAACGCTACGCAGCAGGATGGTCAACAGGGAATAGTTTTTTTTCCATTTTAAATTGTTTATATTTGCATGAAATTTAAGTATTATTGACAAGTATTATTGACAATCTCTTCTGTTTGAGAATGACTGACGATAACCTTGTTTTCACTTCAGACCATTAGGACTTTAGCTCATTTATTTTTCACAATATATATTAGTTATGTGTAATGTAACTTTACTGTGTTGGTCAGAACCATTTAGCAGTGACCCTTTTTTTTTAGTATTGAATTCCATGCATTGTAATTTCCTTTGCTTCTTTTGCACCACAGGTAGCTATAAATGTATGTAAACATACATGCTTACACACTATACGTAAACATACTGTAAATGTATATAATTCAATGTTTCTCAGCTGGAGGAAATTTGGATTCCATGTAGATTTATCATTTTTTGGTTTTTAACTTTACAGTCCATGAAATTTGTGATACTGTGTAGAGTACCTGCAGTTTTGTGATAAAACTTATGTACTTTAGTCCATCTGTCAATACCATATTGTTTAGCACTCATTTTAACATGTGTTGTGTAGGCACTCTTTAGCTGTACCTGCTTGTGTTAAAACCTGTAAATACAGAAAGATTTTTAACAACGACCTTAGTCCAAGTGTGATATTTTAGGTTTTTTATATTTAGGTCACATTACCCAGAGATTGGTCTAAAATGATTTGTAGTTCATTTCAGAAGGAAGGAACAAAAGAGGCTACAACTATAACTGTATTATAGTGATGTAATTCAATTCAGTTTATATCGCACCAATTCACCTTTATGCAAATACTTATGTTTGCATAAAGGTGATGTTTCCAATGCTCTTTCTTTTTGGTCAAAGTTCTTATAGCATCATCTTGTGCCACATTATACAAGGTTTTTAATGATAATCTGCCTTTGCAGATGAAAACCAACAAAGGATACATTACAGAAATATCTGTAAAACACTTTAGCCACAGTTATAATACACACATGTAAAAAAGGCTATATAAATAATTTTATAAAATATTCCTAGATTGTTATACAAAAATATTCATACCCCTTTAACCTTTTCGCAGTTTATCGCTACACAACCTAAAAGTATTTTATTGGAATATATTTTTAGAATACACCCAACAAAAAGTACATAATTATTCAGTTTTAAAAGAATGACGCACAGTTTTAAAAATTGTTTTTACACAGAAAGACACTTTACAAAAAAAACATCCAAACCCAGCAGATTGCATCGAGTCAGAGACTTTTAGTAGTCACTCCTCCTGGATGAGCATGTAGCAACAGTGGACAGTCACTGACGTTGACTTTGCAGCAATCGCTCATACTGAGCATGCATGTAGCGACAGTGGAGAGGAAAAACTCCCTTTTAACAGGAAGAAACCTCCAGCAGAACAGGCTCAGTGTGAGTGGCCATCTGCCATGACCGACTGGAGGTTTGAGAGAACAGAGCAGAGAAGGAAAAAGAACACAAGATACACTATTTATTCTATAAACTATATTCATTCTAGAATTGGTTGGAGTAGCTCTGTTACTTTTCATTCTGACTGATTCTTTTTTGTGAACTCAAATTCCTCTTGTGGTGGATACAGTTGATTTTTTTGGACGACTGTCCCCTCTGGTGTCGGATGCTGTGCAGCTGGAAGGATTTTTTTAAATACTTTTGGACATTTGTTATGATGCATTGCCATGGCAACGGGGTTTGTTTCTTACAACAGGGAGCTGCTGATTAATATCTCAATAGCTCAAATACTACAACTGCAACCCCAAATCACTGATGAGTCGCAAAGGAGACGCCGTGGATGCAGAGCAAGAGCAAAGAGAAGAAAGAGAAG
The DNA here is from genome assembly GCA_036173005.1 of Crenichthys baileyi. Lineage (NCBI taxonomy): Eukaryota > Metazoa > Chordata > Actinopteri > Cyprinodontiformes > Goodeidae > Crenichthys > Crenichthys baileyi. Next base: position 1,260,906 of record JAHHUM010002598.1, on the reverse strand, counting down.
GAGGAAGTTCAAACCATCTCTTCCGTCGATTCTGATGGGCAATGTGAGAATGTTGGTAAACAAGTTGGATTAACTCCAAGCCCTACAAAGGACCCAGCCAGTGTACCGGGAATGCAGTATTATGTGTTTTACTGGGACATGGCTGCAGGATCATATCCAGCGTCTCTCTGGCTGGCTTTCTAAACATAAGAGCAGACCGAGATTTAAAGAGGTGCAGCAAATGTAAAGAAGGTGGACTGGCAGCACTTGTGAACAAACAGATGATGTCATCCAGGACATGTTACTGTGAAGTGTCATCTCTGCAGTCCAGATATTGAACTGTTAGCGTTGAGTTTTCGTCCATATTATTTACCCAGAGTCACCAGTGTTATTTTGGCGACAGTATACGCTCCACTTTCCGCTGTTGCCGGCACTGCATGTGATGCCATCAGCTCAGTTGTTGCTAAGCTACAGACACAACACTCCTATGTGTTTGGGGCAATGTCTGGTGATTTTAACCATGCTTCACTCTCTGCTACGCAACGTTTCAACAGTTTGTCAGCTGCTCTACTAGAGAAAACAAAACTTATTTGTTTTATGCAAATGTAAAGGACTCATACATCTTTACATCAAGACCTCCTCTAGGCAAATCAGATTACAATCTTATTTTTTTTTTTTTTTTTTTTTTCTTTGTTTTTTTTTTTTTTTTTTTTTTTTTTTTTGTTTTTTTTTCTCTGCTACTGACAATTAGGCCACTTGTTCCAAGGATAACCTGTAATAAAGAGGATCGTTGAGGAAAAATTTTGGTCACAGGAAGCTGAAAGAAAGCCCTGCAAGGTTGCCTTTGAGGCCTAAAGACTGGGACACACGTGCCCAGCCACATGGATGAGAACACTCAATTTACATGACTGAGTGTGCTAAAACGATTATATAAAAAACGTCTTCTGTGGATAACACCATCCCCACCAGAATGGTGAGATGCTGCCCATAACAAACCTGGATCACCAGTGACCTGAAGGACCTGCTTAACAAGAAAAAACGAGCCTTCAGATTGAGGTGAGGACAGGGAAGTGATGGTATACAGAAGCATAACTTAAAGATAGAGACTGCAAAGGAGGAGTAGCAAGAAGAAGCTGGAAAAGCAAGCTCCAGGCAAAAGCAATTATCAGAGATGGTATGTCAGGGATCTGTAAGGTCACATGGCTAATCAAGACAGAAAGGATGATTCATGCACGCAGAGCCGTATGGGATGTCTCATTGAGAAGCAGAGCCCAAATAGTAAAATGAATCCACATCCTACATTCGCGAAGTTAACTGGTTCAGGTTCAGAAACAAGACTCATGCCATCCCTCCTGTTTCGCCTGTCAAGCCAGACGATCCCACCCTCCTCTGACCCACAGCTTTCCTGTCACACCTCAAACGTTTATCTTCCACCTCAGCCATGGACCCTTAGTTTCATGTTGGTCTTCAACCCAAATCAGTCTATGTCTGATGCTATCCCTTCGGGCCTTCCCCCCTTGCCACCTGTGTAGTCGCTCCCCGGGGTGTGGGGATGGGCCCTCAAGATAGTCAGTGCGGAAGATTTTGCAACTGGACCGAGATCCTGAATTGTCAGAATAAAGTACTGCAGGTCCAAGTATCATGTCGTCCCCTTAGGGGTCTGTTAATACGGCCCTGTTGCCGTGCAGCTCTGCCAGGTATTCAATCTCATGCAGCAAATATCTGCTCATGTACAACTTCTTCACCCTCTAGCCTGGCCCATGGAAGAAGGTTCCAGTGTTGTGGAAGACCTCCTGTCTTTTTCTGGTACCAAAGAAAAATCACCCATCAGTCCTCATAACTATAGACCTGTCCTGCCCTGACAATCCCAACACATGAAGGTCCGTAGAGATGACTTCCATTGTTGGGCACAACTGAGTAAGCAAACAAGTAAAACTATCAAGGACTCCTTCAGTTTTGCTTATCGCGATCAATAGTACTACCTGAAAATAACAGACCACAGACTGGAGGGTGTGTTCTAAACCTAGGTAGGTCAGCAGCACAGGGAGCACCACAGTGGGGACTGTACTCGCACCATCCTCTTCACTCTTGTACACTCAGACCTCCAGGTACCAGTTGTCTTCTGTAACTGCAGAAAAACTCGGAGATTTCGCATGTTGTGGGGTTGGATCAGAGATGGACAGGAAGCTGAGTACAGGGAGCTGGTGGTAGCGCTTTGCTGGCATGGGTGTGGAAAATCAATCATTTCATCTTGAACATGAATAAAAAAAGGAAAATGATTGTCGATTGTTAACGATGGAATACAAGGAATAACTCCCCTGTCTTAGACACGCACTTATTTACACCACAGACACATACTAGTGGAGGAGTATAAAATTACCTACAAATGTTTGTTATCTCACTCCGCCTGGACAACAGCACTAGGAGTGTTGAGATGCAACGGAACGCTGTCTACAAGAAGGGGACAGAGCAGCGACTGTACTTCTTGAGGTGGAAGCATTAGGTCGTTCAGTGTTGCAGCAGGATTGCATATCTTTATTACGTCTCGTTGTGGAGAGTGTGATCTCTTCTGCCATCATCTGCTGGGTAGAGCTATCAGAACCAGGGACTTAAAAAAGCTTCAAAAAGACTTATAAAAGGAAGCTGCTCTGTTCTGGGGACCCTCTGGAACCTCTGGACGTCATTTTGTGCAAAGAAGGATCTCATAAATTTATTGAAAGAACATTATGGAGGAACCCTGAGCATTCCTCTTCATGAGACTGTCTACAACAAAACAAGAGTGTCCTTCAGTCAGAGGCTTCTTGAGATGTGCTGTAAGACAGAGCACTAAAGAGACTTTCATGCCACAGCAATCAGCATCTACAAAAAACAAAAAAAACGCCAAGCTCTTTGAAGGAATACGGCATAATGAGCTACAGCAACATTTATTTCCCATTGGGATTAATAAAGTATTTCGTAATTGAATTGAACTGTTTCCAATAGTACTTTCTGTAGTAAAGAAGTTGAAAAATGAATGGTTATAGCCCGTTTCAGTGGCTTCATCTAGTAGGATGAAAGACAGCTAAGCCAGATCACTCTTTTGAGGCAGGTTTCAAGTCTTAGGAGTTATGAAAGAGAGATACATACAGTTTGTCACAGTAGAAGCTCAGCCAGTGGCTACTGTATGTCTAAGAGTGACGGGGTTAAAACTGAAAGATGCCAAAAATGTATCATACCTGTACAAGGTGAGCAATAAGTTGTTGGCAGCAGCAGGTTGGCCTGATGTCCATCGCCAGGAAGGGTGTCACAGCTAAACACAGACGCCAGGTCATGATGTAGTTCTAGAAAGAGAAAAATCAACAGTTTCTGAGGATTAAACACCGGTTTTTAAAAGCTGAAATAACAGAAATAATGCAAATATTTGTGAGCGTGATAAGTGGTCAGTAGTCCTCCAGCAGCTAAGCCTATAGCAGATAATCTACAGGTGACATAGCTCAAGATAAACCTAAGCACTTAGCTATTATTCGCTTTTATCAAGAGGAAAAAAGTTTTAAGCCTAGCTAGATGTCAGGAATTAGTACACACTTATTAAACTCAGAGACGGTTGCAATGAAGACACAAGCGAGTTTCTGTTGGCACAGGCCTAGGAGAGCACAGTCCTTTCTCTCAGAGGAGCTGTGCCCTGTGTCACAGCTTTATTGAAGAAGGAAAAAAAACACTCATGTTACAGTCTTAGCGGGGTTTGTGGACACACACAGTTTCACAATACAAGTCCTACTGAATAAACACTGGTTCTATCCAGATACCTGATTACAGCGCAAACGGCGCACTGTATGGCACTCTTATCATAACTTTAGGCACACGCGAAGATTGAGGTGGTGGTCTTGCGAACAGCCCTTCTTCACCAATGAACTCCCCTGCATGCACACATAGTTCCTGCTCATGTCTGCATAGCACCACCCAAATGCACACTTAAGGCAAAGATGACAATTCTGTTAATAGTTATAAAACACTCTAAGATAAATGTGGAAAAGTATTCAAACACTTTCTATTCACAAGTTCATCAAACTAAATAAATTAAAAGGTTTTCTTAATGATAAATCATTGAGGATCAAAGAACCTTTCAAACTAGCTTAATGATAAATTTATGTACAAATCTTCCAACAGTGAGGGCCTGTCTGCCTCACAGATTAAAAAACTGGAGATTGGTTGTTTCCACAGTGAGAGGGAGCATTGATTAACTAAAGGATTGCCTCCCATCTTCACTTCTAGAGGACTCTAAGTGAACAAAGTAAAACTGCAGTCTGAGAACGAAGTGCTTCTGTTAGGATATATTTTGACCAATCGATCTCTGATTTTATCGATGGAGCCAGATCATTTAAGGGGCTTTAATGTTGAGAAGGGAGAATATTTAAATTCTGACTCTGGATTAAACCAGGGAAGCCAATGAAGGGAAGCTAAAATTTTATAGCTTCCTGTATAAAGCTGATTTACAGGAAGGAACCAAGTTGAAATGAGGGATAAGAAGCGTGGGAATTTTGCAAAAGTTTAGTTATGTTTGCCTTAGCTTTGTAGGAATTTTGTTTTCTGCTATATTGGACTCTTTTAAGATAAACCGTTGCTAATGCCTAAACCACATTAACCCCATGTTGGTGTGCAATTAGTTGATTATTTGAGTTAAGTCCTCTTTAGAATTGCGTTGATTTGATTTCTTTAACAAATAGTCACCATACATAGCCTGAAAATAATCCTACAGCATCCCACTCATATTGAAAACGTTTTCAGAGCGCTGTATGCTGAGTTGTGGACTCTATTGAGAACTTCCAGCAAATCGTTTATTGTCCCATTCCCATACTAGGGCAAGCGATATCACTGCCTAGCACTGAAAATGCTTGGGAATACTATGGACTACAAGTACTTCGCTGTCGCGCCTGGGCTGCTGCCATATTCCGATCTACCGGAAGTAACAAAAATTACACTGTGAACGCGATGAATGATAAACTGAAGTGGTTAAAGTTGAGGCGCTAAAATCAAGGTAGTGGATTAAAACAGGCAACGTTAAATTTGATAACATTATTATTTATAACATTAATATTTACCGTGTTATCATGTTAATGACCTCCAAATTCACAGGTTTAAATTTTCACAGAGGCGATATTAATTACAAGTTGGTTTTTATGGCACTTAATTATACCATGTTCAGTATTTCATACCTTCAATTCATTTCAAATGTAAATTTTTGTTATTTTGACCCCTCATATTCTGCAAGTAGCTGTGTCTGACATATTACCGAAATGCTAAATGTTGCCAGATTGAAAATGCGCAATTACATTGTTCAAAATGTAAAAAAATCCACAGCAAAAGCAAAGTGGGTCGTTTTTGTTAGTAGGGAAAACCATTAGTATTGTGCATATTTAAATAGATTTTTTTGGTTTGCGTGTTTTATATTGTATAGAAGAGTAGTCATCTTGCGATCAGAAGGTGGATTCAATTAAACTTGAATTTAATTTTTAATGTCCATCTTCTGTTTAGGTATAGCTGTGTCTGACATTATATTACCAAAATGCAAAGGTGCAGATGAAAATCTAATTACAGTTCAAAATGTAAAAATCACAGCAAAGCAAGTGGTCGTTTTTGGTACTAGGGAAAACCAATATTAGTATTGTTGATATTTAAATAGCTTTTTTTGGTTTGCGTGTTTTATATTGTATAGAAGAGTAGTCATCTTGCGATCAGAAGGTGGATTGAATTCCAGCTTTTTCTGCCACGTGTCTTGGTATATGAATGTATGCACGTTTGTGAGTGTGACTGAGTGATTGCAGTCCTTTAACCATTAAACAAGATCTACAAAGCCACTGTTAAATAACTGCACAGAGTTTTCCAAACCTTTCCATCAATCAATCCATCCACTCATTCTCTGTTAGGGGTAGGGGCTTGGTGTAGTAGCTGTATGAAGTGAAGGTTTAATTATGCAGACATGCCATTTGAGCATTAACATGCTACGTAGAAAACCTAAAAAAACGTTGATGGTTGCAGTCTGTCCTCTTTGTGTAAACTATATTTACCATTAAATATATTTAATTTTACAACATTATCATGATAGTGTTTGAAGTTTTTAATAATAGTTACTGTTTTTTTTATTAAATGTAGTCATTCGCAAAATGTCAAAACTGTTTTAAAAAGAGAAGTAGAATCTATTTGGAAGTCACAGTTTTGATTGTTTTCTGTGTCTATCTGGTTTCGTAAAAGTACATTTCTAGAGCCTCCATGTGTGGACAGATGTGGCAAATATTTCCTTAGTGCATTAGATTTACCTGTTGCTAAGCAGTACTGCAAAACATACAGCTGTTACAGACAGACTACTTGATAATAACATAACATAAATTATTTAGTTGAGATTCTGAATTTTTTAAATAAAGGAGGTTGCAGCACACTTATATAGTTCAACATCAGCTACAATCTTTACAGTAGCATTATTAGACAGCTCTGCTTTATTTCAACTTGGCTAGCCTAAGACCTCCAAGATAAAATAGAAGCAGAGCTGCAACATGCACTACATGCAGAAAGCACAAATAACCTGTAAAAAAAAGAGATATTCCTACGAAACAACATTTATAGCAATTCTGTTCCTCACCAGCAATAAAGCCGCAGACAAATCATTTAATTTAATTATGTAGGGCTAAAAATAACGTTCTTCAAATTTCTATTATCCTGTTATGTTAACACTAAGAACATGATCGAAAAATGAGGTTATTTTGTAAAACATATTTAACATAAGAGAGAAGGTGAAAAGCTTCATATGAAGCACTTTATCCTTTCCAATTATCTAAAACAAACGCATGTGTTCCCATTTTTTCTGTCGACTTATTTCTATGCAAAAGGAAGAAAGTTTCAATTCAAAATTCAGTTCAAAAATATTTTAATAATCACAAAGGGAAATTAAATGTTGTTGTAGCTCATATTATGCAGGTTTCTTCAAAGAGCCCTTGTAGATGCTGATGGCTGTGGGCAAGAAGGATCTCCTGAACCGATCTGTCTAACAGATTCAGTCAGAGACTGAAGACACTCTGTTTTTGTATGACAGTGTATGTATGTGTATGTATGTATGATTGTATGACATCCTCTTAGTGATAAGAGGATGCTCAGGGTTCTCCATATTGTTCTACATTTTTAAGAAGAATCCTTCAGTAATTCTCTGTGTGTGCCGAAGGTTCGCAAATCTTGAGTCACAGAGAACTGCCAATGAGTAATTCACCAACTAATACTGTGCTGCACGTGGAGCTGTGTCACTCACTCGCACCCTGCACAAATGAGAAGGAAATTCGTTTGCCCTGCCACTAGCTATCTTTACATGGACATAAATAATCTGAATAAACGGCTGATCGGACTAAAAATGTGTGTCATGGTAACATGTCAGTCGGAATATTCTGATCGGATTCGGCAGGATCGGAATGAAATTGTTATACGAATGAGAGGAGTGGTTTATTCCGATTGACAATCCGATCAGCATGCATGTAAACACTTGACAGGATCAAGGTATTCTGAATGAGGCAAACTGACCTGAGTGTGCATGTGCACCCCGTGTCAATGTGATGTATTTCCACCTTGAGTGGCTAGTCGCTCTGGCTAGATGCTAACAGAATATTGTCCGAGCTACCGCACCCTGTTGGCAGTCAGACGTCTCGGAGTTCCTCCGGTCCTCGGTCCCCAGAAGCGATCACACACTTTATCTAACTCTGACTCTGAAAGGAACGACTCTCAAACAGTTTCTAACTTTTAGCTCCTTTAATCTAAATTAGGCAGAGGAATGATTAAAGAGATCAGCGCTGAGGCTCCCGTTTTCCGACCGTTGCCATTTTTTTGTAAGGGGTGACGAAGAGCCCCCCAACGAAGGTCACATGTTATTATATATATAATATATATATATAATATATTATTATATATATAATAAATATATATATATATATATAATTAAAAAAATTATATACACACACACACTGTATATATATATAAGCTGCCCTCCCTCAGTGATTATCAGTAGACTATGTGTCACCATTGTGGTGTCTATTTGGTAGGTTGTGTAGTAGCGGGTGTCCATCCTTAATCTAAGTGTGCCGTGGCTTTCTAATCAAACCAGTTATGCTGGCTGATCCACTATCAAACCCAGTGCCCCAGCCTCAGGTCATTCATGACAACCCTTGGGCCATTTATCCTTCTAATGTGTGTCTATGAGCATTCCTATCCTATTCTAACAAAAGGGAGACATTAGAACTTATGTTTTATATTACTATGGTATAAATGGGAAAACCAGCGATGAATAATATTAATAAAGGTTATTCCTAACAATATTCTGATCAACAAGTTTACATGACACATTTTTAGTCCGATTGACCGTTTTATTCCGATTACTTATGTCCACATAAACGGTACAATCCAATAATTTTTTGTTTTTTAATCTGAATACATTTTATTCCAATCGTGAAATTTTGTGCATGTAAACGCAGCTACTGACTCAAGATTTGGGAACCTACTGCACACACAGAATGTCTTGAGTAGAGTAGAATCTTGACTTAGTGACAGCGTGAACAAATCACTTCCTAATTCGTGCAGTAACGCAAGTAAGTGATACCATCGCCCCCCATTGTTGCCCGAGCTCGACCAATCCATTCGACCTGCTATGAATCATGGGAAATTGTGGGTGATGGACTACAAAACTCCGCGGTTGCGCTGGAGCTGCTGCCATATTCCGATCTACCGGAAGTAACAAAAATTACTCTCTGAATGCAATGAATGATAAAACTGAAGTGGTAAAAATGGAGGCGCTAAAATCAAGGCAGTGAATGAAAACGGGAAACGTAATACACTTAATGATGAATCTGAAGTGGTAGAAGTGGAGGCAATAAATCAAGGCAGTGAATGAAAACAGTCAACGTTAAATTTGATTACCTTAATATTTATAACATTAAAATGTACCATGTTATCATTTCAATGACTTCCAATTCACAAATTCTATTTTTCACAGAGGCGATATTAGTCACATGTTGGTTTTTACGGCATGGTTTTTACCATGTTCAGTATTTCACACCTTCAATTCATTTCAAGTTAATTTTTGTTATTTTCACCCCTCATAGCAGAATGCGGTAGAAGCAACAAGAAGGACAGAGGTGGCAGAAAATGGTAGAAGGCAGGCAGAGATAGAAATCAGCTGCAGAAGTGTTTCTTGCCAATAGTACTGAGGTTAAAGGAGTAATTATATGCACATCTCTCTTAACACACAGGCACACTCTCATAACACTGACCTGGCTTTTGTGCCTCCCTACGATAAGTGTTCATAATGAACACAATCTATAGGTCCACTGGGTTAAGGTCCTCTACAATCCTGCTTTGAGCTACAACAGTGTCCAAGCTACCGCACCTGTTGCCGGTCAGATGCCTCGGATCTCCCTCGAATTCTTCTTCCCCAGAAGCATCATCTCTGCCCCTCCTTGAACTTCCACCTTAATGTGGTGGAGGGATTTGAGTGCTCAAATGATCCTAGAGGCTATGTTGTGTGGGGCTTAAATGCCCCTGGTAGGGTCTTCCATGGCAAACAGGCTCTAGGTGACGGGTCAGACAAAGAGCGGTTCAAGAACCCCTCATGACGACTACTAAATTGAGGCACGTGACGTCACGCGGTACGGCGGAGCCGGGGTCCAACCCTGGAGCCAAGCCTGGGGTCGGGACTCGTCGGAGAGCGCCTGGTGGCTGGGTTGCTGCTCGCGGGACCTGGCCGGGCCAAGCCAGAACGAGAGACGCAAGGCCATACCCCAGTGGGCCCACCACCTGCAGGGGGAACCGTGAGGGACCGCTGCAAAGAGGATTGGGCAAAGAGGGTGAAGAGAGAGCTAAGCCGAAAAGCGAAGTTCTCGATTTACCTGTCGGTCTACGTTCCTACCCTCACCTATGGCCATGAACTTTGGGTCATGACCGAAAGAACGAGATCCCGGATACAAGCGACTGAAATGAGCTTCCTTCGTGGGGTGGCCCGGCACTCCCTTAGAGATAGGGTGAGGAGCTCGGCCATCTGGGAGGGGCTCGGAGTAGAGCCGCTGCTCCTCCACATCAAGAGGAGCCAGTTGAGGTGGCTCGAGCATCTATACCGGATGCCCCCTGGACGCCTTCCTCGGGAGGTGTTCCAGGCACGTCTCACCGGGAGGAAGTCCAGGGGACGGCCCAGGACACGCTGGAGGGACTATGTCTCTCAGCTGGCCTGGGAACGCCTTGGGCTCCCCCCGGAGGAGATATCAGGGGAGAGGGGCGTCTGTGCTGAGTCTGCTGCCCCCGCGACCCGGTCCCGGATAAAGCGGAAGAGGACGAGTACGAGCATCATCCCTGCTTACAATCACTTTGTCTTAAAAGGAATGACTCGGAGGCACTAGAGCATAGTCGTAGGATGTAGACGTGTTGGTTAACACTCTCTGCCACAACCTTAAATAAAATACAAACTACCATGATAAAAGCACCAAAGAGCTGGCATATTTGACGTTGCATCCTTGGTTTAATTATCGAGCACCATGTCGCCGCCAAAGAAATCCACAAACGCAGGTAAAAATAAGACTATCGATGGATACATTGGCAACGCTAATGCTGGAGGCGCTCGTACTCACAGCGGCCACTCCAGCGGGCCCGCGAGCGAACCAGGAGGCGGTGCTCTGGATGACAAGACCCGTATGTTCGACATGTGCCAGGAAATATGTAAGAGTATGTCAGTGTCAATTCTGGAGAAGCTAGACGAACGATTTGATGCCTTTGAAGTTAAGTTCCAGTCTGTCCTCGCTGTACAAGCCGACCTGCAGAACCGCATGGCTGGCCAAGAGCTAGCAACCAATGCACTCGAGGAGCGGCTGGGGGAGCTCAAAACGTAATATGTGAAGCTAACAAAGCTTGTGACCCAGTTGCTGGACCTGAAGGTATAACAGAAAAAGTGTTTGCACAAAAGAAAACTCAGAAGTAGGGAGACCAACGGAGTTTGTCTCTTAGCTCATCCCCGAAATTCTGGGTGAACAACACTTTCCACATCCACTCAAGGTCGACCGTGTGCACCGCTGTCTGTGGCCCAAGCCTGCGGCGGGGGAGAAGCCACGCACTATCATAGCCCGAATACATCATTTTCAAGTAAAAGAGCTGATTCTACGCCTCGCCAGGACGCAATCGTTGGAATACAGGGGGAACAAAGTTCTGATCTTTCCAGATTACACCAGTGAAGTAATGAGACAGCGCCGTGCCTTCCGGAATGTGATGCAAGCCTTGAGAGGAGATGGAATCAAGTTCCAGCTGTGGTACCCAGCCCGGTTACAGGTGCAATGGCAGGACAGGAGTGACCCTGAGGTATTCAGCGACCCGGCTCAGGCTGTGGCGACTCACCTGCGGAAGAAACGAAGCATGACAGGAAAGAAATAGTGTGCGCTGTGGCACCTCTATTTTCTCTCTCTTTGCCTCTTAAGGTGAGCTGGCTCTGCTGCTGCTGTGTGCGTCATGCAGCGGATTATTTGATGAACTATATTTAATATCGTTAATGACGTAAAGATACCCTTTCTGCATGCTAGTTATTTTGGACTGGGTCAGCTCTTTTAGAAGATTCACTTTAAGAGTATCTGGTAGAGTTGTATAATTCACCTATCCAATGACTGTTGTGGTGGAGGGCGGTGTGACTTGACAGAGCTTGGTCCACTATTTGACCGGCAGCCCCTGTTTCGTTTAAAGGGGGGAGAAATGTTTCATGTTCGGGAGAAATTAAATGGGGGAGGGTTTGGGGGGTGTGCTGTTTGTTTTGTTTCACCCAGATGCGTATGCCTTATTTTTCGGCATCATTTTTCTCTGTCACGCTACTTTGAGGCTGCTTGTTTGACAATCTGTCTGTTCAATGACCGATGCTGGTAGGTGGATGGAGGGGAGAAATCTGCAAATGATCACATGGAACATAAAAGGGCTTGGTAGTGCATTGAAGAGGAGGAAGGTTTTTAAGCAACTGAAATTCTTATCTACAGACATTATCTTTTTACAAGAGACCCATATTAAGAAAGAGGCACAACATAGATGTAGGCACAACATGTAGCCGGTGTTGAGAATTAAAATCATTTAGTTGCATGTATGTGTTTAGTTTGCATGTGGGAACAACAAAGAACATAAAACTGAGATTTAACATGTGTGAGGTTTGAGGGGAGAGGTCACAGGGTCACAGCAGGAGTCAGGTTGTAACAAGGGTGAAACAGAGGTTAGGAGGCTCTCAACAGCTGCAAGCAGTAAATACCGGCTGTAAGGGCAGTAAAGCAATAACTGTTATCTTTTGGGCAGGGTATAGATAAACTACCCATAAGGGGGGCTTGGCTAATTTACAGCGCCAGACTGCATAATGGGGAGGCTCAGTCTTTGGTGTGGATGGTATAAGATGTTCTAGCATCTGTGAGGAGGGAGAACACTCGGTTAAGACAGACAGCCATGCTTTGCTGAAACCCGAGCTCTCACCTAAGGCCTTAGGTAATTTTATGTTTTGTGTTATTCTGTTTGTATTCCTTTTGCCTTGGAAATCATTGGACGTATTATTTACCAAATTAAACTTGTGTTAATCTTAATTTCCTGCTCTTCATCTGTTCTTTCTCACGACATCCGGACTGGGGTGTTGAGGGTGTCTTTTATATATGGTGGAATTATTGTACCTCAACACCGGGTATCTCAAATGTACCAATCACCATTCACTTCACACGCTCGGGGTGTAGCGATACTATTTAGAAAGAATATCCCATTCCAGACATCTTCTGTAGTCAGTGACCCCCTGGGCAGATACATAAGGGTAACTGGCACCATAAATTCACAACCTTTAACTCTCCTTAATGTACACGGTCCAAACACAGATGAACCAAACTTTTTTTAGGAAACTCTTTCGGATGATAGTTATTCCAATATAATAATAGCAGGAGATTTGAACTGTTATCTTGACCCGCTTCTTGACAGATCTTCCACACGACCAGTGTCAGAATTGGCATCCACCAAGATCCTGAATAATCTTCTCAAAGCAAGGAACATGGTCGATAATTGGAAGGTTCAACATCCCACATGCAGAGAGTACTCATTTTACTCGCATGTGCATAAATCTTATAGTAGGACTGATAATTTCCTAACAAGTAACAATTTTATTTCTAAAATTGGGAATTCTAAATATCATAATATACTGATTTCTGATTACTGCCCCGTAGCTATAACATTGGAACCCTCCCTTACTGGGCAGGCCCACACCTGGCGACTCAACGCGAGCCTTCTCAACGACGATAACTTTGTTAAATATATAACTTCTCTGTTGGGACCCCAGCCATGGTTACAAAATGAAAGGCCAGTACAAACTTTTCTGGAACTTTCAAAATAAATTACATTAACCTACTTCCAGCACAGCCAGAAACAGGGAATAACAGCGGCCTTCCAGTGACGTCACTGTCCGAATAAAAACCCCGCTTTTGCAACAAACTGACCTCTTCCACGCAGGTCCCCAGCGGAACTGGACGGAGGGACACAGCGCGCTAACGTCTCTTTGCTGGCAAATAGACTTAACTCTTCAAACAGACTCCACCTTATGGGAAGCGTTAAAGACCGTTTTGCGTGGCGATATAATTTCCTGCACTTCGGCCCTTAAAAAAGCAAAGGGGAAACGCCTATATGAAATCAATAGTGCTCTCTCCAATCTGGAAGGAAATATCAAAACTCCAAATCACCTGACGACTACAGGGAAATTCTGAAACTTAAATATGAATACAATGGAATTGTGAGTAGCCAGGTTAGTAACCTGCTTTGGAAATTACGACAAAAGAATTTTGAGCTTGGAGATAAGCCTGGAAAGTTGCTAGCACAACAACTCAAGGACACCCAAGCTGCAAGGTCAATCTATAGTATCAAATCTAAAACTGGCACCCTCTTAACCAACCCTGCCAACATAAATCGCAGATTCAGAGAGGTTTACTCCGAGCTATACTCCTCTGAGAATAATGCGACTCAATCTAGTTTTATTGTTTTTATTTTTTTGAAACACTTCTGCTGCCTAAATTGAATAAACCAGACAGGGACTACATCGAGTCTGATTTAACGCTTCAGGAGGTCAAGGACGCAATAGGGTCCCTTTCATCTGGCAAAGCTGCTGGTTCTGACAGCTTTGGCTCAGATTTCTCTAAGAAATTTAGTGACATTCTAGCACCACTCTTGTTTAGGATGATGCCTGCCTCAAAAAAGGATGGAAAACTGCCCAAAACTCTTTATGAAGCTAACATCTCTCTCTTTCCGAAAAAGGGGAGGGATGAAACTGATCCGGCTAATTTTAGGCCGATTGTACTACAAAATTTCGATCGCAAGATAATCACAAAAATTCTGGCCACCAGACTGAATAAATATTTAGCATCCATTATCCATCCTGATCAGTCAGGGTTAATTCCCGGCAGACTGTCATTTTCTAATGTAAGACGATTACTTAACTCTATATACCATGGTCATAAGACACCAACGGAGCCTCAATTTTGGCCCTTGATTCACATAAAGCTTTTGACCAGGTGGAGTGGTTTTGTTTGAGTCTTTGCGCAGGTTCGGTTTTGGCGAGACTTTCATTTCCTGGGTGAAACTGATATATCAAGAACCAGTGTGCTCTGTCCTGACAAATAATGACCGGTCAGCGCTATTTTGCTTACAGCGCTCAGTACAGCAGGGTTGCCAGCGCTTTTTGCCATTGCGTTGGAGCCGCTGGCTGTGGACATAAGAGAGCTGGGGCTACCAGTCGGTGGTGTTGAAACGCTCATCAACTTATACGCCGACAATGTGATACTGTATCTACATGACACGGTAAAATCTGTCCCCTTACTCCTCAGCTTGATTACATCTTTCAGTAAAATATCCGGATGTACTATTAATTGGTCAAAAAGTGAGTTCATGCTTCTCTACAGTACCTATGCGTCTGGATTTTTACAAAATGTGCCATTCAAGGTAGTTGAGAGCCATCTTACCTATCAAGGGCTGACTATACCCAAATATCGGAAATTGATATTCAAACACAACTTCGCAGAGTTCATATCAGGACTAAAGCAAAACCCTGAGTGCTGGAAAACTTTGCCCTGGTCAATGATTGGATCCATCAATTCAGTAAAAATGATCTCCCTTCCTAGGTTTCTTTACTAATGTCAAAATCTTCCTATTTATCTTACTGCAGCCTTTTTTAAAGATGCAGACTCGATTATACAGTCCTATATATGGAATGGAAAACATGCTAGGATTTCTAGAGTGCACTTAGAGAGGCCAGGGGAAGAGAGAGGCCTGGGGGTATTCAAACATTATTACTGGGCTGCCAACATCAGAGCATTAATGTTCCGGCGGCAGGGGTTCCTGTAAAACCCAATGGTTAAAACTCCTCTATGGTTCAAGATGGAATCCAATTTGGTGAATGAATAATTCCTCATTACCAGCTTTGTTGTTTGCCAACCTTGAAAAACCAGAAGCCTATAGGAATTTGAGTTTTGGGTTAAAACACCAAGTTAGAATCCTGAATCAGATGAGGAGCTCCCTCGCTCTACCAAATACATCAGTACAAAAGGCGATCTGTTTTAATCACAGTTTCCTGCCTCCGTGGCAGGACAAAACCTATTATGATTGGAGGGAAAGGAGGTTGGTGTCAATTAAGGATATGTATATAGACAAGAAGTTGCATCGTTCAGCCAACTGAAAGGTAAATACAATCTGACCCCATTCACATTTTTTTCGATGTCTACAGGTCAGGCACTACATTAGGTCGAAGATTGAGAACTTTGACACTCTTTCGATGGAGCATGGCATTTATGACATTCTAGGGAGTCCCCCTGAAACTAGACATCTTTTCACAAAAATTATACGGCTACTTAGTGACCGCTCTGTGGCGCCCACTGCAAAAATTAGGGAGGCTTGGGGGAACGAGTTGGGGCTGACAATCTCAGACCCTTTGTGGGAGAGGTGCCTTTCCAAAGTCCGTTCCTGTTCACTAAACAGCAGGCTTCAATTAATACAATTTAAAATCACTCACCGGTTACACTACTCTAAGGTCAGGTTGCACAAGATTTACCCCTCTGTCTCTCCGATCTGTGATAGCTGTAATATGTTGGAAGATACGCTCTCTCTTGCTTTTTGGTCTCGCCCTTCAGCACTTGGCCTTTTAAAAAATAGTGAGAACAGTAAATTTTAAAATACCCTCAGTATAACAATAGCATTTACTTAATGTAATGTTTTTTTTTATGTGAATTTTCACACAAACGTTTCCTTAACACGTGGAGTTCATCTCCATCTTCTGATGGTTGTCGTGATTCATCTGAAGGTCTCTGTAGGATCTTAATCATTGCTTTTCCAGAACACACACAGTCTTGCTTTTTAATCACTCTTCAGATTCAGTTTTATTGCAGCATCCTTCATGGGATCTCTTTAATTTCTGTTCAGTGACAAACTCTGCAGACATCATACAGGATATCAGAAGACAGATATATAGAAAACATTCAAGGGATCCTCGACTTTAGTAAAGCATATGAAAGAAGTGCAGGAAAATTAAGACGCACCCTGGACTTCATAAGGAGACAACTTATAGGCACAGTCTCTGGTGCTTCAGGATTAGGCATGTTGTGACAAGCCCGTTAACTTTTCACTTACTTCCCATAGCTTCTTTGCCAAGCCATCATCTCGGCCCTTGGCGCCAACTTGTTGCAGTGCACAGTTTGAAAAATAACGCCCGCTGAGTGGCTCAATGCCCTCCTGGAGAGCGCAGTATAGGGTGGTCTGAGATCCTCCCTTAGGGTCCAGGAAGAACAACTTGGCTAAGGGCATAATGAGGAGCCGCAGCCACTGGCTCATATTACAGCACAGTTCTGTGTGGATTACTCCTGCAGGGAACAGAGATTATCCAAAAACACCTAAAGTCTAAACTGGCTTACTGGACATATTAATAATGCAATGACTAAAAGATCATCATAAACGTACTTTGAGCTTTTATAGAAGCAGCAGGAAGGTGTTGGCACTTACCCGGGTGCAGGGTGTAGCAAGTGACCTCAGTGCCTTCCATCCGGTTGGCCAACTCCCTGGTGAAGAGCACATTACAGAGTTTGCTGTTACAGTAACCCTGAAAGTTGTGCCAGGTAGACTGGCTGGGCACTACATCTTTCTGTGACGCCAGCAGATGGAAGTCTATGTTCCCAAAGCAGTGTAGGAGTGCAGACACAGTGAGCACTCGACTGGGACCACAGTGCCTGAGTCGCTCCAGAAGAAGGTTGGTCAGCAGGAAGTGGCCCAAGTGGTTTATCCCAAAGGCCAGGCCAAAACCATCCTCAGTACATCCAGGACCTATTACACCTGAAACACAGTACGATTAATGGAATATTTTTTTGGGGGGGGTTTTTTATGTAACAAACTCAGTAAAACTGGGATTTAACTGGTTGGTGATAGACTCACCTGCATTGTTGACAAGAATGTCCAATCTGGGTTCAGTGTTAAGAAAGGTTTCAGCAAAACTGCAAACAGATTTCAAATTGGCCAGATCCAGCTGCATGAATACCACTTGGTTGTTCCCACTCTCCTGAAGCACAAGGCATGAGAAGGTAAGCTGTGTTAGATCTAGATCAGATCTAGAAAAATAAGCTGAAAGAAGAAAATAAAACCGCTTTAAAGTTTATGTTTCTACTTATTTGATTAAATTTTTTTTTTACATTGTTTCTGTAATTTGTTTTTCTGCTACGGCTGATAAACCACAGATTGCTCCCATTTCTGTTACTTTATCTTTATGACTTTGAAAAAGTCATAAAGCTCCAGCTCACTTTGGCTGATCCCAAAGTGAGCTGGAGTATTCCCTGACAAAAAAAAATACAGATGTACTCTGATCAGGTCCCTGAACCACCTCAGATATCCTGTCCTCATGGGGGAGCAGTGGTTCTACTCCAAGCCCTCAGGCGGATTACAAAGCTTGTGACATTATCTCTAAGGAGTAAGACTTACCCAATATTTATTGATGAAATTATTATCAGTATTGGGATAATCCTAATACTCAGATCTGTAAGAATTATGATTATTGATTAATTAATATTTATCAAAAATTATAATTTAAAATCATAATTTGAATTTTTTTTATTTCTTAACCAAAAATCATTACTTCGAATAAAATCGGTGTCCTTGGGCTTTTTTTGGGCCCAAAAGCCTTTAATAATTTAAAATTGCATTCATCATTTAAAAATTTATAAATTTTTTAACCAAAACCACAAAAAAGTCAGTTTTCCCAAACCCCTTACCCAAGGTGGGGAACTTTAACCCTTTTTTGACAGACAAACACCTTTTCACTGAAAAAAAACAAAATTTTTCTTAATTATATATAGAAAATTTATTTTTGCCAAATAATTCTGAAACCATATTCTGGTCCAAGAACCCCTTTACCAAAATAAAAAAGCACTATTTACACAAAGGGGGAAAAAATGACTACCTAACAATAATAATAAAATAAAAATATATGCGCATTTAGTGTCTATGAAACAAACCAGCATTTTTTTGACAAAAAAAGTGCAATTTTGGGTTTAAAAGGAAAGAGAAGTCCCTCCCTGGGGGTGCTGATGTCTGGAAAGCGCAAAGCTGATAAAAAGGGTGGGGCCACGCCCCTTTTACCCTCTCCAAAGCTGATCACCAAAATCCCAAACCAAAGAGTCTTTAAAACTTGAGGGGGAACTCAGTGGGAAAAACTCCAGCAATAAACGGGAAAACAAAAGAATGGCGCCCACGGGGCCCGGGGACCCGGAAAGTTTTTTAAAAAAAAAACTTATAAGAGCCTTTTCTAAAACTGGGCCCCACCTGCCCGACCTCTAAATGCACCTATCCGGTTAATATGAAAAGAAAAAAAAAATATTTTGACTTTGATTTTTAGCTTCTCGGGTTGACGAGGGTCAGGTTGGGGGGGGGGTTTGCCCCGCCGTGAACATCCAGAAAAAAAACGGAAATTTCTCCCGTTTAGGGGGGGAAAATACGAAAAAACCTTTTAGCGCGAAAAACAAGGGGGAAACTCATTCCTTTAAAAATAAAACCTTTTGGGGGGTTTTCACCTGACCGGGGTCGGTGTGGTCTTCATCGGTATATGAATTCCCGACCTTGATGACAGTTTTCCAGCTTTAAACTCTTCCGGGAATCCTTTTTTTTTTTTTTGGGGGAAAAAAGTTCCCCCTGCGAGCTTTTGTCTCTCCAGATTGCGCCTCCGTTGCGTCGTCCCGTGAACAAGTGGGAAAGGGGCCGCGAAACTTTAAATTTCCCGGGGTTTTTCAGGCCGGGTGAGTCAGAGCAGCGATGTCGTTGAGTGCGCATGTCAAAATTCGACCCCCCCGTGGATTACTCAAAAAAGACCTAAATCTTGTTTTTGTGGAGTTTAGACAACAGAGAGGGCGGGGTTTGGGGCTTTTCAAGCGAATTATGGACTCTGGAAAAAAAAAAAGGGGTTTCTGGGGAATAATACGAGTGACTTTAAGTATAATTCTGTTTAACAAGCCTACTGTTTCTTATGTTGTGTCCACACGGTTAGGATGAAGGCTTTTCACAAAAATATTCTATTAACCTCATGCCATCATTTTAAAAAAACCCTTCAACAGAGTGAGGGTTTCTGGGATGAATGTGAAGTTTAAATTTAAAAAGGGTTAAGTTTCACTGTTTTAAAGTGAGTTTTTTGTTTAGAAGTTTATTTCAGTCGTTATCTTTCCCCTTTTTTCAAAACAAGCCCTGGCGGGAAATTTTATGATAAGCAGAAAGACAAGAAATTGTTTTCGTTTTGGATTACTGGTTTCTGAGTTGTCAGTGCTCTTTGGGTAGAGCTGTTTGGGTATTTGAGTACTTACTTTGCGGATGTCAAAAGCTGCAGCCTCACCCTTGTCCTTGTTGCGACAGGCCAGGATCACTCTACCTCCTCTCTTTGCCATTTCTAGTGCTGTGCTTTTGCCAATGCCAGTGTTGCTTCCTAGGCAGTAAACCAATCCACAAGGGCCCATAATAAATTATGTTAAACTTAAAAAGATGCTTCAACAAGTATTAATATAGGGGTTTGAAAAAGATTTTAATTTTATCTCTAAAAGATTATGTAAACATAATACAGAATTCAAGCAAGCAACACTGAGGATTGTGCTGAACAGGGTTGCTTGTATTTAAAGCATTAAATACATTAAATGACAAAAATTGAAAAATAAAGCAGAAGATTTTAACGGGGGCTGGGAGACAGGGGTTAACCCCAAAAGGAAACGCCAGGGTAATGAAGGCTGTCCATTTTTTTAAGCCACACCCTATAATGGAGCAGTTGGCACTGAAATCTCATGGTGCCCGTGATCTTGCTGAATTGCTTTGTAACAAGTGAAAGCACATTGAGGACTGTAACATAAACATAAACTGATCATTTTAAGCAATTTCATAGTAAAATAACATAGATGTATGTTGTAACAATGCTTGGGCTATAGGCAGGGGTGAAAGGACCCCGGTACGGTCGGTCGCTTTACCACTAAAAAGTTTCCAGCGGTCCCCCCGACCGGGAAGAGGGAAAGAACATTTTGTCTGCATGAAGCCGTCAACCAGAACCAGTTATGGGTCCCAAAAATTTCCCTGAGCTACAAAGAAGATCAGATCCGCCACAAAATTTCTTTTCCTAAAACACATTTAATATGTTTTAAATAAGCTATTTTTCCCTCATTCCCCCAAATTTTTT
This sequence comes from Crenichthys baileyi, assembly GCA_036173005.1. NCBI lineage: Eukaryota > Metazoa > Chordata > Actinopteri > Cyprinodontiformes > Goodeidae > Crenichthys > Crenichthys baileyi. The sequence continues at coordinate 1,240,217 of JAHHUM010002598.1, read as the reverse complement.
TCTAAAACGTTCTGCTATGTGGACCTCAATGCCTTGTTTGCTTTCCCCCCTTTGGAGCCGAGGTTTTTGTAAAAGGCCCAGCTTTTAAAATGGCACACCACTTTAATGTCTGTCTGCCGCTGCAAATACCCCATTTAAAATTAGTTGTGTTTCATGTTTTTTGTGAATTAAAATTAACACTTTTAAGTTAAAAAAACCCCGGGTTTTAGACCAGAGATTTCAATACATCACGAGAGCGCAGTGCGTTACCTAAAAAAAGAGCGGTTGCCAAGGAGATTGGTACGTTCGATTTAATGGACTGGGAGATTTTACACAGGTGGTGCAGAGACATAAAAAACCGCGCTTGCATTAGGACAGGACGAACAATAAATCACTTACCATCAAACCATGAGAACAACCGAACTTTCAAATTTTTGATTTAAATGAAATCAAAACTTGACCACAATGCAGAGAACAATTACTTCTTTTTTCAAAAGAAAAGACGGAAACTGAAGATGAAAAGTTATGCATCGGAAAATGGTTCATTATTGTTTCATACATGGCAGTTCTTTAACAATTGAAATATAGATATATATTCTACATTGTCAAGTGATTCTAATTTCTGCCTTATACAGACAGCTTACAATAAAGTAAAATATGGATACGTTTTAATTAGTTTGAGTTTGGACTTACATACACACACATTCTGTATTTCTCATCTCTGGTTCTATGTTCCTCACTTCCTACATCATAAAAATGATACTTTTAAAGTTAGTAGATCATTATCAGACAATGCTGTAACAAGCTTTAAATAATCTGTTCCACTTTTAATCTCCTCATTATTACTGAAAAACACAGAGGGCAATAATTCTGTTTCTGACCCTTCACAAATTGATGCTTTTGTTCATAGTGTTTCTTCATCATTGCGTGATGCATTAGACAATGCAGCCCCCTTGAAAAAGAAGGTAATCATTCATAGGAGGCTGACTCCCAGGTTTAATTCAGAGCTGCGTACTTTAAAGCACAATGTTAGAAAATTGGAGAGAAAATGGCGCTCTACACACCTAGAGGATTCCTACTTAATCTGGAAAAATAGCCTATTGTTGTATAAAAAGACACTTCGCCAAGCCAGAACAGCTTATTTCTCATCATTAATAGAAGAGAACAAGAATAATCCTAGGTTTCTCTTTAGTACAGTTGCTAAACTTACACAGAGTCATAGCTTTGTTGAGCCATCCATTCCCTTAGCTCTCAGCAGTCATGATTTTATGGGATTCTTCTTAAATAAAATTGATTCTATTAAAAATTAAATCTTTGACATACTCCCGAAGATGATTACTTCATCCTCAGCAAGTGAAACAACATTGGAAATAACTGTAGAACCTGATTTGTGTTTGGACTTGTTTTGATCCTGTGGAGCTTCCTGAGTTATCAGAAATATTAGCTTCATCTAAACCTTCAACTTGTATGTTAGACCCAATCCCAACCAAATTATTTAAGGAAGTGTTCCCTCTGATTACCAGCCCCATTTTAGATATGATTAATCTATCTTTAGTAAATGGGTATGTACCACAAGCTTTTATGGTTGCTGTAATTAAACCTTTACTTAAGAAACCTTCGCTTGATCGAGATGACTTGAAAAATTACAGACCTATATCCAATCTTCCATTCTTATCTAAAATTCTTGAGAAAGTAGTTGCTAATCAAATGTGTGAGCATTTACACAGCAATGACCTGTTTGAAGAGTTTCAGTCAGGCTTCAGAGCTCATCACAGCACTGAAACAGCTCTGCTGAAAGTCACTAATGATATTCTTATTGCCTCAGATAATGGACTTGTGTCTGTACTTGTCCTCTTAGATCTCAGTGCTGCATTTGATACAGTCGACCATAATATTCTCTTAGAAGGCTGGAATATGCTGTAGGGATCAGGGGAACAGCACTAGGCTGGTTTAAATCTTATTTGTCTGACAGATTCCAGTTTGTTCATGTAAATGATAAGTCATCTTTAAACTCCAGGGTTAATTGTGGAGTACCACAGGGTTCAGTACTTGGGCCAATTCTCTTTACTATATATATGCTTCCAATAGGTCAAATTATCAGGCAACATAGGATAAATTTTCACTGTTACGCTGATGATACTCAGCTTTACTTATCCATAAATCCTGATGAACCCAACCAGTTAGATAGACTACAAGCATGTCTGGAAGATATAAAAACTTGGATGACTTTAAATTTTTTGCTTCTAAATTCAGACAAGACAGAAGTTGTCGTCTTTGGACCGGAAGAAACTGCTTAGTCAATCACTTAACCTGGATGGCATTAAATTGACCTCCGGTAATAAAGTAAAAAACCTTGGTGTTACTTTTGACCAGGACATGTCATTTAAATCCCATATTAAACAGGTTTCTAGGATTTCTTTCTTTCATCTCCGGAACATTGCCAAAATTAGAAATATCCTATCCAGGAGTGACGCTGAAAAACTAGTCCATGCATTTGTTACTTCAAGGCTGGACTATTGAAATTCTTTACTATCAGGATGTCCACAAAATGCAGTTAAAAGCCTTCAGCTGATTCAAAATGCTGCAGCAAGAGTTCTGATGAAAATTAAAAAGAGAGGTCATATTTCTCCTATTTTAGCTTCCCTTCATTGGCTCCCTGTTAAATCCAGAATAGAATTTAAAATTCTCCTCCTCACATATAAAGCCCTTAATGATTTAGCTCCATCATAAATCAGAGATCTGATTGGTCCATATGTTCCTAACAGGGTACTTCGTTCTCAGACTGCAGGTTTACTAGTGGTTTCTAGGGTCTCTAGAAGTAGAATGGGGGACAGATCCTTTAGTTATCAGGCTCCTCTCCTGTGGAACCAGCTCCCGGTTTTGGTCCGTGAGGCGGACACCCTGTCTACTTTTAAGGCTAGGTTTAAAACTTTCCTTTTTGATAAAGCTTATAGTTAGAGTGGCTTAGTTTATGAGGATGAGGAGTTTATTGGATGGAGTAAGGGGGAGTCAGGTTTAGCATAAACCGGCTCAGTTATGGTTGAGGTGCAAACACACCCTCCATTTCTGCTACCTGTATGACCCCTTCTCTTTTCCAATGGTTATAATCATTCTGACATAGAGAGGTATCCCAATCCTTGTGGTTTTTAGTATAACAATGACCATCAGTGGGACCCTTTGTGGGGTGCCTTGAGACGACATTGTTGTAAAAAGCGCCGTCTAACTAAATAATCTGAACTGAAACTATCTATGTAGTTATGCTGCTATAGGCTTAGGCTGCTGGAGGACATAATGACCACTTTCACCCTCTTCGCTACATTCTCACACTACTCTCCAATTTTGCATTATTTGCTGTTATTTCAGCTTTTAACTTTGTTCTCTCTCTTTTCTCTTCCTAGAAGCTACACCTGGCCTGACTCTGTGTCTACCTGTGACACCTTTCTGGAGAGGGGAATCGTCAGAGCTTCTGCTGGCAACAACTTAATGCTCACCCTCTACCGATGATCCACATGGCCCTGTCTTTCAGTGTTTAACCCTTTCTCTCTCCTAGACCTGGCTACTGGCTGAGCTTCTACTGTAACTAACTCTATGTGCTCTTTTTCAGACTCTAACCTTGAAAACTGGCTCAGAGTTTATATGTTCTTTCTTTCTAGGTGAAACGACTAAAGGAGCTACATCCATTAACATTTACTTTTCCTTCCCATAGAAAGTACTCCTGGATCAGTGCTTCCTTGTTCTCTTTGTGTCTCTGCTCTGTTCTCTCTAACCCTCAGTCGGTCGTGGCAGATGGCCGCTCACACTGAGACTGGTTCTGCTAGAGGTTTCTTCCTGTTAAAAGGGAGTTTTTCCTCTCCACTGTCGCTACATGCATGCTCAGTATGAGGGATTGCTGCAAAGTCAACGCCAGTGACTGCCCACTGTCTCTACATGCTCATTCGGGAGGAGGGAATGCTGCAAGTCACTGACTGGATGCAATCTGCTGGGTTTCCTTTCCTTAGACAAAAAAACTTTTTATCCAGTTTGAATAAATAACTGAATCTGACTGCACTGGTCAGTGATTAGGATTAATTGTAATGTATGTACCTGACTTTTGTGAAGTGCCTTGAGACAACATGTGTTGTGAATTGGCGCTATATAAATAAAACTGAATTAAATTGAATAGAAATTAATCGAACTCTACCTTGATTTTCACCCATCTCAGTCAGATTACATGTAAAAATATAATTTGTGAATTGTATTATTATTGACAACTAACCTAAAGTTTGAAGAAAAATAAGCCTCAAAATATGTATTATCACTGATGAAAACAAAGAGCTCCAATCTGCCAGTTCAACATCACAGAGGACCTTTTTTGATTAAATTCGCACATAACATTGAAGTGTAATATAACTTGCTATTATCTAAAAACACTGTGTTCCACTCCATTTCCCTGTTTGATCCAGTCTACTCCTTATACAATATGACAGATTATCACCCCTGATTAAATCATACACCCAAGTCACCCACTGTAGATAAAAATTTCCTGGAATCACACGACACTCCCTAGAGTAGACTATGGGTAGATTTAATCGGTTTAATCGGTTGTCAAAGCGGATACGAAACTTCCTGCACTAGAATGCACTGTTTTATCGTACTTTTTCGGGTACGAAACAACCAAACATGTACCGCGGTGAAGTTAGTTTGAAGTTGGATATTGGATATTCAAGCTCCGCGGAGTTAGCGGCATCTAACTCACGGTTGATCCGATTCAGGAACTCATATTTCGGCTAGCTGCTCTCTGTTGCTCCCTCTTTTGACGCGCGATGGTTCACTTAGGGACAGTCAATAAGTTTCCGAACCAAACACTCTTGGGAAATAAAAATAAATAAATTCTTTGTCTTGTGACCAATTGAAACAAAAACAATGGTAAATCATGCTACTAGATTGCATCAATGAGGCACACTAATTTTTATTCCATTTTAAGCCTTTTTATATTTTTTAGGAATTTTTTTTGGTCAAAAAGTAGCATTTTTCTTCAATAGCTTCCAGGTCATGTGACCCACTGACACAAAATCTGTCTGAAATTGTTTTACTACACTGGATAGATGATGCACACTCATTGTTTTCTGATTTAAATGTATTTCCTATTTTTTATAATTTTTTTATATTAAAATTCACCAATTTCTTCAATAGCTTTGAGGTCATGTGACCAATTGCCCCAAAACAATAATAAATTCTTCTACTAGAATGTAAGGAGGCACACTCATTTTTATTTGATTTAATGCATTTTCTATTTTTTATGAATTTCTTTCATCACAAATCATGTTTTTTTTTTCAATAGCTTTTAGGTCACGTGACCCAGTGGTACAGAACTATTGTTAAATAACTATTAGACTGAATAAATGAGACATTTCTTTTTATCTGATTTAATTGCATTTTCAATTTTTTGTCAATAGCTTTCAGGTAACATGCCTTTCACAAAACTAATTTTAAACCATTCTACTAAACATGTCAGATGTCAGTCTTAAAGCAATCTACAGATCTACAGTTTTATTTCCAACATGATTTCTTTCTAACATTATTGGACAAACTTCACACTTTGCACCTTACTTGCATGATGGACCTTTCCATCCTTTCTTTGCATTGTCATTTTCTGTGCTGTTTGTGTTGAGGCACTGGACATGGAGCCATCTATCAGTCATCACACTGGATCTGTTAATATTGTTGTACAGGGTGGGCCATTATTACTAATGTGCCACAAACAGGAAGTTAAAATGACCAACCATTCCCATTTTATTAAGGTGTATCCATATAAATGGCCCACCCTGTATATGCTGATGGCTGTGGGCAGGAAGGATCTCCTGTAGCGGTCTGTCTTACAGCAGATCTCAAGAAGCCTCTGACCGAAGACACTCTAATTTTGTATAACAGTCTCATGAAGAGGAAGCTCAGGGTTCTTCATAATGTTCTTCATTTTATGAAGAATCCGTCTTTGCACAATGATCTGCAGAGGTTTTAGAGGAGTCCCCAGAACAGAGCCAGCTTTCTTTATCAGCTTGTTGAGCTTTTTTAAGTCCCTGGCTCTGATGCTGCTACCCCAGCAGATGATGGCAGAGATCACACTCTCCACAACAGAGGAGAAGATATGCAGCATCTTGCTTCAAACTCTGAAGGACCTAAGCTTCCTCAAGAAGTACAGTCTGCTCTGTCCCTTCTTGTAGATGGCTTCACAGTTGCATCTCCACTCCAGTCTGTTGTCCAGGTGAACCCCAAAGTATTTATACTCCACCACCTCCACTTCTTCTCCCATGATGGAAATAGTGTTTGACTTATTCCTGTTTCTCTTAAAATCTACAATCATCTCCTTTTGTTTTATTCATGTTCAAGATGAAATGATTGTTTCCACACCATGCCACAAAGCGCTCCACCAGCTCCCTGTACTCATCTTCTTGTCCATCTCTGATCCACCCCATGACTGCAGAATCATCCGAGTATTTCTGCAGATGACAGGAGTCTGTCTGGTCCTGGAAGTCTGAGGTGTACAGAGTGAAGAGGAATGGTGACAGTACAGTCCCCTGTGGTGCTCCTGTGTTGCTGACTACCTGGTTAGACACACAACCATTCAGTCTGTGGTCTGTTTTTCAGGTAGTATTTGATCTAGGAGATTGTTGAGGCCTCCACCTGAGTCTTCTGGAGTTTCTGACAAAGCAACTCAGGATGAATTGTGTTAAATGTTCAGGAGAAATCAAAGAACATGATCCTCACAGTGCTGCTGGCTTTGTCCAGATGACAGTGGGTTGGTTGAAGCAGGTGTATGATGGCATCTTCAACTCCAACTCCACAGCGATAAGCAAACTGAAGGAGGTCCTGATAGTTTATTGTTTGCTTACTCAGGTGGGCCAACAGGAGTCTCTCTAGAACCTTCGTGATGTGGGATGTCAGGGCAACAGGTCTATAGTCATTGAGGACTGATGGATGAGTTTTCTTTGGTACTGGAACAAGACAGGAGGTCTTCCACAACACTGGAACCTTCTTCTGGCCCAGGCTAAGGTTGAAGAGATGCTGCAGAATCCTGCAGAGCTGCTCTGCACAGGCCTTCAAGACTCTAGGGCTGACACCATCTGGACCTGCAGCCTTGTTCTGATTCAGTCTCTCCAGTTGCATCTTCGCCTGACCTCTTGAGACACACAGGTGGAAGGGGGAGGCAAAGGGAGGATCAGCATCTTCTGATATGGTTGAAGGCAAACATGTAGAAGCAGAAGGATCAATGGATGAGGTGGAAGATAAAACATTTGAGGTGTGACAGGAAAGCTGTGAGTCAAATGAGGGTAGGATGTCTGTTTGGCTGTGAGGATGAGAGGAGGATGCTGAGATTGTTTCTGAACTGAACTTATTGAAGAATGTCTTTAGTTCATTGGTTCTGTCCAGACCTCCATCTGTCCGATCTTAGTTCTGCTTGAAGCCTGTGATCTTTTTCATCCTTGATCACACATCTCTGATATTGTTCTTCTTCTTGTACACCTCCTTGCTGTCTTATCCTGACTTTAAGTTGCTTCTGTATACTCCTCAATAATTCCCTGTCTTCCTCTGTAAAGGCTCCTTTTTCCTTGTTAAGCAGGTCCTTCAGGTCATTGGTGATCCAGGGTTTATATCAAACCATATTCATGTTTTAGAAAGGTCTTTTTGTGGACAATCCATAAGATTTGTTTGAGCCATTATTACATCCTCAAACTGAAAGAAACATATTGACAAAACATTTGCAGCTGTAAAGAACCCGATGGTTCTATTAGTGTTGACTGGTGGGAGCTAAACACACATGCAGGCCACACTTTTCAGGTTTTGCTTAGTTTAACAGCAGCAAACAAAGTGTTTATATCATTGAACTTTGTTTTGGTCATCACATAAATCCCCTCTAAAATGCATTGTAATTTGTGGTTTCACAGCATTAAGGCAGATAAACATGTAATAAGTATGAATAGTTTTTTTCAGTGCAAGTTGTGTTACTTAATAAAGAGAAAATATATTGAAATATGTGGTTGTATAACATCACTTGTGGAACAACCTATGGGGTATGAATACTTCTGCCAGTGTTTAAAGAATGACAACTAAAAAGTGTGATGAAACATTCTTAAAATGTGTTTTCAAACCACTTAGACGTTTCCACATTTTAAGGACGTGTCACCACAATTAGCAGCCTCCATCATTTGTAAATGGGATAAGTTTGAAACCACCAGGACTCTTCCTAGAACTGGACGGTTATCTAAACTGAACTATTAGTCAGGGAGTTGACCAAGAACCCCATGGTCACTCTGTCAGAGGTCCAGCAAACCTCTGTGGAGAGAGGAAAACCTTCCAGAAGGACAACCATCTCTGCAGCAACCCACCAATCAGGTCTGTATGGTAGAGTAGCCAGATGAAAGCTACTCCTTAATAAAAGGCACATGGCAGCCTGTGTGGAGTTTGCCAAAAGGCACCTGAAGTACCCTTAGATCATGAGAAACAAAATTCTCTGGTCTGATTACACAAAGATTCGTCACGTTTGGAGGAAACCAGGCACCGCTTATCACCAGGCCAATACCATCCCTACAGTAAAGCATGGTGGTGGCAGCATCATTCTATGGGGATGTTTTTCAAAGCAGAAACTGGCAGACTAGTCAGAATAGAGGGAAAGATGAATGCAGCAATGTACAGAGTAGAGGGTGACATGGGAGTGGATTTTCTCTCTTGTCCCATCCCAATCCCAGGCCAGCATAAAAAAAAAAATCCTGTCCCATCCCACTCCTGGTAAATTGACTCCCACTCCCATCCCGCTCCCATTTAGAACGACTCCCACTCCCGTGCCACTCCCATTTTTGTTTTCTTCAGTTAGTCTTTTGGCAGTTTCTTTGTTTGAAGGACTAGTTAGTCCCTTTTTTTTAGCTGTAGTAAAAGGCCAGTTAAAGTATAAAGAATAACAATGAAAAATAAAAAAATATCAAAAAGGAAACAGACCCTGCCTATCTTATTTGAATAAACAAAATGTACATAGTTTTTTTACTCATTTTTTAAATTAAGTGATTTTTTCCTTAAACAATGATATTACTTTTTTGTTTCAATAGCTGAAAGAAAGAAAATGCACCTAGCAAAAAAACTGTACTTGGTGAACTAAAGTAAAAAAGGCATTACCTTCACAATTTAGAAACTGTACCTGAATGGTTCCCAGCCCTGGTCCCCTCAGGGACCCCTTCCCTGCAAGTTTTTAGATGTGGGGTCTGCCCAGCACCCTGATTCAAATTCTGACATGACCCTCCATACAGGGATCAAAAATGAAGGGGTCAAACGGAAAAAATTTTAAAAAAATAAAATCATCATTAAAAAAATGTTGTGAATGTCCCATAATAAAGTAAATGTAACATGAAAGAAAATTTAATTAAATGTTCATTAAATTAAAGGTACCATCTATTATTTAATCACATTAGAAAAAAAAATGTACCATTTTATCATAAAATGGACTTTATGCAAAAAAATGGTCACTGAATAATTAAGTATAATTTTAAGACGACATGACTAATTAGGGGTACACCTAATATTTTTAATGTTTTTTTTAAAAATAAATTGTACATTTAAGGTACATTTTCATTTTTTTTTCTATTTCACAACGTATTTTTTTTAATATCTTCCCCCTGATGAAGCCTTTTCTACGGAGCCCCGCGAGGGGACATGTGGGAATTTTTTTTTTTTTTGCGTCCCACGAAATACTTTTGTGTTCGCTCGCAATACTTTTTGAGTTCCCACGCAATACTTTTGCGTTCTCACGCAATACTTTGGGGATAGTTTCCAAACCAGATAACTGCAAAAATGGATCAAAACAAACCCCCGTTTTTGAGATTTTATTGAGTTTTTTTTTTGAAATCGGGCCTTAAATAAAATGATCTTTAAATCAGACTTAAAAGACAGTTATTACCCACAAGCCTGTCAAACTACTGAACTCTGGACAATAATACTGCCGAAACCACATCTGTGACACTTTTTTGCTTTTGTTGCTGCATGATGTGTACTTTTTTTTTTTTTGCACGCCATTAGTGCTTTTGTTTTTATCTGGATTTGAACGGTTTCTTATCCTAAGCATTAATCGCATTGTTGACTACATCTTAACCTGCATTTGACAAATAAACCATATCAATGCCATATCAGTGCTGTTTGTTTTTTTAAGCAGTTTGTCAAATGTGCTGCTGTTCCAAATGTACAGCTTTCTAAGGGGATTAACAAATTTTTGCGAGCAAAAGCAAAAGTATTGCGTGGGGGTGCAAAGAAAAATAAATTCCCCCCATGTCCCCCTCGGCCTCCATACTTTAGTGCACATGCGAGCAATTTTTTTGGTCAGATGAGACTTGACACGTGATGGTACTTTTTTTTGCGAATAAGAGATGCAGCTGATTCAATCCAGAATTTGCTTTCAAGTGTGCCTTAGTCACTGGTGCACTTTTATTACGACTAAACACGTTTTACAAGCAGCATACTGCGTGTTAACAACGCTGCATTCAACTCTCCTGAAGTTTTGGTAATATTTGCAACTTCCCGTCAGCTCTATGAGTTTTAATAGATAAATCCTTACTTCTGACTTTAAGTTGCAAATCCAATTTTTCCACGTCCAGTTTTTGACCTGCGTTTGGAGCACTGTTGGCTTGTGGGGGTGTGTATTCGTTTTGACTCGCATTATAGTATATGCTTCTTGGAAAAAAATACACAATGGCGGCGTCGAGCCAATTTTTTTTTTTCTTAAAAATTTTTAAGAAACTCCGTTTTACATTTCCAAAAACAACTGATCCTAGTTTATTTTCCCCCCATTTGGTTAGCTCCCGCTCCCGTCTGCTCCCGTTCATTTTTTTTTCCTGTGCCGTCCCCCAACACGTGATCTTTACTAATGCTGTCTCCAGTCCCGTGGGATTCCCCGGGGAATCCGTGACCCATGGGATTTTCCCGAAAAAATGTCAGCCTCTAGTACAGAGACATCCTGGATGAAAACCTTTTTCCAGAGCATTTTTGACCTCAGACTGGAGCGACGGTTCATTTTTTCAGCAGGACAACAACCCGAAGCCCACAGCCCAAGATCTCAAAGGAGTGGTTTTAACCACCCTGTGATGTTCTGGGGTGGCCCGCCAGAGTCCAGACTTGAATCTGATGGAACATCCGGAGTCTAAAAAAGCTGTGCACAGACCTCTCTCATCCCCAAACCTGATGGAGCTTGAGATGTTCTGTAAAGAAAAATGGGCCCCAAATGGTGAGCTAAGCTGTGGCGTCGTATTCAAAAACTTGAGGCTGTAACTGCTGCCAAAGGTGGATCAACAAAGTGTTAAACAAAGCCCGTGAATACTTTTCGGAAAATGTGATTTCTTTATATTTTTAAAAAAATTTGCCCAAAATCTCAACCAAACTTCTTTCAGACTGTCATAATGGGGGGGTTTGTATAGAAATTTTTGATGAAAGATTAAATTGATACCATTTTAAAAAAAACTGTAAAATAACTAAATGGGAAAAGGAGCGCTGTGAATACTTTGCAGATGCACTGTATTCCCCTTTTTTTTAATGACAAGTACACCTTTTTCAAAGAAGGTTTTTTAAAAATTTCACTAATGGATTATGGTTTTTATGGCAGATTTGTTTATTTCCAGTCATGTTTAACCCCGTACTCAGTTGGGGAGTTCTACTTCTTACTTTTTCCCCAAATTTTACAATAAACAAAAATATATATTCCTTTGGTTTTTAAAGTGGGAGGGAAGCTCTTTTCGTCAACAAACAGAACAAACCAGCTGTGGGATTTTTGGGGGTAATTGGCGTCCACCACCCCGATGCATGGGCAGCCACTTAAACAGGCTTGCAATATTTTTGCATAAGCAACAAAATTTTTTAAAAGTTTTAAAAGGGGTACAACTGCCCTTTTCCAGCAAATCTGAAATTTGTTGATATCAGTTTTAAAATGATGAAGTAAATGTTGACAATAAGTGAAAAAATGAACTTAAAAAAACAATCCAAAACCTTACCTCTCCTGTCAACTGCTGATGTGGACAAAAGGAGCATTGCTCTGAATGATGGATGAACGCTTCGACCCTTGATTTGTGAAGGGACAATCAGATATACCAAGAAACTGGTTCCTGCATTGGACACTTATACAGTAAAGCTGGACAGTTTCAAAAAAGCAGGTGTGATCTGCAAAAATGAATGTTTTGCTTTTGACAGTAGCTTGTAAGCTTTGAGAATTACCTTGCAACCGATCACGGTATGTATCATAATCCTATGTTTAATCACAACGATCAATTGTGATTACAAAAATTCTTACAAAAGAAGTGTGTCTCATCTATTCCGTCTAGTAGAATCATTTCACATTAGATTGTATCATTGGGTCATGTGACCTAAAAGCTATTGAAAAAATCATGATTTGTGATGAAAGAAATGTATAAAAAATAGAAAATGCATTAAAATCAGATATAAAAGAGTCTGCTTCATCTATCCAGTGTAGTAGAACAATTTCAGACAATTTTGTGTCTGTGGGTCACATGACCTGGAAGCTATTGAAGAAAAATGCTACTTTTTGATCAAAAAAATATTCCTAAAATTTTTTAAAAGGCTTAAAATGGAATAAAAATAGTGTGCCTCATTGATGCAATCTAGTAGCATGATTTCCCATTGTTTTTGTTTCAATTGGTCACAAGACAAGGAACTTATTTATTTCTATTTACCAAGAGTGTTTGGTTCAGAAACTTATTGACGCTAACTGATGGAACCAACGCACGTCAGAAGAGGGAGCAACAGAGAGCAGCTAGCCGAAATCTGGGTTCCTGATTCGGATCAACAGTGAGATAGATGCCGCTAACTCCGCGGAGCTTAAATATCCAATATCCAACTTCAAACTAACTAACTAACCGCGGTCAAACATGCAAAGATACGACAAGGCAAAAGGGGAAATTTCCACTGAAGCTGACAGATACGGAGATTCATTTATCAGTGTTTTGCCGTTTTTCAGAAGTTTCATCGAATCCATACAGTTAGTGTGAACATAGCAAATAATGGAGTCTGTTTACCTGTTACAATAACAGTCTTCCCCTTCAGCCTAACGGAACTTAAACATCTCGCACTTTTGAACAGACCATAGAAAACCAGAACATACACCCAAACGGTTGCTGCGGCCAGATAAAAAAACAGCGTCATACTGGCCGTCTTCCCAGTCTCTTCTTCTTACACTTCAACCAGATGTTGTGACTGTTGGATAAATTACTGCCATCTAGTGGACATCTAAAATAAAACTATGACATGCTAATTTTTCTGAATTTTTTCACTAAAAAAACCTGCATGTCATCACATCTATACTATAGTCGAATCATTACAGATATCTTTGGAATGTAGTTTGCACACAAGCTCTGTGTCTTCAGAGAGATGGGATCAAAGCTTTAAACACTAATGTCAAGTTCCAATAAACAGAGCTTTAAATGAACAAAGTATGAGTTCATGTAATAGATAAATGCTGGCTTTACATTCTGTACACCACTGCACACCTGCTCACAGCTCCTTCTCTATGTTCAGGGACTCACTGACAGGCTGGATGAGAAACGGTAAGGCCCAGAGTCGTAGCTTCACAGTTGTGCATTTATAGAATGCACAGCATAGAAAGCCTAGTAAAATAATGAAGAAATGTGCAAAAAAGCTGTTTCAGGGGCTCTATTAGGAGTAGAACATCATATGGCAGACACCATATTTCATTTACGCAGGGTTATTTGAAACACTGCCTTGAGTTACCTAGTCTCCACACAATGTGATGTCAGCCCATATGTCTGTCTTAAACATACACAAGCTTAGTCTTCTTTTCATATGAATACACAATGATCATCTGTGGTATTACAGTACCTAGATATGTCTGTCAACATGGATGTTCATGGGTCCATGCCCCCGGTCAGAGCAGAACCTCAATTACAGCCTGGTTGTTAATGGCAGCCTCTGCCTGTCAGGTCTACCCTGTAGTCTACTTGTTCTTAAGTTGTGGTGCAGCATGACATGGCACAGATGTCATTAGATTCTGTAATGTGTTGTACACATGAAGATGCTTTCATGCTAAGATTTGGCCTTGAAACATCTGTGTGTGTGTGTTGAAGCCCTGGTATACCCATTGATGCAACCACTGGGCCTTTATTGTATTAAATAAGTATTTGATCACCTACCAACCAGCAAGAATTCTGGCTCTCCTGTTATTTTGTCTTTAAGAAGCCCTCCTATCCTCCACTCATTATCTGCATCAGTTGCACCTGTTTGAACTTGTTACCTGTCTAAAACACACCTGTCCACATACTCAGTAAATAAGACTCCAACCTGCAAGGCCTCCAACAGGATGTTCTCAGAAGGAAGAGACCCCTGAGTTTAGAGTGTCATCAGCAGGTTGCAACAGAGACACCGAGACTGGAAGAGTTACAGAAAGACATAGAAATCAACGTCCTTTGGCCACATCCCAGACTGATGATGCCTCACTGTAAACACCCTGCAGAACTGGGTGATAAATGCCACTTAACATCAGGCACATTTAAGGGAGGTGAGAGGAACCCTAGTGTCATGTCAAGCCATTCAAAACCATTTACACCAGAATGATCTGCATGCTGGATAACCTGCAAGGGTACCTGGCCACACCACCAGGTACAGGCACTATCAACTTGCATTGATGAGGGAGCATTTATGCTGGACGAGGGACCAGTGGGCCTCAGTGCTGTTCTCTGATAAATGCTGATTACTGTTGAGCAGTCCCTATGGGACTCAGCTGAGTCTCCATCTAGAGGATTGTAACTCTGTACACCAGAAACTCAATGACCAGAGGGCCATCCCTCATGATGAGTGGGATGCAATGGCTTAGGAGACAATAAGTCCACTTGTGAACAGCGTTAGACGTCATTATCAAGCTGAAATGAATTGAATTGAAAACTGAATTGAATTGAACTGTAATTGATGCTAAAGGGCACGACATGTTATTTCTTGACATTTTTTGTTGTGGTATACTGACCACTGTTGTTGGCTTTTGTTTAAAAAAATTGTTTGAGATGGGGAAATCACCATTGCACGCTTCTACTTAAATGCCCTACGTCCATTATATAATATCGCTGGAGGGTGAACTTTTTACATTTCCCATAAATTTCACTTAAAAAAGTTTTTGAGAGAAGTGGTGGATACAGATGTTTTGTTAAGGCCTCATTGACTAAATGGCATCAACATGGTGGTGGTGTGGTAACTTGAAACCTTGTTCAGTAGATTAAAAGGGTTACTGTTGTTTTTACCAAATGTTAAAGTGAATTCTGTGTAGATTGTTTTGGTCATAAGGAAACAGTTACTCTGACCATTGTGCAAGGCCTGTCCAGGAACAAGTTTAGATAAGGAAAAGTTCTTGGCGTGAGGAACGACTAATGAACTTGTTCTTGTAGAAGCGAGCATGTAGGCCGGATAGAAACAGTCCAGCTGGAAAGAATTATTATTATATCTTGAATCTTGCCAGGTCGCCTTGACATTAGAGTTCAATTTACCAGAACATGTGGAAACCATACATCGGATTAGTCAAGAGTTTCACACCAGTGTTATGAATCTCAAAAAAATACGCCCTGTAAGAGCTGAGGGTGGGGAATGTTTGGGAATTTTGATGAAGATGTTTTAGTGCACTGTGAGCAAAGAAAGCTCCCCCGTGGAGACTGTGAGGAGAGAGAACTCTGAGTTTTGTGTTTAATTGTATTGCTGCACTCTTCCACATTGGCAACATCAGAATCTGTGACAAGACTTAAAATTTGTTGTTTACAGATGTTTTCCATCCAATCTGACTTAGCTTGACATATTTACATTTAAATCGTTATCATGCAGATTTCAAATCGGGTACATACATTCCAAGTAATCCTTTTTTTTTTTTCAACCGTGTCCTGCCTGGCAGAGTAGTGCTCAGAATTGTTGCCTGAGTGCCAAGACAAAGCCCAACAGATTTATTTTCACAAGTGGAGCATTACAGCTAATGCTTTAAAGCTCTGCTTGATATTTATAAAAATAAACTTTATTGGAAACTGCTTTTGTCGTTTTTAAGGTCGACTTGACCCACATGCAGAGAATACTCTCAAACAGAGAAGGGTTACTTTCAGTGATTTATTAATTCTGCTCTGGAAAAGGAATGTGGAGCGTGGGAACCGGGCCGGTCGTCAGGGTGAAAGGAAATGGCAGAGGTGAGTTAAGGAAGCAGGGAAAGGGTAAACTACTGCGATATCTGCTTACGATTCTGGTGGGGATCGATCCACCAGGGGGAGAGGTGCGAGTCTGAAGCAGTGAGGCTGTGCTGGCTCGGCTGGAGATGATGATCCAGGCGGATCCCTGGGATTGTGGACAGGTTTCGCTTGATCAGACAGGTGGATTCACAAGGGCAGGTGCCAGCCAGAAAATGATCCAGAGTCCAGATTACTGTTTGAGAGGTCCTTAGTGGAGTCTCCAGAAAGGAGCGTGGCTTGATGGACCGCAGTAGGCGTAGAAGTGCTGGCGAGCCACCCTCATATACTCCTCCAGCTGATGAGGCAACAATGTGCACCTGTCACACTCTCGGTCCTCCAGCTCCAGCGCCCCTTAGTGGTCAAGAAAGGTTAGCAGCAGGCAAGGTGAAAACCAGACTCTGACAGCTTTGGGATTATTTTAATTGCTACGGGCACAGAGACAGAAATGAAAAGTAAAAAAAAGAAGCACGAAAGAGAGAAAGGTGGGGCGAGAAGGAGAAAAGACTGGAGGAAAGAAGGAAGGATGAAGAGAATACAAGATAACACCCTGCTTGCTTCTACACCCGCAGAAACATTTATATTACCAGCTTTTTTATCGAAAAGTGCACGGTACTTATTAATGCAAGATGTATTCGACCAGATGTATTAGATGTATTATAATCGTAAATACGGCTCAATATAGAACCTGAATCTGAACACCTGTGGGTCTGAGTGTGAGCGTGCTTGTGTATACAAGGTTTCTCCATAAAAATATGCAATAGTGAGTGTGAGGAGCTACAGACCTTCCCCACTGGACCCGAAACAGATACGGAGGAGATCCAAGCCACAGATATCCAAAAACCCCCAGAGCACAGGAACCCCAGGAGAACCACCGCCGGGAGGACCACAACCCCCCCAGAAAAGAGCAGGGGAGAGCCCCAGGGGAACCACCCAGCAGCCACAGTGCAGAAGCCCCAGGGAGCTGCAGCGACAAACCCACAGGCCCCGCCGGCAGCTGTCTGTGCCCGAGCAGATCCAGCCATGGACCAAGAGACCCGAGACCCCAGGACATATCATTCCCCAAGCAGAGGCCCGATAGAGCCCAGGGGCCCAGGCCCTGGCAAGCAGCCACCGGGAGTGAGCCAGCACACACCAGAGCACCCAGCCCTGGATATCGAAAACCACAAGTACACCGGCGGGCAGAGACACCAACTACCGGCAGGTAGTGTGGCGGGGAGGGAATAGCCCACATTTGATTGGGGGCCTAAACTGATCCAGGAGAGGGAGCAGCCGAAGACCCAACCTGACACAAAAAATAGGCACACACAGTCACAATCACACATTCCCACCCTCATGCGTAAACAAAACAAAACTCACACCCATGCACCCAACGTAAATACAAACAACAATGGACGTCGTACACTTACTTACACTCCCCATATATACTCTATACTCCCAAGTCCAGGTGCTGATACCCCATAGGGACAACCAGCCCCAGCCCCAACCCTAACCTTAGACCCCCATCCTCATTCGGAGATGGGGCCATGTACAAAAGAAGGGCCTACATGGTCCAAACTAGCCCGCCAACCAGAGCAGCCACAGAATAAAATAGTCCCAACCCCCCAATGAATTCCGATCCTAACCCCATGAGCCCCCCACCCCCAACGAACCCCAACATGAATTTCCCCACAGGGTCACCCCCAACCAGGACATAGATATTGAACACATGCCCTCGAACCCTAACGCTATTAATCTCCTCCCCACAGCACATGGGCACACCCCCACAGGCGAGCCTCATCCCCGAAAAGCCGATGAAGCAACACCCACACAGCACAAGCTCCACACACAGCCCCACTCCAAGCACCCTCGCCACGTCCTGCCCCCACCACACAGTGCGCCGCGACGTCAAGGTTAGGGGCCCCGCGGCAGCCTCATACAGCGGCAAGCACTCGGGGCCAGCCCCCACCACGCCCCCGCAACCACACAGACACACCACATCACTGCCACTGCAATGATAGACCAGGTAGGAAACCCCCCAGACACAACAGCCAGCAGAGCAGCCCACCGCCAAGCCCACCCAACCATTTGGCCAGTGCCAGCAGCCCCAGCCCATCAGTTCATGACAGAGAAACATGCTCCAGCCGGGTAACCGGGCCATGCAGGCCAACCACTCCAGGGCAAGCACATCCCACCAGCCGCCCCAGTGCAGGCAAGACATGCTCCACCGCCCCACCCACCCGACCGCCAACCGTAGCCCTGCGCCCGGCCACCTCGCCGCACCAAGCAGGCTGGCCAGCCCCTTCACCAAAACGAAGTCATATCTCAATCAACACTGCACACTACCCGGCCAAGACCCCCTCGCTGTCGCCCCCCCAACTGACAGACCGGGCACCGAAGCCAGGGACCGAGATCCGAAGCAAGAGGGCCTAAAAGCCATCCCCAGCACCAGACAACCACCAAGACCCGAACCCCTAGCCCAACCCCAACCTCAGCCCCAGCACCCTCAATGTCTACATGCAACTTAACCCTTAGAGGTGAGCACAGGCACCAGAGGTTAGGGTAATAAAATCCCCTCCCTCTTGATGCCATTGACCATGCCCACACCCAAGGCCCTACATGTGAATGCAGGCCTTGGGTGGCGCCTCGGAGGTCTGCGGCGAGGATGCAGGCGCCTCGGAGGTCTGCGGCGAGGATGCAGGCACCTCGGAGGTCTGCGGCGAGGATGCAGGCTGCCAGGAGGCTGGCAGCAAGGCCAGCGATGAAGGAGCCGACGGTCCAGTGGTCTGCAGCGAAGTGGCTGTTGATCCGGAGCCCAGCGGCGAAGGAGCAGCCGTCCCGGTGGTCTGTGGCGTGGTCTGGTGAACCCACGACACAAGATCCTCAGCGACTTGAACCTGGCGTCTGGCTTGGACCCCGGCAGAAACCCTGAAGACTTGGTCCTGGCGTCCGGCTTGGACCCAGGCAGAGACCCTGAAGACTTGGCCCTGGCGTCCGGCGTGAACCCAGGCTGGAACCCAGAAAACTTGGTCCTGGCTGAGGTGCGTCAGGCAAAAAGTCAGGCTGTGGTTCAGGCGCCACATAGTCAGGCTGTGGTTCAGGCGCCACATAGTCAGGCTGTGGTTCAGGCGCCACATAGTCAGGCTGTGGTTCAGGCGCCACATAGTCAGGCTGTGGTTCAGGCGCCACATAGTCAGGGGGTTTGGGGCCCCAATAGTCAGGCTGTGGTTCAGGCGCCACATAGTCAGGCTGTGGTTCAGGCGCCACATAGTCAGGCTGTGGTTCAGGCGCCACATAGTCAGGCTGTGGTTCAGGCGCCACATAGTCAGGCTGTGGTTCAGGCGCCACATAGTCAGGCCGTGGTTCAGGCGCCACAGGCAAAAGGTCAGTCTGGCCAGGAGCACAGTCCGTCTGGCCAGGAGCACAGTCCGCCTGGCCAGGAGCCAGAGTCAGAGGCGGTTCGTCCTCAAACCCCTCTCGAAACTCTGGAACTTGGTTCTGAGGCGGTTCGTCTTTGAACCCCTCTCGAAACTCTGGTACTTGGATCTGAGGCGGTCCGTCCTCGGACCCCTTAGTTGACTCTGGAACTCGGATCTGAGGCTCATGAAGCTTGACTGTGTGTTGGGGCTCAGGAGACTTAACGGAGTCCAGAGGCTTGGCTGCATGCAGTGAGTCCAGAGGCTTGGCTGCATGCAGTGAGTCCAGAGGCTTGGCTGCATGCAGTGAGTCCAGAGGCTTGGCTGCATGCAGTGAGTCCAGAGGCTTGGCTGCATGCAGTGAGTCCAGAGGCTTGGCTGCATGCAGTGAGTCCAGAGGCTTGGCTTCATGCTGTGAGTCCTTGAGGCTTGGCTTCATCCTGTGAGTCCAGAGGCTTGGCTGCATGCTGTGAGTCCAGAGGCTTGGCTGCATGCTGTGAGTCCTGAGGCTTGGCTGCATGCTGTGAGTCTGTAGACCCGGCGGGACCACTCCCTTCAATAATTCTCTGCCGCTCAGACTCCAGGATCTTCACTGTCATTGAACTTGGGGAGTAGTGTCCCCACTCAATCTTCCAGTCTATTAGCTGGCCCAGGACCTCCAGTGTGTGTTCAGGCGAATCACCAGAAACTAGCAGGTGGATGGCTAAGTCTGTGAGGACCTTGCCTCTTCTGAGCACCTGACTCATAAACTCCAAGGTGTATGGCGAATAGCAGACAGGCAAAAAACTTGGATCAGCTTCTTTGGCGGGAGTGTAATGCTCCGTGGAAGCTGCTGCGAACGTGGACGGCTCAGCAGGAGCCGCTGCTGACGTGGATGGCTCTGCAGGAGCCGCTGTGGGCAGGCTGAGCCCAGCCGGAGTTACTGCAGGCAAGAGCTGAGGCGAATCTGCTGTTGTGACCGGGGAGTGGAGCCGACCCTCCGTAGAAGCAGGAGTGGGGGCGTCGAGCAGGAACCCCGGAAAAACAGGCGAAAGGCGAGAGGCGGTAATCCAACCCTCCGGGAGAGAAGAGGAGGCGTTGGCACAGCCCTCAGACACCGGGACAGATGCGCCTCGGCGACGGCGTCGTCTCCGACCAGACTGAGCAGGAGAGGGCAGGAAGAATGCAGCGGGGGCGGAGAGCTGTGAAGGTGGCCGAGACTGACGGAGGCAAACCGGAGCGCCTCCGAGCCGGTATGAGGCCAGGAGACACCGGCGTCGGCAGGCTTAATCCGGCTTCCTCCATTTCCTGAAGCAACATGGGCGAAGGTAATATCTCCACCTCTTCACCATGCATTTTCCTCAATTCCTCCTCCTCCTGTCGTATCCGTTTCAGTAGCTCTTGAGCTCTGTCTGCTTGGCCCTTTTGGCTGGTTCCTACTGTCACGGGGTGGTTTTGGATCGGGCCAAAATGCAGACAAGAGCTCGGAAAAATCATCTTTGTAAATCCAAACGGTGTATTTACAAAGCCAAAACAAATGCAAAAACCGTGCAGACATGAACCAGTGTCCAAATACAAAAACTCACAAAATACTGCAGGTTCTTCCAGGCAAAGAATTCCAGGCAAGGCAAAAATAAACAAAGCGTAATCAAGGACATGGACGAGGGGTGACGAGCAACAAGGAACCAGCAACAAACAATGACACCAAACTAACTAATATACTGTGGGGGAACAAAGAGCAGGTAATCAAAGGAACAAGGAACAGGTGCGACAAGGAGGCAGGTAAGCAGGAGGAACAGGTGAAACAAATACAAAGGCTGACGAGGAGTGAAAGACTAAAAAAAACAATAAAAAGAAAAAAAACCAAGCAAAATAATAAATCAGAGGAGGGAAGGAAAAGAATAACTATGAAAATAAAGTAAAAAAAGAAAGTAGAAAAAAAATAGAAAACAATAACCACAACCTAAGAATAAAAAAAAGAGCGCACAAGAAGAATGTAAATTACAAAAAACCAACCAAACCCAAAACGTAAACAATAACTAAAGCGGGGTAAGAATACCTAACCATAATAAAACACCGAAATAAGAAAACTGAGGGAGAATAATCCTAAAATCCTAATAATAATAATAATAATAATAATAATAATACTACCACAAAAAGTAGGAAAGCAATCACAAAAGAAACTAAGAACTAGAGGAAGACAAAACACACAAGGAGATAGTAGATGGAGAAAAGGAACTACTAATAAACATGATACAAAAACCAAAATAGAAACATCAAAGCAAAATTTAAAACATCACAAGAGGCCAAAAAACAAAGTCCAAAATGTCACACCGTGACAATTGGTGTGTATGGGAATCTCTTGAACAATCCAATTACCATCTTCACTTACACATATGTTCTGGCACACACAACATTGGACTCAGCAGTTA
The DNA here is from genome assembly GCA_036173005.1 of Crenichthys baileyi. Classification (NCBI taxonomy): domain Eukaryota; kingdom Metazoa; phylum Chordata; class Actinopteri; order Cyprinodontiformes; family Goodeidae; genus Crenichthys; species Crenichthys baileyi. The sequence goes on along the minus strand of JAHHUM010002598.1, from coordinate 1,218,209 downwards.
CAGGAATACAAGAAACAGGATCACAGCTGCAGGACATCCAAACCGACCTTCATGACAGTTGTACAATAACAATCTCATTACTCTCATCACTCCCTTCATTCAGTCTGCAGAGATTTTAGCAGCTCTTTTCCTGAACCTAGACCTGTAAAGTCCTGGATGGAGGGAAGGTCAGCCTTAATTATTCTCTCTGCAGTCCTGATTATTCGTTGCAGTCTGCACCTGCCCTGTTTTGTGGATGAGCCAAACCACACTGAGATGGATGAAGGCAGGACAGACCGAATGATGGCAGTGTAGAAGATGACCAGCAGCTCCTGTGGAAGGTTGAACTTCTTGAGTTGCCTGAGGAAGTACAGTCTCTGCTGGACCTTCTTTCGAACAGTGTCTATGTGTGAAGACCATCTTAGGTCCTCAGAGATGGTGGTTCCTAAGAACCTGAAGTGGTCCACGGCCGATACAGTGTTGTTGAGGATGGTGAGGGTGGTGTATGGGGGTGGTGTTCTCCGAAAATCCAGCACCATTTCCACAGTCTTGAGTGGGTTTAGTTCAAGGTAGTTCTGACCGCACCAGTGGGCCAGCCGATCCACCTGCTGTCTGTATGCAGATTCATCACCGTCCTGGATCAGTCCAATGAGAGTGGTGTCATCTGCAAACTTAAGGAGTTTCACGGACGAGTCCGCTGAGGTGCAGTCATTTGTGTACAGGGAAAGAGGAGTGGGGAGAGAACACACCCCTGGGGGGCACCAGTACTGATTGATCTGGTATGGGAGAAGATGCTCCCCAGTCTCACCTGCTGCTGTCGGTCCGTCAGGAAGCTGTTGATCCACTGACAGGTGGAAGCTGGGACGTTGAGCTGGGTGAGCTTCTGGTGGAGGATTTCTGGTATGATGGTGTTGAAGGCCGAGCTGAAGTCTACAAACAGGATCCTGGCGTAGGTCCCTGGGCGGTCGAGGTGTTGCAGGATGAAGTGTAGACCCAAGTTAACAGCATCATCTGCCGACCTGTTTGCTCGGTAAGCAAACTGCAGGGGGTCCAGCAGAGGGCCTGTGATGTCTTTCAGGTGCTTCAACACCAGCCGCTCAAAGGATTTCATGACCACAGACGTCAGGGCTACAGGCCTGTAGTCATTTAATCCTAGGATGGTGGGTTTCTTGGGTCCCGGGATGATGGTGGATCGTTTGAGGCAGGAGGGGACCTCACACTTCTCTAGTGACTTGTTGAAGGTGAGGATTGGAGCGAGTTGATTTGCACAGGCTTTCAGGCATGATGGGGAGATGTTATCGGGTCCTCCAGCTTTCTTTGTTTTCATGCGCTGAAAGAGCCTGTTTACATTATCCTCGGGGATCTTTAGTGCAGGCAGAGGATCTGAAGGTAGGGGGTTGGTTACTTTATGGGAGGAATTTGTTCCTGAATGGGATGTGGAGGAGGTGGTTTGAGGTGTGAATGGCTTCTTGTCATGTCTGCAGTAGAAGCCATTCAGACGGTTAGCCAGGCGAGGACTTCTCAGACCAGTCCATACAGCCGAAGTGTCACCAGTAGAAAGGTTGTTTTTCAGCTTCTCACTGTAGCTTCTCTTGGCTGCTTTGATCTCCTTTGTTAGTCTGTTTCTGGCCTGCCTGTACCGCGCCCAATCTCCACTGCTGTGAGCTTCTTCCTTATCCCTGCGCAGATTCCTGAGATGTGGAGTAAACCATGGCTTGCTGTTCCCAAAGGTGCAGAAGGTCTTGGTCTGAACACACATGTCCCCACAGAAACTGATGTATGATGTCACCACATCAGTTAGTTGGTTTAAGTCAGTGGCTGAGGTTTCAAAAACAGTCTAGTCTGTGTATTCAAAGCAGGCCTGTAGCGTCTGCTTTGATTCCTCAGTCCACTTTTTAACAGTGTGAACCACGGGTTTGGAAGCTCTTAGTCTCTGTCTGTAGGTTGGGATGAGGTGGATAAGAGAATGATCCGAAAAACCAAGAGCAGCCCTGGTAACAGCATGATATGAGTCCTTTAAAGCTGTGTAACAATGGTCCAGTGTGTTTTTGTCTCTGGTGGGACACTTAATATGCTGTCTGTATTTGGGGAGCTCATTAGAGAGGTTAGCGCTGTTAAAATCTCCCAGTATTATGATGAAAGAGTCCGTGTATTTTTTCTCCATGTCTGTAATCAGCTCAGCAAGATGTTTTTCTGCGGCAGAAATGCAGCCATGCGGGGGATGTTTTCACTCAGCCATGCCCGGTGAAGCAGAGAACCGCTGATCCGCGGAGGTCCGTGTTTTTACCGGTGAGAAGAAGCAGCTCGTCCATCTTGTTGCTTAGAGAGCGGACAATTGCCAGATGGATTGAAGGCAGTGGTGTGCGAAGTCCTCTTTGCGGAGCTTTACCAGCGCGCCAGTGCGCTTCCCCCTCCGACGCTTTCGGCACAGTATCCCGTACAGTGCCGCAGCTCCGCTTGCCAGGAGCTCAGTGAACCTCGGATCAGTGAAAGATGGAGAAAAAATCCCAAGAGAGGACTCTCTGATGTTGAGAAGTTCCTCTCTACTGAATGAGACCACCGAATGGTGGCCCGAGACCACAGTACTGTGGCTCGAAAAAGTACTGTGGTGGTATGCTGACATTAACCTGGATACCGTGGCTCTTGATACATCACAAAGACTTGCTGTCTTGGTCACAGATGCGCCAGCAAGACGTGCACCAACAAATTGTCCTCTTTTAAACTCTGGTATGTCACGCATTATGTTGTGTGCATTTTCACATTTTGAGCAAAACTGTGCTCTTACCCTGCTAATTCAACCTTCACACTCTGCTCTTAATGGTGTAATGTGCAATCAATGAAGACTGGCTACCAGGCTGGTCCAATTTAGCCATGAAACCTCCCACACTAAAATGACAGGTGTTTCAGTTTCATTGTCCAACCACTGTACCTATAAATTGTCTTATTGAAATCTAAATATTTTGGATTTGGGCTAAAGCCCCCAATGTTTTGAGACCCTAAAAACGCCCCTGCTTTTAGCTATTGGATTTCGGGGTCTGGGAGTTTTCTCTTTGTGCTTTTCTGCCTGCTATTAACTCTGCTTGGTCCAGAGAGGCCACTGCTGCTCCTGGGAGTGAGTGAACAGGTGTTCACCATCTCCTGATTACTGAATGGGTGTATTTAAGTCTGAGGCTGCCAGCACTTCACTGGCTCAGTGTTAACCTACAGTGGTACTGACTCTAGCCCAGATCTAAGCTTGTTTCAAGTTTCTCTAGTGTCCTCGACTTACCTACTCTTGTCCTTCTCCTCAGGCTCCAGATCTGTTTAGGATCCAGCCTCCAGTTCTCGAGCAAAGCCTTCTCCTGACTTCTGGATCGAAGTATTCTCTGGTGCTTTCTGGTTGTGTCCTCTGATTCAAGTTTCAAGTTCCTTCTCCAGATTACCTTCTGGCTGGCAGCTTCCAGGCTCGACGACAAACCGGCCCAAGTCATTAGCAAACCCTGTTCACCCTACAACGTGCTCTTAAGCAAGCCTCTTCATCAGTTCCCCTCTCCTTCACCCTTCCTTTCACTGATGGTGAAGAGACCAAGCTTATTAGGAACTTCTTCGTGCCTCAAGGACCAAGCCTCCTGGAAGAACTTAACTCACCAAGGCTACTCCTGTGCTGAGCTCCCAGACTCCACATCTCCATTCCCCCTGGCGGTTCTATTCCACTGCACTGCAAGAGAGATCTTATCAAACACTAATTATTTAACTCATTATTTATACTCACCAGTCTCCCTCCTTTCTGTGCAGTTGGCAGTCTCCTGGTTCCAGATCTTAGAACATTTTCCCTGTGTAAAATAAACAGCCTTAAATCACTGAGTTCTCCTGAGTGTCTTTCTGCATGTGGGTCAGATTTGTACCTAAAACCATGACATTGGAAGCATATATAGTAAAGAGAAATGGCCCAAACACTGAACCCTGTGGTACAATTAACCCTACAATTTCAAGATGACTTATCATTTACATGAACAAACTGGAATCTGTCAGAAAAGTAAGATTGAAACCAGCCTAGTGCTATTCCCCTGATCCCTACAGCATTTTACAGCCTTTCTAAAAGAATATTGTGATCGACTGTATCAAATGCAGCACTGAGATCAGGTACAGACACAGATCCATTATTTGAGGCCAAAAGAATACCATTAGTGACTTTCAATAGTGCTGTTTCCATGCTATGATGCACCATGAAACCTGACTAAAATTCAGGTTGTAAAATTTCTGTGCTTATACGTGACAGAAAGAACAAAGCTAAAAGGATAAGAGACAGTAATAAACAATCAAACTTAAAAGCCATAAACTGTCAGGTACAACCAGACACAGAATTAATATCAGCCACTAACTCATATAAACTGGCTTTGTTGAACATTGGATCTCTGTCAGGAAAATCCTTTTCATTCAGTGACTTCATTACTGACCATAATCTTGATTTTATGTTTTTAACAGAAACATGGTTACATGAATTTAATGAAGCACTCATTCTTATAGAGTCGACGCCTCCGAACTAAAATTTTCTTTGTGAGAGCAGACAGCAAAGAAAAGGTGGCGGGGGGTCCACTTTGTTTAAAGATTGTGTGTAAAAAGGTATTTCTGGGCAAATTTGACTCTTTTGAGTATTTGGCTATCCATATAAAGAGCCCAGTCCGAACCATGCTCTTGAATATTTACAGGCCTCCTGAGTCCAAAACAAACTTTGTTCAGTGGTTTTAATTACCTTTTATCTGTGATATGTGTTGATTATGACTGTTTAATTATTGTGGGATACTTCAACATTCACATGGACAATCCTGAAGACAGAAGTCCAATAGATCTATGTGACACTCTTAGAAATGTTGGTTTGACTCAACATGTGAAACAGCAAACACACAAACAGGGACATATTTTGGACGTGATAACCACTGAGGGTCTAAACATTTCCAAGGTGTCTGTAACTGTCGTTGCCCTATCTGACCACTTTTCTGTTATTTTTGAAAGCATCATCTTCAAGGATCAGTTAGCCAAAATGATTATAAGAAAACACATCTTTAAGGACGGTGCTGCTGAAACCTTTAACCAGATTTACTCTTCTACCTCCACTTTGCCCTGAAACACTGTAGATGAGCTGGTAGATAACTTTCATTATAAAATCTCGGACATCGTTGATTCAGTTGCTCCAATTAAAGTGAAAGCCATTTCTGGGAAGAAAATGTCTCTGTGGAGAAGTGCTCTACCAGTCAGAAGTGAAAAAAGGGAGTGTCGAAAAGCTGAACGCAGGTGGCGAAAGACTAAACTCCAGGTTCACTATATCATCTATAAAGAGAGACTCAACAGATTATCAAACAGCAATTATCAAACCGCTATTGAAAAAGAGCAACTTGGACAAGCTGCTACTGCAGAAGTACAAGCCTATATCAAACCTCCCCTTCATCAGTAAGATGATTGAAAAAGCTGTGTTCCAACAGTTAAACAACTTCCTAACAATGACCAGCCGCTTCGAAGTCTTCCAGTCAGGCTTCCTGCTCACCACAGTACAGAGACTGCTCTTGTCAAGGTGTTCAATGACATCCGTATAAATGCAGACTGTGGAAGAACCAAAGTGCTGGTATTATTGGACCTTTGTGCTGCATTCCACACAGTTGATTACTCCATTCAGTTAGAGTGCCTGGAAAATTGGGTTGGCCTTTCTGGTACAGCACTCGATTGGTTTAAATCCTACTTGAGGGACTGGGACTTTTTTGTGTTAGTAGGTAACTTTACATCAGAGACCACAAAAATCACATATGGCGTTCCCCAAGGGTCCATCTTAGGGCCCCTCCTATTCAATATCTACATGCTCCCCCTAACTCATGTTATAATAAACAACAACATAAGTTATCATAACAATGCAGACAACACACAGCTATACATTACAATGTCACCAGGTGACTATGAACCCACTCAAGCGCTGGGTAAATACTTAGAAGAAATCAATGCATCGATGTGTGAACATTTTCTTCAACCTAATCAAAACAAAACTAAAGTAATAATTTTTGGACCAAAGGAAGAACGTTTAAAAGTTAGCACACAGCTTCAGTTATACAGATTAAAACAACCAATCAGGCTCGAAACCTGGGTGCAGTGATGGATTCAGACCTGAACCTTCAGAGACACATAAAGACAGTAACAAGGCCGGCCTTCTATCACCTAAAGAACATCTCCAGGATTAAAGGACTAATGTACCAGCAGGACCTTGAAAAACGAATTCATGCTTTCATCTTTTGGAGAACTGATTACTGCAAAGGTTTCTTCACAGGTCTGCCCAAAAAGTTGATAAGACAGCGCAGTGGATCCAGAATGCTGCTGCCAGCATAATCACTAAAACTAAGAAAGTGGAGCACATCACCCCAGTTCTAAAGTCCTTACACTGGCTCCCCATATCTCAAAGAATAGACTTTAAAATACTTCTGTTAGTCTATAAATCACTCAATAGCTTGGCATCAAAATATATTACAGACTTGTTGTCAGTGTATCAACCACCCAGACCAATCAGGTCCTCTGGCTAGAATCTACTCTGCATACCCAGAACCAGAACCAAACATGGAGAAGCAGCTTTTAGTTCTTATTCTCTGCTAATCTGGAATAAACTCCCAGAAAACTGTAAAACGCTGAAACCCTAAGTTGCTTTCAAGATTAAAAACTTATTTGTTTAGAGTGGTCTTTGTCTGTGCAATCTAAACATTATTAGTTAAGTTTTCATTCCAACTTTCCTTTCATTTTCTTATCAATCATTTTATCATTAATTTTTTATTTAATTTATTTTTTATTATCATCTTTTTATGTATTCATTTTTTATTCTCTTTAATTATTTAATTACCTTTATGCCACTGCAGTGTACTTTTCCTATTATGTCTGTCTTTCTTTTTTTCATGTACAGCACTTTGAATTGTCTTGCTACTGAAATGTGCTATATAAATAAACTTGCCCTGCCTTGCCTAGCAACTATTTTGCCAAGAGTATTTTCAAGAAGATTAGATATAGGTCTGTAATTAAATAAATCTTTCAGGATCTGCCATTTTGTTCTTTTTTTTGTTTACTTTGCTGTTAGAGGATTTCCCTGTTCCTTTGATTGGTAGTTTACTTTTGTCTAGTTAATATTTGCTTAGATCCTTGTGCTTGTGTGTTTACTTTAGATCTATTTTTTTCCCAGAGTCTGTTATTTAGTTTAGATCTCTTTTGTTTTGTTCCTTATGGTTATTTCCCGTCTTTGGTTTTATTTAGTTTTAGTTTCTCGTTTAGTATTCTTGCGCTTGTTTACTTTTGTTATGTCCATGTCCTTAGATCTAGTTCCTTTTAGAGTTACTACTTATGTTAGCTTATGTTTAGGTTTCTGTTCCCTGCTCCTCCCAGTTAGTTGAGTGTTTGTTTCCCTTAGAGTTGTCTCTAGTTTAGTTTCCCCTCTTGTCTCTGCGTTTCCCAGCTCTCGTTGCCATATAAACTTATTTCCTCAGTTCCCTACACCTGGTCTTCACACCTGCCAGCAATCATCTGATTACCCGCCTATGTCATTCTCTTTGTTTCACCATTCACCCCTCTGTATAAAAGCTTACCGGTTTCACTTGTTCCCCGTTGGTTCCTCCTGTTATCTTCCTGTGTCTCCTGCTCCATCTCCTGGTGTAAGTCATTTGTTTATTGTTTTATTAAAGAAAAGATTCCAAAATCTATTTGGCTACCAAGCTTCTGTCTGCATCCCAGTCCCAACCAACCACAAACCCTGACAAAATCATCTTGATCAAGCGAATGTTTCTTAAGTATAGGTTTAATTACAGCTACCTTAAAAGCCTGTGGTACATATCCATTATTAAGGATAGACTAATCATATCTACAATCGGGTTGGTAATCAAAGGGAACACTTTCCTTAAATATTTTGGTTGGGATTGGGTCTAACATACAAGTTCACTTACTGAGGATAAAGTAATCATGTTCGGGAGTATGGCAATGATTTTACTCTTTAATAGAACAATCTTATTTAAAAAGAATCACATAAAGTCATTACTGCTGAGACCTGGGGAATGGATGGCTCAACAGAGCTATGACTCTGTGTAAGTTTAGCAACTGTGCTAAAGAGAAAGCTAGGATTATTCTTATTTTATTCTTTTAATAATGAGAAATAAGCTGTTCCAACTTGGTGAAGAGTCTTTAATACAACAGTAGACTATTTTTCCAGATCAAGTAGAAGTCCTCTAGGTGTGTAGAGTGCCATTTTCTCTCCAATTTTCTAACAGTGTTCTTTAAAGTACACAGCCCTGAATTAAACCAGGGAGCCAGTCTCCTATGAATAATTACCAAATAATTGTCTTCTTTTTCAGGGGGGCTACATTGTCTAATGTACCACGCAGTGAGGAAGTAACACTATGAACAAGAGAATCAATTTGTGAAGGAGATAAAACAAAACAGTTGCCCTCATCTGTGTTTTTCAATGATAATGGGGAATTTAAAACGGAACAGATTATTTAAAGGTTGTTATAGCATTATCTGATAATGATCTACAATAATTAAATGTTCTTTCAGGTGTGGAGTACTCTGTTAAATTTAACTCAAATGTTATTAAAAAATGGTCAGACAGGACAGGGTTATGAGGAAATATTGTTATTTCTTTACACTCAGTGCCATATGTCAGCACAAGGTCTAAAGAATGAAGACAAAGGTGGGTAGGTTTGCTACTGTTTTGAGCAAAGCCAATTGAGTCCAAGCTAGCATTAAAGGCTGTATTTAGGCTATTACTTTCAGTGTCAACATGAATGTTAAAATCCCCCACTATAATGACCCTATCTGTATTTAGCACTCAATCAGATAAGAAGTCTGAGGACTGATCCAAAAATTGAGAATAAGGGCCTTGTGGACAGTACAAAACAACAAACAGAAGTGGTTTTAGTGGTTTGCAATTTGGATAAGGAGGAAAAGTAAGGGTTAAATAATCAAAAGAGTTGTAGCTATTAAATAGTCTGGGACTATTCAATAAATCGGACTGAAAGATGGTTGCTACTCCTTCTCCTCGCCCAGTATTTCGAGGTATGTGGAAATTTAAATAATGAGGAGTTGAGTCATTTATAGTAATATAATCCTCTTGCCTCAGCCAGGTTCCTGTCAGACATAATTGTTAGCAATCTAATAGTTACAAATCAAGTCATGAATTGACAAAGCCTTTAAAGAGAGAGATCTTATGTTCAATAAGCCCCATTTAATTGTTTTATTTTTCTTTTCTGTCTGAGTTCTATTTATTTTTATGAGATTTTCATGGTTTCCTCCTTTTAGATAATTTTTTTATCTATTAAATTTTGGCCATGGGCAAGACACTGTCTTAATAAGGTAATGAGTAGGTAACACTACAGGAGCTGGAGAGAGGGGTGTTAAATTACGACCCTGCTTCCTGGTCTGAACCCTGGGTTATCAGAGTTTTAGAGAACTATTAAGGAGATTTAATGCAAATGAAGAAAAAAGTGTCCAATTTTTATTCATAAAAAAGGTAAATAAATCAACCTGTTTACCTTTACAATTTAGTGCTGCTTTGCGTTGGTCTATTACATTTGATTACAATTAAATTTAAGGAAATGTATGGATGTAACGTACCAGCGATAATAAATTCATTTCAAAAACTGTTGATACTTTTACAAGGCACTGTGTTACAACCACAATTTATTGCACCTGCTAAATAGTATTTTTATTGTTTTATTTGTGCAGCATACTATCTATGGCCTATTCAGAAACACATGAAAGTTTATGTACAAAATAAGTTTATTGTTATCCATTTTTCAGCTGTACCTGTATTTGCATACAGGTACAGCTAAAAAAATGTAATATCTTGAAAAAGTTGAAGATTTTGTGTCACTCTTTTCTGAAATTAAAACTCATATTATATACAGTAGGTACACTACACATTTCTTGTAATTTTGATTATTATGTCTTACAGATAATGAAAACCCAAAATTCCACGTCTCAGAAAATTAGAATATTACATGAGGATATTTTAAACAGAAATTTCATTTCCAAGCCCCTCCTTTTGTATTAATTACTGCATCAATGTGGCATACCATGGAAGCAATCAGCCTAATGTTCTGCATCGGAGTTATAAAGCTCAGGTTGATTTGATTGCAGCTTTCAAGTCATCTGCATTGTTAAGCCAACAATGCAAATGGGGTTCAGTGTCCCTCATCCTCCTCTTGTTGGTCTATCAAGTGTAATAACAACATGGTCAATGAACCAGCCCTTGATACCTTTGTGGGTCGGTGCCAGGTCCTGCTGGAAAATTAAATCTGCATCTCAATAAAGCAGAAGGAAGCATGAAGTACTCTAAAATTTCCATTTAGTTGGCTGCACTGAATGTTGACTTCAGAAAACATAGTGGACCAACACCAGAAGATGATATGGCTGCAGAAATAACAGCTGACTGTGGAAACTTTACACTAATGGTTCCAATGGTTATAATCAGTCTGACAGAGAGAGGTATCCCAATCCTTGTGGTTTTTAGTATAACAATGACCATCAGTGGGACCCTTTGTGGGGTGCCTTGAGACGACATTGTTGAACATAAGCGCTGTTTAACTAAGTAATCTGAACTGAAACTTTCAGTGTAGTTATGCTGCTATAGGCTTAGGCTGCTGGAGGACATAATGACCACTTTCACCCTCTTCGCTACATTCTCATACTACTCTCCAATTTTGCATTATTTGCTGTTATTTCAGCTTTTAACTTTGTTCTCTCTCTTTTCTCTTCCTAGAAGCTACACCTGGCCTGACTCTGTGTCTACCTGTGACACCTTTCTGGAGAGGGGCATCGTCCGAGCTTCTGCTGGCAACAACTTAATGCTCACCCTCTACCGATGATCCACATGGCCCTGTCTTTTAGTGTTTAACCCTTTCTCTCTCCTAGACATGGCGATTGGCTGAGCTTTTACTGTAACTAATTATATGTGCCCTCTTTCAGATTCTAACCTTGAAAACTGGCTCAGACTTGCTGCAACTTGCTGCAAAGTCAACGCCAGTGACTGTCCACTGTCTCTACATGCTCATCCAGGAGGAGTGAATGCTGAAAGTCACTGACTGGATGCAATCTGCTGGGTTTCCTTAGACAGAAAAACTTTTATCCAATTTTAATAAATAACTAACTCTGACTGCACTGTTCAATGGTTAGGACTAATTGGAATGTATGTATCTGACTTTTGTGAAGTGCCTTGCGACAACATGTGTTGTGAATTGGCGCTATATAAAAAAAAAAAAAACTGAACTAGATTTTAAGCAATGAGGCTTCTGTGCATCTCATCTCTTTCTTTAGACTCTGGGACCTTTATTTCCAAATAAAATGCAAACTTTACTCCCTGAAAATCAGGAATTTTGACCACCATTGAGAGTTTTCTCAAGGCCATGCCACATTTATGCAGTAATTTATGCAAAAAGAGGGCCTACCAAACACTGATAGAAATAAACATGCTTTCAGAAGAAATTTCTGTTTAAAATATCCTTTGTTATTGATCCTATGTAATACTATAAATTTGGGAAACACAATTTGGGGTTTTTATTATCTGCATGCCATAATCATTAAAATGACAGGAAATAAAGGCTTGAAATAGTTCAGCCCTTGACTGATGTTTTCATTTAACGCAGTCTGAGCGTAAGACCTTAACCAGAAATCTATAATAATCAAAAAGCTGTTTAACAAGGATCCAATGTTATTAGAGTAAAATTAATGGTCATGTAAGGTATGTATACAAACAATGACAGTCAGTCAAAAAAGTGGTCATCCACACTAAGTGGAAAAAAGTTTTGGAAAAAATTTCTTACAGACAGATACTGAAATTACTTAATATGAAAACTCAAGGGCGGGGCCATTGTAAGAGAGAAGAGCTTATTTTACAATACTTACCTTTAAACCTCTTTACAAAACAAGAGATACTTGAGAACTCTGAAAGACCCATTCTATAGATTCCACTGCCTCCATGCAAAACGCTGATTGATTCTCACACTAAACATTGCACAACACTGTTGTATGTCTTTTATACGTGGAGTTTGTGGCCCTGAACGTAACAAACAACCTCGTTTTATGGGCTTACAAACAATTCCCTACAGTTGATAAAATCTTAGTCATCATAACCAATCTTTCAGGTTTAACTAGTCTGTTGTTAGTTGAAAAGAGGAGCAGAGAAAAGGGAGGATCCGACTGCAGTCTTTTCCTACAGTGGGGAAAATCACATATCTGCTCCGTTTAGTCTATACAGAGTTCCAAACAAAATACAATTTTGTTCATATGGTTAATTACCTGTAACACTATCACTCCCATTATGTCATAGCTCCTTGAAAATGAAATGATCTATGATTATACCAATCTCTGGTTTGCATGTGCACCAAAGTTACATCAAAGTCAGACCATACCTTCTGGGTCCCTAAATTAGGGCCTTAACTGTTTTTTGTGAGTGAGTATGATTTGAAAAGATTCTAATAACTATACCTATGATATCTACAGTCAGGTCCTAAGTTATTCATACCCCTTGCAGATTTAGATTTAAAATTATTTTTGAGCAAATCAATACGTTATAGTATGTATTAAGAAGTTGTAATTTTGACCAACATAATTTTTCTGGTTTAATTTAGATATTAACAAAACTTTAAGTTAAAAAATCATATCATCTCTTTTGCTCCCTCCACAGATTCAAGTCTGGACTTTTGCAGCTGTATGAATATTTTTTATCCTAACTGTATATATGTATGATATATTAAATTATAGTTGCCATTGAGAATGAAATGAAGGTGAGGGATATTCTTCAGACCCTATACTTTTTACACATCACACTCTTTTATCTTGTCATTTATTATACAAATCCAAAGACTACGTTTTTGCAGCTGTTTGAATATTTGGTGGAGTTAATGAATTGGTAACCTAGAAAACTATCTGGATCTGTGTTGTTTAGTCAGTTTTTAACTGATCTAATGGCAACTCTGTGTGGAGCCATTTCTCTTTCTTAAAGGTCTTTTTTCTTATTTGACCATTCCAATGAACTTTTTAGCCAAACAACAAAACATTAACCAGGAAAACACTGTCAGCCATATAAAGATGGTGCCTCCTTTTAAACATACACATTTATCCTTCCTGTAAAAGCCATGCTTTGAAAATCCTTCATAAAATGGGTAAAATCCACTTGCTGGGTAACTTGATACTAAAGCAGCTAAACAAAGCCTCTGGAAAAAGGTTACTTTTCCCAGTGAAAATAAAAATAATTTCTTATATGCTTTAAAGCATTCCCTAGTACTGTTAACCCTATGTGTTGTCCTGCCATGTGAAATAATCATTTCAAGGAATGAGATGCTTCAGTTTGGGTTAAATAACTTGACATCAGCATGACTGCTGTACTTTTCCAGTGAGAGGTTCTTAACCATTTGCTTGTTAAATCTACATGGTGGCTTGTCTTGGTGTTTGTGTCCAATATACAGGGGTTGGACAATGAAACTGAAACACCTGTCATTTTAGTGTGGGAGGTTTCATGGCTAAATTGGACCAGCCTGGTAGCCAGTCTTCATTGATTGCACATTGCACCAGTAAGAGCAGAGTGTGAAGGTCCAATTAGCAGGGTAAGAGCACAGTTTTGCTCAAAATATTGAAATGCACACAACATTATGGGTGACATACCAGAGTTCAAAAGAGGACAAATTGTTGGTGCACGTCTTGCTGCGCATCTGTGACCAAGACAGCAAAGTCTTTGTGATGTATCAAGAGCCACGGTATCCAGGGTAATGTCAGCATACCACCCAAAAAGGACGAACCACATCCACAGATTAAAATGTGGACGCAAGAGGAAGCTGTCTGAAAGGGATGTTCGGGTGCTAACCTGGATTGTATCCAAAACACATAAAATCACGGCAGAAATTAAATGTGCACTCAACTCTCCTGTTTCCACCAGAACTGTCCGTCGGGAGCTCCCCAGGGTCAATATACACGACCGGCTGCAATAGCCAAACCTTTTGGTCACTCATGCCAATGCCAAACGTTGGTTTCAATGGTGCAAGGAGCGCAAATCTTGGGCTGTGGACAATGTGAAACATGTATTGTTCTCTGATGAGTCCACCTTTACTGTTTTTCCCCCCATCGGGAGAGTTACGATGTGGAGAAGCCCCAAAGAAGCGTACCACCAGACTGTTGCATGCCCAGAGTGAAGCATGGGGTGGATCAGTGATGGTTTGGGCTGCCATATCATGGCATTCCCTTGGCCCAATACTTTTGCTAGATGGGCACGTCACAGCCAAAGGACTACCCAACCATTCTTGAGGACCATGTGCATCCAATGGTTCAAACATTGTATCCTGAAGGCGGTGCCGTGTATCAGGATGACAATGCACCGATACACACAGCAAGACTGGTGAAAGATTGGTTTGATGAACATGAAAGTGAAGTTGAACATCTCCCATGGCCTTCACAGTCACCAGATCTAAATATTATTGAGCCACTTTGGGGTGTTTTGGAGGAGCGAGTCAGGAAACGTTTTCCTCCACCAGTATCACGTAGTGACCTGGCCACTATCCTGCAAGAAGAATGGCTTAAAATCCCTCTGACCACTGTGCAGGACTTGTATATGTCATTCCCAAGATGAATTGACGCTGTATTGGCCGCAAAAGGAGGCCCTACACCATACTAATAAATTATTGTGGTCTAAAACCAGGTGTTTCAGTTTCATTGTCCAACCCCTGTATATTTTAAAATTAAGATTAATTTAAGATAATGATACTGTGAAATTTTGGCAAGTCAATGATTAGCACCAAAGAATTTTATATGATGTTGCCCTTCAAAGTAGGATCAAAACACATCAAAACAAGAATAAGCTGAGTTGAAGATTTAAAGTTAGTATTTCTCTGCAAGTATTGAAAAAACAAGGACCAGTGTATACACTGCAGTATAATGTAAATTCCTCATTAATTAGTCTTATTTTAATGGAACTTGAAATGTTTACTTAGGCATTTTCTGTTCCGTCATTCATGTTAAAAGCTGACGATTGTATTACTGCCACCCCACCCATCCTGTTACCCCACCAAACCTGTGAAACCAGAAACCATTGGAGAGAAGTCTCCTAACTGGTTATTTTCCATTCATTTTTTTTCCTTCTTTAAGAATCTTTTCAACTCACTAAGAAATTATTTCATTAGTTATTATTGTAACAGATATTAAACATTTAAAATGTAATGAACACAAGCATTTTAGACTTGGTTGGAAGTGTAATGTGTACAGATGTTTACTGAAAGTTACATTAAAAGAAAGTTTAATCAGTTAGGTCAGATTTAAAACACATCTGAACACTGATGAAAACTCCTCCATCCAGGTGGCTTAGAAAGACCACCTTTTCAGCTTGTTCCAATATTATACATTGGGTTATGCACTGTAATACCTGTCAAAGTTTCATGTTCCATTACTTGATAAGTTTTGAACCAGTGTTTTCAGTCAGTTCAATCAAACGAGGCCATCAAGAATACCTGCCCCAATTTACAATTAAAGTAAACCAAAAGTACTTGTTATGGTTTAAATTGAGGGTTTTCCTTTTATTTTTTTAGACAAGGGCACATAGTCTCTCACTCATCTCCCACAGCTTCTTTGCAGCAGCATCATCATTTGCTTTAGCATAGAGATCTCTAACAGTGCAGTTGGAGAAGTATCGTCCACTGAGAGGTTCAATGCCCGCTTGCAGGGCACAGTGCAGGGTGGTCTGGCATCCCTGGATGGTGTTCTTGAAGAAGAACGTGGTGATGGGTTTAAGGATGATTTGTAGGAATAAACTTGTGTTCCTACCTAGCTCTGAACTGATGGTGCCTGCAAGAACAGAAAGTAGATCAGGTTAACTGGTCTGTAGCTAGTATTACATAGTATTAGCTAGTATTAGCAGTCAAATGCTTATCTTCTCCTGGAGGTTGTCGCACATATTTGTAATCCTAATTCTTATTTATCAGAGAGAAGCATATTTTGAAAGGTTGCTTAATTTCCGAGGAGCTCTAGGAATGCTAGAACAGCATCTTTCAAACAGGAGCAAAGTGGAGCTGTTTGGCTACAGTGCAAAGTTCTTAGTTTGGGAAAAAAAAAAAACTAACAGCACATACATTTGAAAACTCTCAAGCACACTGGTAGAGGGCAAATGATTTGGGATTATTGGGAAAGCTTGGTTCAATTTAGATCATACATCAAGCAGGATCCCAGGAAGAACTGGATGTATTAAAGAAAATAAATAAGGTGGTACAAAGTCTAAACATGAACTCAAATTAAATGGTGAAATTGAACCTTTAAAGAGCTGTACATTCACAAAAACTGAACCAACTGAACCAATGCTGTAAAGACAGATGAGCCATAGCTCATACATTAAGACATAAGGAAATGATCAGATCAAAGACAAGATGACTGCTTCATTACATAATGCTATATATAATGCTAAAAGTGGTTTCACCTAAGATTAATTTGAACCTAATACAAAATTATAGGATTTATTGAGTCATGCAGTTTTGCATATCTTAACTTGTCTTCATCTTTATGAGTGAGAACTCTTAGACATCTACAGTATATGAATCATATACAGTGGATGTTTGGGAGAGATCAGTTACTTAAAAATGACCTAAACAGACATAAATGTTAGTGTCAATATTCTCAACAATTTTACTTAAAAACTATGTGGCTTAAAGCCATTAGTCTAAATTACACTTTTGTACACCACTGCATTATTCTCTACAGATAATATTTTGATTCATCTGACTAGGCTTCAATCTATCAAAACATAAACTGTACAAGTAATGTTTCTTTGCATCAGTTACTGACCTGGGTGGAGAGCGTAGCAGGTGACCTTGGTTCCCTGCAGTCTTTTGGCCAGCTCATGGTTGAAGAGAACATTACACAGTTTGCTGTCACAGTAAATTTGGAGGACACGTATGAAAGATGTTCCCAATCCTAGAGCTTTGTTGGTGTTCAGGCAGTCAAAATCAACTTTTCCAAAGTTGTGTGCCATGGATGATACATTAATTATCCTGCTTGCTCCGCACTCTTTCAGTCGGTCCAGCAACAGGTTAGTTAACAGAAAGTGACCAAGATGGTTGACACCAAACATTAGTCCAAATCCATCCTCTGTTTGACCCTGAAGGCAGATACCTGGGACAAAATACAGTTATAGTATTTATCAGTAAAGATGTTAAATTACTTTGTGAGAGGTTATATTTTTCACATACACATTCAGATAAATTAACAAGTCACTATTACCTCGACTTCCCAGACCCAGCATGGATTCCTGTAAAATAAACTGACTCAAATATTTGTCTACATCTTGGGTTCCCCAAGCATAACATATGGCCATTAAATCTGGGGTATATTTTAAATAATTCTAGTTCATATTATGTGAACATCAATGTGTTCCTAGTATTTTGACATTCTAGCAAAAAACAAAAAGCACACACAGGCAAAAATACCCGGTACTTTCTTGTGATTAAAATTGCAACAAAACATTCACACAAATTTGAACGTGTTTGTTTGGTTATCCAGGGGATTTACTTCTAAAAGCAATACTAAGAATCATCAGCCATGATATCATAGGATGACAGCATGGATGGTGATTAACTGAGCAGTCCTACCTGCATTATTGATCAGTATGTCCAGTCTAGGTTCAGACTTCAGAAAGGTCTCTGTAAAACTGCGTACAGACTTCAGACTCCCCAGATCCAGCTGCATAAACACCACCTGATTACTCCCACTCTCCTGCAACAGACAGTAAATGCAAACTAGTCAGCCAATGACCCAAACATCTATATCTTCTTCATCGCAGTTTAGAATAGGTTAACATTTTTAACAAAGTGAAAAACAGCTATTCTCAATTTATACATTACAGTCACATCCTTCCATGTTTGGACTAAGAAAGAAACAGATTAAAATCACATTCTTACCCTTTTGATCTCATCAAGAGCAGCTTCTCCTCTCTTCTTACAGCGACAGGCCAGAATCACTCGGGCTCCTCTTTGAGCCAGATCTATGGCTGTAGTCTTCCCTATGCCAGTGTTGCTTCCTATAGATAAAAAACAACAGTCACAAACAAAAGTAAGACATCGTTGCTAGAACAAAAAAACTTCACTTACCAGTGACAATCACAGTTTTTCCATGAAGCCTTGCTTGGCTAGTGCATCTCTCCCCCTTCACCACAATGTGACGGTAAATGTAAGCAACTCCTATAACAACACCAATGACCAAGAGAACAGTAGACATGGTTCCTGCCTCTGAGCCTTACAGCACTCTGAGCTTTTTCTGTTATAACACTGTGTCATTCCAACCAGGTAACACCCATGACCTGTATGGGTGTGACTTAGTGACTATCATTATAATCAGATTGCACAACCTGTAGTAAAAAAAATCCTAAAAGGTTCACAAGAGTTCAGAATCAGAATTCAGAAACAGCCTCATGTGCTGCAGGTCCTCTCTACACCTGGCTCCCTGAAAAAAGAATTAGAACAATTAGAACTGCTTTTATGTCTCCAGGAGATCAAGATTTCCTGAAGAACAGCAGACGTGTAAACTGAGAGAAGGCTGTAACAGCAGTCTAGATTGCTTCAGGCCTCTTATCTTATAAAGCTTGATGCAAAGGCTTAAAAAGCGAAGTGCCTGGGAGCATAACTTCCAAATCCTGCACCCCAGGAGAATGCTGCCTCTCAACAAACCAACGGTAGTAACTGATAAAATCTTGGAACAACTGGAGCTCTGAGATGGTGATTGGGTGTGGCTATTTGGCCACTACTTCTACCTTGGTAGGATCTGTGGGGATACCCTTGTCAAAATCACAGGCCCTAATAGTGCACCTCCTGCTGGAAGAAGGCACACTTGGCCAGCTTTACCTTAGCGTTTTCATTCTGCAGCCTCCCCAGCACTAACTCCAACCTCTTCAGGTGCTCCTCAACAGTAGAAGAGCACACCACAATATCATCCAGATATAGGACTGACACTGTTGGTTGCCAAAGATTCTATGTATTAGTCACTGAAAAGTGATAGAGGCATTGCAGAGCCCAAAAGTCTGGCTGCACTGTTCAATGATTAAGATTAATTGGAATGTATGTACCTGACTTTTGTGAAGTGCCTTGAGACGACATGTGTTGTGAATTGGCGCTATATAAATAAACTGAATTGAAGTGAATTGAATTGAAAAGGCATCCGGTTCCAGTCAAACAAACCAAATGAGGTACAAAAAGCAGTTTTTGGCCCATCTACCTCAGCAACTGGAACCTGGTTATAGCCACTAGTTAAATCCAATGTGGAAAACCAACATGTGCCCTTCAGCACATCTAGATTCCTCAATACATGGAAGAGGGAAGGCATCTTTTCTGGTTTTGTGAGAACCTTTCTGTGGCACTCTTCAATTTGTTGCACCAACATCTGTCCCTTGGATGCTATGGTCAACGGAGTAGCACATTGGGGAGTTTGATCAACCGCTTGTCTAAAGTTAGCAAAGTTAGGTCGTTTGTCTATGAAAAAATACATCGGCTAAAATTAGCTGGGTATTTGCATTTGACATGACCCACCGTTTTAATTCAAGACCAACTAGTTAGCTGCCTCATTGTATGAGATGTATTTTGTTGTTTTACTTGACCTGATTTTTTTTGCAGTACTGAGTGTCGAAGCCTGAGTAGGAGGAAGCGGTTGGTTGTTCTGACTACCTGTGCTACCCGACAGTCCATCCTAACTTGTGGCAATGCACATGCGCACACCCATAATTTGTAACAGGTTGCTTACCTGAAAGCCCTCTTATCGAGACGTCCAACCTGTGGATATTTCATTTCGTCGAAGGTAACTATAAGTCTTATTTATTTTCTGTATTATTTTCCTTAGGTTTTTGTATTATTTTTTGTTTTAAGTTTACATGACAGTGAGCTTGTTTGCATATTTGTAAACGACTTTTGTTTGATGTCTGTAATTTCGTTATTAAACCACAAATTACTCCCATTGTTTAGCATCAACCATGTGAATCATGACAAACACGGTCTATTTTGCAGGCTATTTTGTGCTAATAATTATTTATATATAATATTTATATAATCTTTATATAATTATTTATATATTATTTTATACATTTTTGAGTGTTGATTATTCTGTATCTGTCACTTTGTCTTATTTTACTTAAGGTGGAGTGACCTGTGTGGTCGGTGGGCACATTTTGACTGAGCCAGATATAATAAAGACTATTGCACAACTTATTTATGCATGAAGTTTTGCAGGGATAACCTGTATTTGTATACATCCATTTAATTTACTTGCAATACAAGCTTGTCTCTTGCTGTTTCATTCTTTCACTATTCTTCAAGTTAGTATCCTGATGGTAGTATTTCTTACATCCCCAGATAACAATTTGGCCCAGATCCGGCGCACATTCACCTTCAGTTCTGGGCCGGATCAGAACAATGGCCCAATACCGGTACGGTTGTGTTTAACTGATGTCGGCCAGCTGCGGGCCAGATCCATACCAGATGTGGTGTCTGTGTCTCCTGATTCGACCAGAATTTGAGCCAAATGTACACCTTAGCTGTTGACTCTGCCCCAGATCCGTACCATATGTGGAGTCTATATTTCCTGATCTGGCACAAATTTGGGCCAAATGTACACTCCGTCTTTCTAATAGTGCCAGATATGTACTTTACACATTTTATTAGTGCCCCCTAAACCTTCAGTATAAATAACAAAACAGAAGTTGCATTTTAACTGTAAAAAATGTAAATGTTCTTCAAATAATATTCTTTTTAGAAACAATTGATCAAAAAAACAGCGAAATGGGGGACAACAGTGAAAAAGGTTTGCCATTTTCAATCTATTTTAAGAATAATGGAACATAATTTCAACAGAAAAATTTATTTTCAAAATATATCAATGTTTAACAATATTTATTATAAAAACTCAAATACAAGATGAAATATTAATTATATTTTGCATGTAACAAAAACTGTTTTTATTATGACAGACATGGCAAAACTGGAAACAGTGTCACAGCAACTTTACATTTAGGCTTCTTTGGCTCTTCACGACAACCTCCACGGTCAGACGCAAGGTAAAACCAGCGGATAGCAAAAGAATAAACGTCAGTATCTGCTGCACCTGCACACGAGGGGTTCTTCCTTACAGCTCCTGTGAAGACAAAACACCATTTAATAAGCATACCCAACTCTCAAAAGTTAAGTCCAATAAGTGATAGCTCTGCTGAAATGTAGAACATTCAATGATTAAGCACAAGATTAAAATACTTATTTTAATTAGCTAAAATGAGACAATTGTACAGGTCGCAACCACCTCACTACACAGCAGCATTTGTTGGAGGATGGAACCACAGACACGTGACTTATTTTGCTATACTACTGTTATGGAAATTTTAGTGCCTTGCTTCATTTGCTCCTTGATACTCTACAGGAACTGACAAAAGTATTAGAACCCCTCTGTGTTATTCTATTCTTCTCTGTTTAGTCTTAGAGTAATGGTTTCTCAGCCTTCTGCTTGCAGCTGTGTGAGATAATAT
Organism: Crenichthys baileyi; assembly: GCA_036173005.1. Classification (NCBI taxonomy): domain Eukaryota; kingdom Metazoa; phylum Chordata; class Actinopteri; order Cyprinodontiformes; family Goodeidae; genus Crenichthys; species Crenichthys baileyi. The sequence goes on along the minus strand of JAHHUM010002598.1, from coordinate 1,196,713 downwards.
GTCTGCCACACTGTTAAGATTATGTCTAGGACAACAGGTCTCATGAGAGTCACCTTGAAAAACTGTTGTAGCTTATAGGAGAACTTTTACTTTGTCTAGTCAGAATGATTTGGCAGCACTACTGAGCACATCTCCAATGCTGTAAAATCCTTCTCTCTTGCAAGATACTAATAAAGCTGATTCTGAGTGACAATCATCAGTCTCTGGATGCAAATTTTTCTACAACAATTGGCGTCACGAACAGGATTCCTTGACTGATTTACTCTGGGGACATCGACGAAGAAGTGCCAGGTGCCAGCCTTGGAAGAGATTCCTTGCCTTTACCCCGCTTAGTGTTACAGGGAAGGAGGATTTCTGCGTCGAAGTTCATCGGAGACTCAGCACTGGAATCCAGAAAGAACCTCATTTTTTTCCCCAGAGATGGTGAGATCTTGAATCAACACAATTAATTATTATCATTAGATTATATTAGGTTATATTAAAGAAAACAAAACAAATTATAACCAAAGGCCTATAAATTAAATTACAAAAATAGAGAAAATCATAAAAGGCTAAATAATAATAAGGACTTCTTCAATTTTAACTAAAAGGTTGAAACTAACAGTTTTCTACTGGGGACAAAGGGGATCTGGGATTTTTCCCGCCTTGGAACAGGAGCGATGTGTACGGACCTCGCTGGCGCGGTTGATGCCACGCTGCGCACGGGTGAACAGTAAATCACCAGTAGAGACCCCTCCCTGTACGGTTGAGTGAGGCTCCCCTAACCAGTAAGTTAGGGGGAAGGCGATTAGGGTGCCATAAAGCTCTGAACTCTTATGGAGACCTCTGCAGGTTTTAAAGGAATATTCCCCCATTTACCAGTAAGTAAAGGGTGTGGCAAGGCTGTCAATTATGGGACAGCTGTTCAGTTCTAAGGGATTACCTCCTCCCCAGGGAGAAACATTTGATTTCATGGTAAAAAAAGATGGTCCACAAAGCACTGAGTGCATAAACAAATGGGTTAAAGAATTTAACTTTCCTGCAGGAGGTTCATACAATCTTACAGTTTTACAGAGGGTTGAAGAAGCTATAAAAGAAAAGGAGGAAAAATTAGAGGAACAAAAGAAAATAGATCAAAAAGATTACCAGGATATGATAGAATATAAAGCATGCTTAAAATGTTGGAAAGATGAAGCTGAGCGACGCCAAAATTAAAAAACCTCTAAATTGATGCCAGGGAATCAGGATGACCGTAAAGACATGGGTGGGCGACAAAATAAAAGCTCTATATCTGTACCTGTTCTTACCAACTTTGGTCCTAATACTGATGCAAAATACACAAAATAACCCCACCCCCTTATAATCCAGCTGTAAAATCTGACACTTCTGTTAATTCTTTTCTTGTTTCTCAGTCTCTATACCATGATCTACGAGCTTTGACGACTCTGGCGGCTGTGGTGGACCACGATCTGGACTCATATGTTTGCCGACCCATCAGAAACGAATGGCAGCCTGACAGCTCCTCCTCTGCAACATCGGCCTCCAGACCTCCAGCTGCCGAATCAGCCACATCTGCAGCCTCGCAGCAACAGCAGTCACTGAAGGTGGAAGACAGCTCTAACACCACAGCTGCACAGCTCCTCAGATCCTCCTGATTCACTGCCAGGTCCGAGCTCCAGCCCTCCATCTTCTCATACCAGACAGAAGGCTCAGGTACACACTCTCACTGCACCTATGGTGGAAGTAATGGGTCCAAATGGACCTAACCTGGTTTTCTGGTCCTGCACTTCTCATGACATCGAGGAGTGCGCAAAACTTCTCCCTGACCTATCTCAGTCAGGTGAAGTTTTTTCCACCAATTTCTCAGATTTTTGCAAGGAATATCGTCCTACTGGTGCTGAAATATGCAGAATCCTGACACGTAAAATAACTGCACCTGACATTGCAAAAATCCATAACAAGCTCCCGGTTCCAAACCTACGTCTGAAACATGAGGTTTGGGATAATGACTCAAATGTGGAGTACAGGAATGCCCCTGATGTCCTGACGGTTGCCATAAAGAAAGAGTTTCCCCGAAAGACCAATATGTATAATAATTGTTTGTGACACACACAAATATACATACAGATGCTCAATCCACTTTTCCTTCTCTTCCTATTTCAAGCAATGAAGAGCTGCTTTGCAATGACTGTGATGACTTGACTAAAGTGCAACATGCTATTGCTGTTTTGGAAAAGAAATTTGAGAAAAAATATATACCAACTTATGCTCATTTTACCTCAGAGGCGTATAAAGCTTTCCCAATGTTTGATCGTATAGTCTCTGGAAAGAAAATATCATTTATGGTAGACTCAGGGGCAACTTCTTCTGTTGTTAAGGCAGAGGAATTTTCAACAACCCCAAAACTCAGCAGAAATCATGTTTTTTCTATGTCAGTATCAGGGCAGACGACAAGGGAACATGTTACAAAGCCCATGGCATGTGTAACACCTGATGGGTTTACGTTCAAACATTGTTTCCTCTTATCATCATTGTGTCCTGTAAATTTGATCGGTAGAGATTTGATGTGCAAGCTAGGGATCATTGTAATGTCCACCCCAGAGGGGCTAAGGGTCTCTACTCAGGCTGACACAATGTTTACTGCAGTACAGTTCAGTCCACAAGCATTAAATTATGCTTCTGAGTGGAAAGTGCAAAATTCATTGTGTTCACAACAGCTGTTGGAGGAGATTAGATCAGTTGGTAATCCCTCTTGTGATTTTATGCAAGCTGTTGGTTTAAACTGTATTGCTCATATGTCGTTGGGTTCTGACAGAGAATATGAGAAAGCTTGGTTTCCCATTTCTTGTGAAAAACGAACCACGTCTATGCTGTATTGGAATGCTAATACAGCCGCGCTTGCTGTTTGTCTGAACTCACACCAGCTGCAGTTATTCAAAACAAGAGACACTGTCCCACACATCGCTTTGGCAAAATCTGTAACACAAAAGTGGACAGATGTGAATTATTTTGTGTTGCAGTGTGAAAAAGTATCTGATTGGACTGTGGTACCAACAAATTCTAATCTTATGTTTTCTAAGAGACTTTCTGCATTTAAAAGACCTTTTCTTAGCACACTGCACTGCCAAAGAACTGTTCAGTTGATCCCAGAAAATGATCTGTTTTCCCAAAATGGCTCATTTGTTGAAATTGACGCCACTTCACATCCATTGTTGGTCCAGGTGCCTCCTGGCCTGTGGGCAAAAAGTAAATATGATGTGGGACTCATAAAAGGTTGTGAACCTGTTGTTGTGACTCCAAAGTCAAACTACAGACCGTGTGTGAAACAATACCCACTCAAACCAGAAGCCATTGCAGGAATCAAACCTGTTTTTGAATCACTTCTGAAAGAAGGAATTATTGTTCCTTGTGAAAGTTCTCCTGTAAGAACTCTTCTTTTCCCTGCTAAAAAGATCAGGAGTAAAGGAGAACCTGTTGAATGGAGGTTTGTGCAAGAGTTACAAGCTTTAAATGCTTCAGTACAAGCCAGAGCTCCTACAGTTCCAAACCTGCACACTATTTTGTCACAAGTTCCTCCAGATGCAAAGTTTTTTTCTGTTGTTGATCTTTCAAATGCGTTTTTTAGTGTACCTGTTGATAAGCAGAGCCAATTTTGGTTTGCTTTTGAGTTTGAAGGAAAACCTTACACTTTCACTCGTCTGTGTCAAGGTTATTGTGAAAGTCCGACTATATATAATGCTGCATTGAAAGCTAGTCTTGAGTCATTGGAGTTGACCTCAGGCTCTGCTTTATTGCAGTATGTTGATGATCTTCTGCTTTGTTGTCCTACTAAGGAGCAATGTGAGAAGGACACTGTCACACTGTTGAAACATTTGCATTCAGAGGGGCACAAGGCCTCTCTTTCTAAACTTCAGCTTGTCCAGCTACAAGTAACCTTTTTAGGTCATGTTATTTCTGCTGAAGGTAAAACTCTTTCCTCAAAGCGTGTGAATGCAGTGCAAAACATTCCAAAACCTGTTACAAAAAAACAGTTGATGTCATTTTTGGGCATGACTTCATATTGCAGGAATTTTATTCCTAATTATTCCTGTATGGAAGCCCCGTTGGGTGCTCTCATGCATGGTAAAGGTCTTCAATCTCAGGACAATATTGTTTGGACACCTGAAGCAGAAGCAGCTTTCATACAACTTAAGCTGGCTTTGCAGAAGGCTCCTACTTTAGGATTACCGAATCCTAACAAACCTTTTTTTCAGGCTGTTGATGAAAAGCATGGGTGCATGACATCAGTTCTCCTCCAATATCATGGAGATAACCTGCGACCTGTTGCTTATTTTTCTGCAAAATTGGACCCAGTGGCTAAAGGACTCCCTAACTGCCTTCGTGCTGTGGCAGCTGCAGAAAAAGCTGTGTTGGCTTCTAGAGACATTGTTGGATATGCAGACCTCACAGTTTTGGTTCCACACTCTGTTGCTCTTATTCTGCTTGAACAAAAAACATCACACCTTTCTGCTGCTCGCTGGCTGAGATACACATCAATTCTTCTGGACATGCCAAATATAACTGTTAAAAGGTGTACTGTGCTCAATCCAGCAACACTTCTCCCCACGCCAGAAGATGGGGAGCCTCATAACTGTGTTTCAGTGTTAGAGGAAGTTTGCACACCCCGGCCTGACCTTTCTGAGATACCTCTGGAGAATCCAGAGATGATTTTATTTGTTGATGGTTCGGCTTCTCGAAACCCTGATACTGGTAGGAATCAGGTGGGTTTTGCAGTGTGTTCTTCCCATGAAACTCTTGTTTCAGGCTCACTGCCAAAACACTTTTCTGCCCAGGCTGCTGAGCTTGTGGCCCTGACTGAAGCTTGCAAATTAGCCGAAAATCAAACTGTAAACATTTACACAGATTCGAGATACGGATTTGGTATAATCCATGATTTCGGGGCATTGTGGAAACACAGAAAGTTTCTTAAAAGCGATGGAAAACCCATTTCGAACCATGTTCATGCTTTTTAGCTAACCAACTAAAAATAAATAAAGAAAGAACGATATTTGCAGTAAAAGACTCGACAGGCAATACAGTTTATGATCCTGAAAGAATAAACAGCACTTTCAGAGATTTCTACAAAGCTTTATACTCACCACAGATAGACCCGTCAGAAAATGACATTGATCAATTTCTGGACATAGTAACAATTCCTAAACTATCAGATAATCAAGCGATGGCCCTGGATGTACCACTGACTTCAGCCGAAATCCAAGAAGCTCTAAAAAGCATGCCCAATAAAAAGGCTCCAGGCCCAGATGGATTCCCAACAGAGTTTTACAAAGAATTCTGGAATATTTTGGCCCCAATATTCCAAAGAATGGTGCAGGAAATCGAAAAAAATGGCACACTTCCGCCAAATATAAATTCTGCCAACATCACTCTCTTGTTAAAACCAGGAAAAGACCCAGTACTCCCTTCCAGCTACCGACCCATATCCCTTATTAATGTCGACCTCAAAATAATCTGTAAAGCCCTCGCAAAAAGACTAGAAAAGGTAACTCCCCTCATAATACATCCCGACCAAACTGGTTTTATTAAAGGTAGGCATTCATCCACTAATTCACGCAGATTACTTAATTTAATAGACTATTCCTACAGTAAAAATATTGAGACCAATATATTATCTCTAGATGCAGAAAAAGCATTTGATAGAGTTAACTGGAAATTCTTGTTTGCAACCTTGACTAAATTTGGTTTTGGAAGCTCTTTCATAAACTGGATAAAAATATTATACAGTGCAGTGCTGGGTGGGGGGCTGGAAGGTCCCCCTGTATGGTCTGTCTTACGCGATCTGAAAAAGCCTCTGACTGAAGCCCTCTGTTTTTGGGGAAAAACAATCTCCGAAGGGGGATGCTCAGAGGTCTCCATAATGTTCTTAATTTTAAGACCAATCCTTCTTTCTACAATGATCTCCAGAGGTTCCAGAGGAGTCCCCAGAACAGTGTCAGCTTTCTTTATCAGCTTGTTGAGCTTTTTTAAGCCCCTGGCGCCGATGCTGCTACCCCGGCAGATGATGGCAGAAGAGATCACACTCTCCTCAACAGACCTATAGAACATAGGCAGCATCTCCTGAAAAAACCAAAGGACCTAAGCTTCCTCAAAAAGTACAGTCTGTTCTGTCCTTCTTGAAGACGGCTTCATGGTTGCATCTCCACTCCCGTCTGTTGTCCAGGTGAACACCGAGGTATTTATTCTCCTCCACCACCTCCACTTCGTCTCCCATGATGGAAATAGTGTTTGACCTATTACTGTTTCTCTTAAAATCTACAATCATCTCCTTTTTTTCACATTTAAATTGAGATGATTGTTATTTAAGCAACATGAACCCTGAAGGACGCCTCCGATTGTTAACTAACCTTAGTGGTAAGCAGGCCAGCACAATAAGCTATGTCTTAAAAACACTAAAAAAGACCAAAGATAAAGGAGGACTAGATCTGCCTAACTTTCATCATTACGCCTTAGTCAACAGGCTACAATCTCAAAATGGTTTAAACACAGTCCTCTAGATGCACCCTGGCTAGACATAGAACAGACATTAGGCAATGATATTAGGATTTCAGATCTACCATTTATTAGCTCAAATATAAAATGACATGTATGCTTAAAAAGCCTCAATATCAGCACCACTCTGACAGCATGGTGGGAATATCTAAAAATGACAGAGTCTTCACTAATCCCATGCAGATGTACACCCATCAGGAACAACCCTGACATCCTACAAAAAATAATATGATCAACTTTCCAGATTGGAGGAGTAAAGGAATTGAATACCTGGAACATATATTTGAAGGAATTCAGTCCATCCCATTTAACATATTAATTATACAATATGGGATGGACAAGAATACATGTTTAGAATATCAACAAATTAAATCTATAATTAAAAATAAATTTAGGCTTATAAACTTTGGCTTACAAATGCCATCAAGTGTACTAGAGTTCCTAAAACTCAACCCCTTCCATATTACTGTCTAGAATATACAGGACACTGTCTAATATATATGAATCAATTTCCCCTCCTATTACGAAATGGGAGGTGGACTTATCAGTTAACTTTGACTAAACATTCTGGTCTCAGATATGTTCCAGAACTTTTAAAATTACTAATAACCCCAGTTTACAATTAATACAATCTAAAATCCTTCATAGAGTATACTTTACAGATCAACAGATGTTCAGGATGGGTTTTGCACCGTCTAATACTTGCTTACACTGCACAGGCAATATACCTAACAATTACTTCCATGCACTATGGTTATGTACACCTGTTCAGAGGTTCTGGTGGCTGATATGTGAAGACTTATCAAAGTGTCTGAGATGTATTATTTCACCTTTCCCCTCAGTTTGCTTGTTGGGCAACTTAGATGATGTCACCATAGCGACAAATTCAGTTCACATGGTTTTCACTGCCTTATGTATCGCTAAGAAAACTATCCTCATCAATTGGAAAAATAAAAACCTTCTTAATATTAACCAGTATAGAAATCTTCTGTTCTTGAGACAGCCTCTGCCTCCTGGGGCATGTCATCCCCGGACTGGGGTCCTGGCTGGGCCTGGGGGGCTTAGGTCCTGGTGGGTATGTCGCCGGGGTTTTGGGCTGGTGCATGCTCTGGCACCTGGCCCTGGACTGGGGGCCTTCGGTGCATCGGTGGCTTAGGGGCCTCCTAAACTGGCAGGTATGTACCATCTCATTGCAGGTACTCTCTTCTTCAAGAAGTGCATTCTCCTGGCGGGGCGGAGGGTGTTTTGAGAATTTTTCGAATGTTGGGGTGGGTGTATATTTATTTCTGGCCTTGGTTGGGGATAGGCATCATTGGATCCGTGTGGTTCCAATTCAGATTCTGGTGCCTTGTCTGGGTTCCGGTTCCTGACACCGGTTCCAATTCTGTTTGAAAGAGCGGGTCGGAGGGGTCTGTAGTTAGGGTGGGCAAGCTGGCTGGGGGTGATCTCGGGGTGGACTGGTGTCGGCTTCTCGGTGGATTTTGGTTTTGGCTCTATGGGCTCTCTGCTTTTTGTGAGCTTCGGTGTGGGTTTTCTTGAGGGGCCTCTTCTGGCAGGGGTATGGGTGTTGGGCGTGTTCTTGGGTCTGGATGCTGTGGGTCTTCTTTTCACGGGGGTGCACTTTGGGGGGCTTTATTTTTGGAGGGCTTGTGGGGGCGCATTTGCACGCTGTGGGCTTTGTGTACGGCTTTTGCTTTGGGTGCTCTTTGCTGCGATCTGTCCTGAGCTATATGTCATGCTGTGGTGTTGGGGTGGTGGTCCTGTGTGCGGGTGCTCTGGCCTCCGCGTGCGGGTGCTGCGGGGCGGGCATCGCTGGGCTCGGCAGTTGGTTTGGGCTTCTCAGCCTTATACTGAGGTGGGGTTTGCTTGTCTGCTGAGTGGCTCCTGGTGGAGCCACTCAAGAAGGACAGGCTCCTTCATTCCCTACCGACTTATGGAATGTGTGGTGTTGCCATTGCGTTGGCTCGGGGGGAACTACGGCTTGGTTTGGCTCTATTGTTTTAGCTTGGCTGACCTGTATGTTGGTAGTTCTGCGTCTCAGGGGGGAGTGCAGCCTCTTTGGTGTGCGTGCTGTGGTGCCCTTCAGCTTGCTGGGCCGGCGTCTTTCCCTTGGGCATGGTGGTGGGCAGGGTGGTCCGTCGTTTGACTCCCTGGCTGGCCCTGGTGGTTTTGGTTAGTTTGTCTAAAGGGGACTGCATGTGACTATGCTGGCCTGGAGCTTGCATTTGGGTGGGCCTGCCATTTGGGTCGGGTGTGGCTCATTGGCGGCCTCGGTCTTGGTGTGGGATGTGTTTTGTTGCCCCTCTAGCCTGGTTGTGGCTCCAGTCCGGTGCCAGGCATTGGGGACCGGGCTCTGCCACATGGGTTTGGGGGTGTTGGTCCTGGTTTTTGGTCGGTTTTTGGGGCCCGGTGCCTGTTTCCAGCCTTTGGTCCGGTGGATGTGCCTATGCCTCCCCCCTTTGTTGGAACACGGCGAGGTGCCTATTGGGGTCAGCCGGGGAGCATTTTGCCCCCCCGTCCTTCCTTCCCCTTTACCCGGACACCTCCCTCCGCCCACTTCATCACACTGCCACTCATGTAAGGCCTGTTTTCCATCTCTGCGGTCCCATGGCAGCCTGTGCCCCCATTTTAATGTACAACTTAGACACTCACTTGACATTCACATGTAGGGCCTTTGGGGTGGGCATGCTCAATGGCATCAAGAAGGAGTGTATTTTATTAACCTAACATCTGGTGCCTGCGCTCACCTCTAAGGGTTGAGTTGCATCTAGACATTGAGGGTTCTGGATAGGGAAGGGAGGTGTGGCAGACTCTCTTCCCCACCTGTTTTTCTTTTTAAATGTACACTACAACAACGCGCATCAACACCACATCTGAGCGGGCAGAGGTAGGCTTGGGGTCTTTTCTCACCCCCGTTCGCCTTTTTGCTGTATGGGGTCGGAGGCCGGGAGAGAGAGAGTGCCTTCTGGTCAGGATCTGGGCTGCGGTTGGGGTTCTGGCTGGCCGGCCTACTTGGTGCGGCGGGGTGTGGCGTTCGGGAGTGTGGGTGGCTGGCATGCTGGGGCACCTTTGGGATTTGGGTGTGGGTTTGGCGGGGTGCCCAGTGCTCGGCATGCTGTGGTGGCCTTGCTCCAATGCTTCCTTCTGTGGCTCTGGCCCCTGGCCGGGCGCAGGGCTGCAATTGGCGGTCGGTTGGGTTGGGCAGTGGAGCATGTCTTGTGGCTGCACTGGGGCGGCTGGCGGGTTGTGCTTGGCCTGGAGCAGTTGGCCTGCCTGGCCCGGTTACCCAGCTGGTGTATGTTTCCCCCTCATGGACTGGCGGGCTTGGGCTGCTGGCGCTGGCCAGATGGTTGGGTGGGCTTGGTGGTGTGCTGCTCTGCTGGCTGTCGTGTTTGGGTGGGGGATCAGGGCAGTGGGCTAGAGGGTGTCGTAAAGGCGCTGCAGCTTTGTGTCCTCTTCTTGGATGTTGGGTCACCGGCATTTGAATCGGCTGAGTGTCATTGGTAGAGCTGAGTTGGATAATGTTTCCCCCTGGGCTATCGTTGCAGTAGCGGTGATGTGGTGTGTTTGTGTGGTTGTGGTAGGCGTGGTGTAGATTACAGGAATAAACCAAACACAGGTCTTGGTCACTGAGTTTCATCAGTTGCTCTGATATGATCCTTTAAAAATGCAGGGTTCAGGACACCAATCAGATACCTCTGGATGGTGTGATCCAAAACTTGGCAATGGGTTAAGACATCCCTGTTTCTATTTCTGAAATCAAATTATAACATTCAATACAGCTAAAGAGGGCAAAAGATTTGAAGATGCAGGGCCCAGAGCACTTGCCATGATTCATCCTAGCCTCTTACCATCCTCACCGCTCTCCTAATGTATGCTAGTGTTTCTTTCGTACGGTGCCTGGCAACTGACATGGGGGAAAAAAATATATAGCGTGCGCGTGTGGTTGTGTGTTTTGGCAGTATGAGCAACAGCAACTGGGGAGGAAGTTCAGCTGGCCAAAGTACATTTAACGTGCAATCAGTGTGCAGAATCTCTTTGTAGCTCCTCCCCAGCCTAAAATGAAACTGGATCAGACTATCCTTATCCTTCCAGTTCTTGTTTTGTTCCTTCGTTATGTTTGAGAAAGTGCGCTCTTTTAGTATTTCGTGCGCACCTTATATATATTTCGTGGGCACAAATTAATATTTTGTGGGAACAAATTAGTATTTTGTGTGCACTCTTTATATATTTTTTCCTCCATATCACTTTTTTTTATTTTCCTTTGAGTGTTCAGCCTCTTCCATCCTGTCACCTGTTGTTTCCTTATTGCCTATTATCCCCGTCTCTCACACATGTATGGTTTCTCTCCTTTTACTTTCTATTGTCTTATTTTACTTTAGTCGTTCTTTTTTTCACGGATTGTCCATAATGAACACCATGTTCAAACATAAGGGTGTCCATCAGTGCACTTGGCACCAGGACACCTTAGGCAGTAGGTCAATGATCGACTTTGTTGTCGTATCATCAGACCTTGGGCCGCATGTTTTGGACACTCGGGTGAAGAGAGGGGCTGAGCTGTCCACTGATCACCACCTGGTGGCGAGTTGGATCCGCTGGAGGAGGAGAAAGCCGGACAGACTTGGCAGGCCCAAGCGCATAGTGAGGGTCTGCTGGGAACGTCTGGCGGAGCCCTCGGCCAGGGATGTATTCAACTCCCACCTCCGGGAGAGCTTTGACCAGATTCCGGGGGATGTTGGAGACATAGAGTCCGAGTGGACCATGTTCTCCGGATCTTTTGTCAATGCTGCTGCCCGTGGCTGCAGCCGTAAGGTCTGCGGTGCCTGTCGCTGCGGCAATCCTAGAACCCGGTGGTGGACACCGGCAGTAAGGGATGCTGTCAAGCTGAAGAAGGAGTCCTATCGGCTGTGGTTGGCTTGTGGGACTCCTGAGGCAGCTGACGGGTACCGTGAGGCCAAGCGTGCTGTGGCCCAGGCTGTGGCAGAGGCAAAAACTCGGGCCTGGGAGGAGTTCAGTGAGGCCATGGAGAAGGACAACCGGTTGGCCTCGAAGCGATTCTGGCAAACCGTCCGGCGCCTCAGGAGGGGGAAGCAGTGCTTCGCCAACACTGTATATAGTGGGGGTGGGGAGCTGCTGACCTCGACTGGGGACATTATCGGGCGGTGGAAGGAGTACTTCGAGGATCTCCTGCCATCACGCATTCCCTGCCATCACGCATTCCCTGGTGGAAACAGAGGCTGGTTGGACTCTTTCATTACCCGGGCTGAAGTCACCGAAGTGGTTAAAAAGCTCCGCGGTGGCAAGGCTTCGGGGGTGGATGAGATCTGCCCTGAGTACCTCAAATCTCTGGATGTTGTGGGGCTGTCATGGTTGACACGCCTCTTCAACATTGCGTGGAGGTCGGGGACAGTGCCTCTGGACTGGCGGACTGGGGTGGTGGTCCCCCTTCATAAGAAGGGTGACCGGAGGGTGTGTTTCAACTACAGGGGGATCACACTCCTCAGCCTCCCTGGTAAGGCCTATGCCATGGTATTGGAGAGGAGAGTCTGGCCGATAGTCGAACCTCGGCTTCAGGAGGAGCAGTGTGGTTTTCGTCCCGGCCGTGGAACACTGGACCAGCTCTATACCCTCTACAGGGTACTCGAGGGTTCAGGGGAGTTTGCCCAACTGGTCCACATGTGTTTTGCGGACCTGGAAAAAGCATTCGACTGTGTCCCTCGTGATGCCCTGTGGGGGGTGCTCCAGGAGTATGGAATCGGGGGCCCTTTATTAGGAGCCATCCGGTCCCTGTATGAGCGGAGCAGGAGTTTGGGCCGCATTGCCGCCACTAAGTCGGACCTGTTCCCTGTGCATGTAGGACTCCGGCAGGGCTGCCCTTTGTCACTGGTCCTGTTCTTAACTTTCATGGACAGGATTTCTAGATGCAGCTAAGGGCCGGAGGGGGTCTGATTTGGGGACCAGTGGATTTCGTCTCTTCTTTTTGCAGATGACGTGGTCCTGCTGGCCCCCTCTAACCAAGACCTACAGCATGCGCTGGGGCGGTTCGCAGCCGAGTGTAAAGCGGCTGGGATGAAGATCAGCTCCTCCAAGTCAGAGGCCATGGTACTCGACCGGAAAAGGGTTGCTTGTCCTCTTCAGGTTGGAGGAGAATTCCTGCATCAAGTGGAGGAGTTCAAGTATCTCGGGGTCTTGTTCACGAGTGAGGGAAGAATGGAGTGGGAGACAGACGGATCGGTGTGGCTGACGGAGTAATGGGGGCACTGTGCCGGTCCATTGTAGTGAAGGGAGAGCTGAGCCGAAAAGCGAAGCTCTCGATTAACCGGTCGGTCTACGTTCCTACCCTCACCTGTGGCCATGAACTTTGGGTCATGACTGAAAGAACGAGATCCTAGAGACAAGCGGCTGAAATGAGCTTCCTCCATAGTGTGGCCGAGCACTCCCTTAGAGATAGGGTGAGGAGCTCACCCATCCGGGAGGAGCTCGGAGTAGAGCCGCTGCTCCTCCACATCGAGAGGAGCCAGTTGAGGTGGCTCGGGCATCTATACCGGATGCCTCCTGGATGCCTTCCTCGGGAGGTGTTACAGGCACGTCCCACCGGGAGGAGGCCCAGGGGATGGCCCAGGACACGCTAGAGGGACTATGTCTCTCGGCTGGCCTGGGAACACCTTGGGCTCCCCCCGGAGGAGTTGGAGGAGGTGTCTGGGGAGAGGGACGTCTGAGTGTCTCTGCTCAGTCTGCTGCCCCCGCGACCCGGTCCCGGATAAGCGGAAGACGACGAGTACGAGTACAAGTACGAGTACATTCTTTTTTTCAATCTCCCTTTCTTCCACATCCTTCTAGCCCCACACAATTCCAGTTGATCCCTTGTTTCCATTCATCTTTCTTTGCCTTTTCTCCTGTTATTACCTCCTACGCTCATTTCACTTCATATCTATTTTTTGTACCCTTCCCCCTCTCCTGTGGTTTACTTTCTGCCTTCTGTTTACTTCTCCCTCATTTTGTTTCGACTTTTTGCTTCCTGCCCTCCGATTTCCCATTTTCTTTCTTCATCTCCTCTGATTTTATCTTTTTCCTTTCCTCTCTTTTACTGCTTCCTCTTCTCCTTTTCTCTCCACTTTTTATCCACTTATGTATAGTTTTGATTTCCTGCTCTTCACTTAAGTTTTCATTTCACTTACCACATCTCTCCCTCCTCATCACCAAACCTGTTAAACATTTTTCTCTTCCTCTCCACATTGTTCTTGAAAATTCAAATGGAATTTCTTTTCTCCTGCTAACCTATTTGCACACATATTTACTTCTTTGATTCTCTTCTTTTATTTTTTTATTTCCCTTAATAAACTCATTTAAATATGTAAAAAATGTTTGCAGGTTTTCTGTTTTTGGGATCATAAGCAAAAATATACTGTACAAAAGAGGGGTCTACATGGTCCAAACTAGCCTGCCATCATTGTTTAATCATAATTTATTTATCTTTTCTTCCAAAGATCTGACACTATTTTTGCTCAGATATTTTTATGTATTCATTTATCCCTTTGTAATATTGTCTTTAATCCACGTGTTTATTTTTATCTCCCCTCTCTTTATTAACATCAAGCCTTTATCTTTTCTACCTTTCTCTTATTATTCTCTATCCTGGTTTTTCTTTTTTAAAATCACTTTTTTTTATTCTTTATTAACCTTTACTTCCTGGCCGTCTTTCACTCAGTGGTTTTCAGTGCTGCTTTCTTCCGATTTGCTAAATAACAAACTCAAACTCTCCGTTCTCTTTTTACTTTTTCTTTGGATCTTCTATCTGCGTCCTGTTTTCTTTGTCTCCACAAGCTCCTTTGTCATTGCCTTCCTTCCAACTCCCCCATTCACACACACACACACACACACACGCACACACACACACAGAGTGTTTCTCCTTGTCCTCTTCTTCCCGGCACTGATCTTCTTGCTGTAGAGCAGATGGCATTTTATTAGTATGATAATACTTAGTGGTCTCTAGGTGCTCATTGGATCTACTGTAAAATCTTTAGAGGCCAGTGGTTTAAACTCACAGCCACACACACACGCTCAGACCCCAAGCTACTGTGCCATTAGATACTGTGCATTAAGATACTGTTAATGCTACAGGAAAGAAGAGGACAAAAAGGACAGGGTGTGGAGGGAAAAATAAAATAAAAAAGTAGGTGAAGAACAGAGGAGAAAATATGGTAGGAGAAGAGAAGATTGGGAAAGAGGTTGGCTGTTAAGGGGGAAGACAAAAAGAAACTGGGGAAGAGGGATGGAAGCGCCAGAGGCAAGCTGAATATTTCAGAACACTCTTAAAAGAAGCTAAAACTTCCAAGGTGACCTGGGAGGAGTTCCTGTAACAGAGAAGGAAGACAGGGTATCAATGAAATTGGTTTCAGTCTTCAGGAGAAAAATCTTTCAATCACTTTTTATTAGATTTTTGTTTTTGAGTGAAACTGCATTTTAATCAAATGTGTCTGGACACAGTCTGGTTTCACTCAGTCTGCGGACCACCACAGCTGTTTTGTTCTGGGCAGTGATGTGCAGTGAGGTCTGGGATCAGGTGGCAGTAACCTGTCACTGAGTGTTTATATGGAAGCAACAACACCATCAGAGACAGAATCATCCTTTCAATCTCTTACCGGAATATTAATATGCACGCATGCATCAATCTTTATTCATGCATTATGCATGCATCAAACTTTAACTTTAACTCAAATTATTGGCATCAAATAAAACTACCACAGGAACATCTCAGAATATAGAGTTAGGAAAAGTTAGAGAAAGCAGAAAATACTGTATGTAATGGATAGTAAATTATCATTTAAAATTATATGAAATTTTGTGGATTATTTGTGTATGTTTGTCTGTTTTGCTTTTGCTATATAGGTTGTTTATAAATGTTTGGGTTTTTTTTTCTTTGATTTTACCTCATGGAGTGCCATTCCCAGGAAGGGTGGGCTTTATAAAGCTGCCGTAATTAGTTTAGCAAGGAATGGCTAGGAACAACTGCAAGCAGGGTTTAAATGTTTGCTGTCAAAGAAACAGGATTTAGGCATTGTATCACCCCAGTGAAAGCAGCAAGGTACCTTTCATTTATTTCACTTGTATGTTAAACATATGCTCTTGTATTTTAATGTTTGTATAAATGTTTTAGTTTTCATGGTGTCTAAGGTGACCATGATTGTCCAAGTGCTGGGGAGCTACTACAGTGAAAACTCAATGTTTCTGTGTCGGCTGCCATTGACAGAGAGATGGTTAGGTCGGACATCGGCCAAGGCTTGATGCTGCATTGGAGTCAACGCCACCATGAGAAGCTGTCTCCGCGATGGATCCAAGTTTGTATTGGGTGAAGATTTTCGGTTGAAACCGAATCCGAAAGATGACTACTACTGACGCGGTGAGAAATTGTGACTGATCAAACAACGCGGAAATTTAGTGGACAAAGTCATCTGACCGCTGACTTTGAATTAAATTGGTTGAACCCTATATTGGTTTGGGATGTATAGCCAATAGAATTAGAGCCTGCAAAACTCCATATAAATAAACAACACCTCTTCCCCTTAACTATAGTCATCTACATATTTATCTCTTGAGATTAGTCATAATGTTATCCAGCTGAACTTCAACAGAGCTGTGCGTGTCTCCACTGATGCTGATGAAACAACTAGGCTGATTCACTTAAACAACCTGCCAGACCAGAAGAGAGAAAAGCTTTGTTTTTTTCTGAATCAATTCTTAACTTAAGGCTTTCCACTGAGAGTCAAAAATGAAATAAGTGAACATTTCATGATAAAGTATTTTGAAATTTACTTCTTGTGATTAGCCTGGGGTTGGCAGTGCCTAATCACTGGTTCTATGTTCTGCTATAATCTTGCATTTCCAAAGAGAGGTAGTTTCAACGCTGAACCTACCTCCTGAATTGTTGATTCACTGCCAGAAGATAATGAAAAGTTGCTCCAACTGCTGACCCAAACTGATAAATTCCAATTAGCACAACATGCATGCTAGGTTAAGATATTGCAGTCAGGTATCAGTGTTTGTGTGAATGATGGTTTGTTGCATAGATAAGAATTGAAGAACACCCCTCTTCTTGCCAATAGAACCCTGGAGATAGAAACCACTCTCCATGACCCTACACAGGATGAGGTGGCTACAGAAAACTGTGGAATGAGACGAGCCAAAGTAGTTTTAAGCAGGAGCATCAGATAGCGAAATAATTCAAACTTTAAACAAATAAACTGACTGTGGTGTTTTTCTTCTTTCAGTAATAATGTCAGATTTGAAAAACACCTCAAGATATTTTTTATTGCGATTCATTCTATTTAAAATGTCTAATTGAGAACCAACATACATACATACGGACATGTTTTGTTTGATTTTCTACACAACTAAAACTACATAAAGTTTCATCACCTAATTATTTAATGGATTAATGTTTTGGGATGTTTCATTTTAAATTTTAAAATGGTAAATCATTGAATTATAACTCAATGCAATTCTGTATTTCATAGATTGTTTAGATTACATATAGTAAGCAGTAATGACTGTGTTGCCCCAGGTGATCAACAGCTCTAGGTTTGTGCGTTAATGAGGATGGAAATGCTTTATTTTATGTAGTGAACAAATTGACCAAGATTAACTGGGAGCTGTGGCTGCTGCTGTTGTTTATCATATAATTTTTAGCACATTAAGGTACTTCTAATTAACATCCAATTACAGGTGTATTTAGTTGGCTTTTTCCACATAAATATTATAACACTAGTGGCTGAACCGTCTTTTTGTATATTATGTATCTTGTCAACAAATAGGTACTGTGAGATGAAGCATGCAGGTGGCTAGCCGATATATAAGGTAAAAACAAGAATTAACAGTAACTGGAATCTGCACACACTAACAAATGTAGGAACCTTTCTTTGCATGATCAAAATTTAATTTTCAGCAGTTTGTAATGACAGGATGTTAGCTGTGTTAGCTATTTCTGAATACCTCTGTAATACGCTGTTGCAACCCAACACTGCTGTAGAAGGCAGGATCTACACAGTTCATTTAAATAAAATAAGCAGTCATCCAGCTTTTTGTCTCCGTTGTCCTAGTTTGTTCTACACAGTGAGGTGTTACCTGTACAAATACTATATTTTCCAATCTTGTCTTCAGACTAAAACACAACTTTTACCAATAAACAAACATCTACAGTTGTGTGATACTACACAATGACATTTACACATGCCCTGTAATTCAATTCAGTTCAATTCAGTTTTAGCTGTACAAGGTAGAAATGATAACTCATAATCTCTTTTTAACTAAATACTAGAACAAATAATCCTTAGCCTGCTGCTGAAGCATTATTTCAACAATTCTTCAAATATAAAATAAACAATTTCTATAGCTACATTTAACACAAAGACAAATCAAAGTACTATAGAGCAAGCATTTAAAAGAAGGGATTTTTTGTAAATTAGGTTAAGAAATGTGACTTATGATGGGCCACCCTCCAGTGCGCCTTGGTTCCTGTACCGGTGCTTCTTTTAAACCACTAAACGCAGCTCAGACAGGCCTGGAGAGAAAACCGTATGGGGCTGCGCTGAGTCTTAATTGAATAAGCTGATGTGGTTCCATTAATCAGTAATGGGAAGCCTTGCTGAGCCCAGCCACCACACGCCACAGCGGGAGACGCTTCTGATGGAGCCCTTGACATTTTCACAGGAGTCAGTGTGTATATGAAAAGCAGACGAAGAGCAGAGGAATATGAGCTCGTGTCTCAGGAGTAAAGGTCATACTAAGGAGAATATTTTATATCAGATGTTTCTAGTTGTACATTTCTTGAGGGCAAATTTCTGTCATACTTGGAGTTGGAGCGGGCAATGGGAGCCATTAAAGCTCTTTAGTACAAGGTTTCTATGGTGCACTTTTTTTATAATTCAAAACGGGGCCAGAAAGGAGTGGTTTAGAGTTTGAAAAAAAGTTTTTTTTTTGATCGAACACACTTGGGGGGACAAATTGATTTTTCATTGTTCATAAAATTAAACACAACCAATATTTTGATTTTGTAATTGGGGTCTTCCATATAAATGATATATTTCAGAATGTGTAGCTCAGACTCGAGATGTGTGCTATTATTACTATTTTTGGCGTTTCGAGTTAGAGAGTAATTAAAACAAAAAACCCAACGCCCAAAAAAAGGGGTGGGGGAAAAATGGTTTAGGGGGGAAGATAATTAAAAAAAGATATTTTTTGAGGGTTCCCCGGGCGTAAAACTTTCACCAAAAATCCGTTTTAACTTTAAACTGTTAGTAGAGAAATCTGGGATCGTTTCAGAAGTGAAGACAGCATGTTAATACATGCTATAGCTTTTCTACATTTAGGTTTAAAGCACCACAAATTTGGCGGTAAAAGCCACCAGCTAGAGTAGAGATGACAGTTAATTAGATTGCAGGAAGGCGTTCTTCAGGGAAGATGATTTTTGAGTCACCCTCACAACCACAAATTTTGCTCTACAGTCACCATTTTTGGCCAGTTTCTAGGATTAGGCCTTTGCTTTCCCACAACATCTTTGTAATTGCTCTACATCTCATGGTTTTTTGTCAAACCCCTCCTGAAGAATAATTCAAAGAATTCCAAATCTCTTTCTCATTTAATTTCAGTGATAACTTTAGCAGGAATCCATGAGTGGCAAAATTTCTTTCTTTCAGCCTACTACTTGTTATACGGTAACTGTTGAAAAGAGATATGAAAGTCTGTCCACACCAATCCGGGCCTGAGGGGACATCGTCGCCACAGTCTTCAAAATATTTTTCAAATACCATGTATGGTTTTTGGACAATGCCCGGTTGTTCGGACCCCATTTGGGACTCCTAGATGTGCGAACTAAGGGGCAGAAAATCAACGCAGTCTTCACTCACACACACACACACACAACACAACACCACAAACACACACACACAACACCCTCACAAACCAACACTCTTGTTTTGTACAGTTGTGAGGGACCCATGTGTTGGGACTCTCATTGACTTCCATTGCATTCATTGATTTTCAGTCATTGTCACCCTTTCTAGCCCTAAACGGACCAATCCTAACCTAAAACAAATAACCATTCAACCAGTGCAGTGCCCCTAACCTAACCTTAACCTAAACTCAATGCACACCTGAGCCACCTTTAAATACCTAAAAACTGTTAGTAGCAAATAGGTCGTGGGAACCAGCACAAATGTCCTCACTTTGGTACAAATGGTCCTCAATTCTGATGGTGAATTGAAATCGGAAAATGGTTCTCACTTGTGATGCCAAGACATAACACACACACACCACCACACACACACATAAACACACCATTCAGGAAATGCAGTGGGCGCTGTCGTGAGAAGAGCAGATAAACGATAGCACAACCAAAAATCACCTCAGTTGAGGCCCAAGAAGAGGGCCAAAGTTTGGCCTTTCAAGGTAAAAGTGATGGATACTGTATAGAATAGCACTGTACTTCCTTCTGCACCAGTCTTAGCGAAAACAATTAGAGCAAAAGAGAGGATTCACATTGTATCTAAATCCTTCGAGAATGCTACCACAACGCAGCATATGGGAAACAGGATTTTATGATTCATCCCCTTTCAACCACATAACAGTGTACCAGGTGCCATTTAAAGGGGTCATATCATACAAAATCCACTTTTTAGCACTTAAATACACTTCTCAAAAAATAAAGGGAACACTTAAAACAACACAATATAACTCCAAGTAAATCAAACTTCTGTGAAATCAAACTGTCCACTTAGAAGCCAACACTGATTGACAATCAGTTTCACATGCCGTGGCAAATGGAATAGACAAATAAGCGGCCCCGAAATTCTTTGGCCCCACCCCCATTAGCAAGCTCGCACCACACCCTCACACACACTAATAAAGGAGTGGTTCTGCAGGTGGGGGACAAAGACCACTTTCTCAGTACCTATGCTTTCTGGCTGATGTTCTTTGGTCACTGTTGAACGTTGGTGGTGCTTTCACACTCGTCTGGTAGCATGAGACGGACTCTACAACCAACACAACATGGCTCAGTTAGTGCAGCTCATCCAGGATGGCACATCAATGCGAGCTGTTGCACAAGAAGGTTTGCTGTGTCTGTCAGCGTAGTGCTCCAGAGCCTGGAGGGCGCTACCAGGAGACAGGCAGTACACCAGGAGACGTGGAGGAGGCCGTAAGAGGGCAACAACCAGCAGCAGGGACCGCTACCTCCACCTTTGGGCAAGGAGGAACAGGAGGAGCACTGCTATAAATGACCTCCAGCAGGGCCCACAATGTGCACAAAAACGGTTAGAAAACCGACTCCATAAGGATGGTAATGACGGGGACCCCGATGTCACACCACAACATGGGGGTTCGTGCTCACAGCCCCAACACCGTGCAGGATGCTTGGCATTTGACAGAGAACACCAGGATTGGCAAATTTCGCCACTGGTGCCCTGTGCTCTTCACAGATGAAAGCAGGTTCACACATGAGCACATGTGACAGACGTGACAGAGTCTGAGACACCGTGGAGAAGCGATCTGCTGCCTGCAACATCCTGCAAGATCCTCAGACCCCCTGTGAGACCATATGCTGGTGCGGTTGGCCCGGGTTCCTTCCTTATGTCTTTTCTTATTTTTTTTCAGGACAATGCTAGACCTCATGTGGCTGGAGTGTGTCTAGCAGTTCCTGCAAGATGAAGACATTGAAGCTATGGGACTGGCACCGCATGTTCCCCAGACCTGGATCAGATTAAGCACATCTGGGACATCATGTCTCGCTCCATCCACCAACCGGTCACCCCGTTGCACCACAGACCTGTCCAGGAGTTGGCGGATGCTTTAGTCCACGGTCTGGGAGCAAGGAGATCCCTCAGGAGACCATCTGCCGTTCACATCAGGAGCATGTCCAGGCGTTGTAGGGAGGTCATACAGGCACGCTGGAGGCCACACACAATACTGAGCCTCATTTTGACTTGTTTTAAGGACATTACATCTTTTTCCTCCCCAAGTTGGATCAGCTGTAGTGTGTTTTCACACCTTCTCATCCCCGACGAGGCTTGGTGTGCACTCCAAATCCAGACTCCCGTTGGTTAATATAATTGTGATTTCCATTGATGATTTGCTCGTTTGTGATTTTGTTGTCAGCACATTCAGCTTTGTACAGAACAAAGTATTCAATGAGAATATTTCATTCATTCAGATCTAGGATGTGTTATGGAGTTACAGCTAAACAATTTGCGTATCCGTCATTTTTTTCTCACTGTGATTTTGTAGTCCAAGCTCAAAAACGCAGAAGCGGCAAGAGGATAACTCTAAATATTCGGTTGTTAGGTGTATTAACCCACACACTTCATTACACCGTCCTCCAAAATCAGAGCCTCTTAGAAGTGCCTGGTTATATTTATTTTTCATGGAAATGTTCCCACATCAGTGGGAAAATTCCTATTTCTCCAGCACCTATTGCAGCTGCTGTGTGGTCCTGCTGCAGAACGCCACTTAGATGGCCATCCGCACACCGCAGCACTGGTGCTCTGCCATCTGATGAAAGCTGACTTAATTCTTCTAAGGCGTGGTAAGGCGTATTCGTCACTTCCTGTTTTGCACTTGGTGGATTGTTTGGTGTGTGAAGGCTCTCTGTTTGATCTGATTTCTCTCTACTTTGATATCTCTTACTTGTTATAATACATTAAGCACGTTACAAACACATACTTTCTTTTCTTACCCCCCGCTGTGTTAACGTTTGGCGACTCTCCGCGTGTTATTGTGTCACAGGTTTTTTTTTATTTCAGTAGTAGTGGTAAAGGGGTCGCTAGACTTAGCGTTAGCTTTAGCTCTCACCACAATGGCCTTACCCGTTCTGCTGTTTCTCTTTTCTGAGTCTCCTCACTCTCTTTGCTCTCTGTGTCAGATGTTCAGATTACTCCTCTGCCTCCTTTAGTGATAATGGTACGTGTAAAAATGTAGCATTTTGTAGCTTTGGAGTGATTGACGGGTGTTCGGATTTGGAGGCCGCGGCTCCGCGCTGTTGAAAAAACCAGCAGATAGCCGAGGCCCATTTAGCCAGCGCGGAGCCACCGAGGGTAGCTCCCCGTAGCAGTCCTCACAGAGCCCCCCCGCGCGCAGCCGGGATCTCAGGCCGGCTGGGTGAACTGGGAACCGTAGGAAGCATAGTCTTAGATCTCAGCCCACAGGTCACCACCAAACCCGTCTGCGTTTCTAATAGATTTCCCCGCGTCAGGGACACACACGCTGAGAAGCAAACTCTGGTAATTGGCAGCGCTCCATAGTCAGAAACGTGGCACTAGAGACACCAGCGACCATAGTCAATGTCTGCCAGGGGCCAGAACGGGCGACATAAAATCCTACCTGAAACTGCTGGCTAAGGATAAGCGTAAAATACAGTAAGATTGTTATTCACGCTGGCGGTAATGAACACCCGGTTACGTCAATCGGAGGTCACTAAAGTTAGTGTTTGCTTCGGTGTGTAAGTTTGCCAAAACAATGTCGGACTCCGTAATTTTCTCTGGTCCCCTCCCCGATCTGACCAGTGACGACATGTTTAGCCGCATGCTGTCATTCAACGCTGGCTGTCTAGGTGGGTTGTCCAGAAAACGATGTGGGCTACATTGATAATTGGCGAACATTTGTGGGAAAACCTGGTCCTTATCCGGAGAGACGGCATCCATCCCACTTTGGATGGAGCAGCTCTTCTTTCTAGGAATCTGGCCGAATTTATTAGTTCTCCAAAAACTCTGACAACCAGGGTTCAGACAAGGAAGCAGGGTCGTAGTCTAGTTTAACACTCCTCTCTGCAGCTTCTGTACTGCTACCCACCCATTACCCTATTAAGACAGTGTCTCGCCCACGGCCAAAAATTTGAATAGATTAAAAAATAATCTAAAAGACGAAATCAGGAAAATCTCATAAAAATAAACACAAACTCAGACTAAAATAAAAATAAAACAATTAAATGTGGCTTACTGAACATAAGATCTCTCTCTTCAAAAGACTTTGCTAGTTAGTGACCTGATTTGTGACAATCAGATTGATTTATTTTGCCTCACAGAAAACCTGGCTGCAGCAAAAAGAGGATTATGTTTACTATAAAATGAGTCAACTCCTACTAGTTATTTAAATTTTCACATTCCTCGAAATACTGGGCGAGGAGGAGGAGTAGCAACCATCTTTCAGTCCGATTTATTGACTAGTCCCAGACCAATCAATAGCTACAACTCTTTTGAATATTTAATCCTCAGTTTTCCTCATCCCCAAATTGCCAAAGCACTAAAACCACTTCTGTTGTTGTTTTGTACCGTCACCAGGGCCCTTACTCTCAATTTATAGATCAGTTTTCAGACCTTTTATCTGATTTAGTGTTAAATACAGAGATATAAAGTTATTATAGTGGGGGATTTTAACATTCATAGTGACACTGAAAGTGATAGCTTAAATATAGCCTTTAATGGTATCTTAGACTCAATTGGGCTTACTCAAAAACATTAACAAACCTACCCACGTTTGTCTTCATTCTCTGGACCTTGTGCTGACATATGGCATTGAGTAGTGTACAGACATTACAATATTTTCTCACAACCCTGTGCTGTCCGAACATTTTTTAATAACCTTTGAGTTTAATTTAACCGAGTTACTCAACACCTGAAAAGAAATTTCATTATAGTAGATCATTATCAGACGATGCTGTAACAACCTTTAAAGAATCTGTTCACACTTTTAATTTGCTCATTATCACAGAAAAACACAGTGGGAGGGCAATAATTTGTTTCTTCTCCTTCACAAATTGATTCCTCTCTTGTTCAGAGTGTTACTTCATCTATTGCGTGGTTGCATTAGACAATGCAGCCCCCTTGAAAAAGAAGGAATATATCATAGGAAGCAGGCTCCCCGGTTTAATTCAGAGCTGCGTACTTTAAAGCACAATGTTAGAAAATTGGAGCGAAAATGGCGCTCTACACACCTAGAGGATTCCTACTTAATCTGGAAAAAAATAGCCTACTGTTGTATAAAAAGACACTTCACCAAGCTAGAACAGCTTATTTCTCATCCTTAATAGAAGAGAACAAGAATAATCCTAGGTTTCTCTTTAGTACAGTTGCTAAACTTACACAGAGTCATAGCTCATGTTGAGCCATCCATTCCCTTAGCTCTCAGCAGTCATGATTTTATGGGATTCTTCCAAAAATAAAATTGATTCTATTAAGAAGAAAAATCTTTGACAATCTCCCAGAGATGATTACTTCATCCTCAACAAGTGAGACAACAATTGGAAATAAAAACTGTAGAACTGATCTGTGTTTGGACTGTTTTGATCCTGTGGAGCTTTCCTGAGTTATCAGAAATATTAGCTTATCTAAACCTTCAACTTGTATGTTAGACCCAATCCCACCAAATTATTTAAGGAAGTGTTCCCTCTGATTACCAGCCCCATTTTAGATATGATTAATCTATCCTTAGTAAATGGGTTATGTACCACAAGCTTTTAAGGTAGCTGTAATTAAAACCTTTGCCTTTAAGAAACCTTCGCTTGATCGAGAGGACTTAATAAATTACAGACCGATATCCAATCTTCCGTTCTTATCTAAAATTCTTGAGAAAAATAGTTGCTAATCAAATGTGTGAGCATTTACACAGCAAATGACCTGTTGAAGAGTTTCAGTCAGGTTTCAGAGCTCATCATAGCACTGAAACAGCTCTGCTGAAAGTCACTAATGATATTCTTATTGCCTCAGATAATGGACTTGTGTCGTGTACTGGTTCTGTTAGATCTCAGTGCTGCATTTGATACAGTCGATCATAATATTCTCTTAGAAAGGCTGGAATATGCTGTAGGGATCAGGGGAACAGCACTAGGCTGGTTTAAATGCTATTTGTCTGACAGATTCCAGTTTGTTCATGTAAATGATAAATCATCTTTAAAACTCCAGGTTAATTGTGGAGTACCACAGGGTTCAGTACTTGGGCCAATTCTCTTACTATATATATGCTTCCAATAGTAAAAATTATCAGGCAGCATAGAATAAATTTTCACTGTTACGCTGATGATACTCAGCTTTACTTATCCATAAATCCTGATGAGCCCTAAAACCAGTTAGATAGACTACAAGCATGTCTTGAAGACATAAAACTTGGATGACTTTAAATTTTCTGCTTCTAATTCAGACAAGACAGAAGTTGTCGTCTTTGGACCGGAGTTTTAAAAAAGAAACTGCTTAGTCAATCACTTAACCTGGATGGCATTAAAATTGACCTCCGATAAAAAAGTAAAAAACTTCGGTGTTATTTTGACCAGGACATGTCATTTAAATCCCATATTAAAAACAGGTTTCCAGATTTCCTTCTTTCATCTCCGGAACACATGCCAAAATTAGAAATATCCTGTCCAGGATTGATGCTGAAAAAAATAGTCCATGCATTTGTTTACTTCAAGGCTGGACTATTGTAATTCTTTACTATCAGGATGTCCACAAAATGCAGTTAAAAGCCTTCAGCTGATTCAAAATGCTGCAGCAAGAGTTCTGATGAACAATTAAAAAGAGAGATCATATTTCCCCTACTTTAGCTTCCCTTCATTGCTCCCTGTTAAATCCAGAATAGGAATTTAAATTTCCTTCTCACATATAAAAGCCCTTAATGATTTAGCTCCATCATACATCAGAGAGCTGATTGTTCATAGTTTTCCTAACAGAGCACTTCGTTCTCAGACTGCAGGTTACTGGTGGTTCCTAAAGTCTCTAGAAGTAGAGTAGAATGGGAGGAAGATCCTTTAGTTATCAGGCTCCTCTCCTGTGGAACCAGCTCCCCGTTTTAATCCGTGAGGCGGGACACCCTGTCTACTTTTAAGGCTAGGCTTAAAACTTCTTCTTTTGATAAAGCTTATAGTTAAAGTGGCTTAGGTTATCCTGAGCTATCTCTGTAGTTATGCTGCTATAGGCTTAGGCGGCTGGAGGACATAATGACCACTTTCACCCTCTTCGCTACTTTCTCACACTACTCTCAATTTTGTATATTTGCTGTATTTTCAGCTTTTAACTTTGTTCTCTCTCTTCTCTCTTCCTAGAAGCTACACCTGGCCTGACTCTGTGCCTACCTGTGACAACTGTCTGGAGAGGGGCATCGTCCGAGCTTCTGCTGGCAACAACTTGGTGCTCACCCTCTACCGATGATCCACATGGCCCTGTCTTTCAGTGTTTAACCCTTTCTCTCTCCTAGACATAGCTACTGACGGAGCTTTTACTGTAACTAACTCTATGTGCTCTCTCTTCAGACTCTAACCTTGAAAAACTGGCTCAGAGTTTATCTGTTCTTTCTTTCTAGGTGAAACGACTTAAGGGAGCTACATCCATTAACATTTAACTTTTCCTTCCATAGAAAGGACTCCTGGATCAGTGCTTCTTTGTTCTCTTTGTGTCTCTGCTCTGTTCTCTCTAACCCCCAGTCGGTCGTGGCAGATGGCCGCTCACACTGAGCCTGGTTCTGCTAGAGGTTCTTCCTGTTAAAAGGGGAGTTTTTTTCCTCTCCACTGTCGCTACATGCATGCTCAGTATGAGGGATTGCTGCAAAGTCAACGCCAGTGACTGTCCACTGTCTCTACATGCTCATCCAGGAGGAGTGAATGCTGCAAGTCACTGACTGGATGCAATCTGCTGGGTTTCCTTAGATAGAAAAAGCTTTTATATCAATTTGAATAAATAACAGAATCTGACTGCACTGTTCAATGATTTGGATTAATTGTAATGCATGTACCTGACTTTTGTGAAGTGCCTTGAGACGACATGTGTTGTGAATTGGCGCTATATAAATAAACTGAATAAACTGAATTCTGACCCTGCTGCATCTCTCTATGATAGTGACTGAAATATATCTAAAGAAATATCAGAGTCTTTGCTGCTGTCTGTGTTGCTGCCATTGTAGCAGCAGTCAGTTTACGTGCAGGGTTCCCCTGTGACGTCATAAAAGAGCGCAACAAAATCACAAGTGAGTAGTCTGAAAATGCATTTTTAATTAAACTTAAGTAAGTTATATATTATTAATGAAAAAGACAACCATGCTGGAATAAAAAAAAAAACTAGACATTCTCTACCAAGTAAAAGCCACCATATTTCACACAACAGATCATTGCAGCACTTGGCTTAACACCACTGCTTTCTATAGTTACTATCTACATTTAAAGTTGATAAAATAGATAACTGGGAATTTAGCATAGGACGCAGGTTTTATATAACTAATGGAACTAACCCAGACCTAAAAGGACAACTATTCTGGACTTTCATAATAAGACCTAAACATACTCTACAAAATAAAAGCCTTTATGTTTTACATAGCAGATAATTGCTGCATTGGGCTTAAAACTACTGCTGGGACTCAACCCGTGTTGGAAATGGGTCTACTTGATCCTTTCAAAATAAAGCTTACTGATATGTTAAAAATAAAAACCTCATCACTCCTTAGTTACTATTTGCATATTAAGCTGTATGACACAGAGCCAAGGAGAGCGACAGAAGACAGTTTAGCATATTTTATGAATTTACAATCATCAAGTAAAGGAAGTCAACTAGACTCAAGAAATCTCCCAGAAGGCCTTCTGAGGACAGTGACCATACAGAGAGACAGATTTAATGCAAATCACAGTATGTAGAAATGCTTATACAAACTAACTCTTTTTACATTATTGAAAAGTAGAAATTTGCTGTTTGTAAACTGTGGCCACAGAATGATCTCACCCAGTCTTCACACAGACAAAATGCAGTTTCATTTCTGGTCTCCAAGAATAAAAGCTTTTAAAGAATCCAGAAAGGAACAAAACTGGTCCATCATTTACTTACTGTGGACCTATGGTAATTTTAGAAGTACATAATTGGTTCTGTATTAGCCTTAAGGATTCAGCAAATTGAATAATGATGCTTTAGATATGAACTGCACAGTGTTTGGGGGTTTGTGCTGTTGCTATGCAACAAGAGTTTAAATCTCTGCTGATCTGAGTTTCTTTTTCTCAGGTATTTTCTCACTAAAATGAAGGATCAGAATTGCTCACTTCATGCAGAAAACATGAAATTTAAGTGTGAAGGCTACGATACGTGGGGGGCATGACAAAATTGAACCATAAAGCAGAATCTTCATCCAATCACACATAACACACACCAATCCTTTTTAAAGGACAAGTCGGTTTATTTTTAATATTGCTTCGAAATGGGCTGAAACATAATTTTAGAGGTAAGGCTTCAAGAAAATATGAAGCTGACGGAGAGTATGCTGGGCTCATACAAAGCATAATTAGTTTATCAAATTTAACCAAGTAACTCTGGATTATGTTTTTAACTAAATAAAAAGAATAAAAGCCTAATTTAGTTGAATAACAGCAACAAACAAAATATATATGCCATTGTATCCCAGCTGATATAAAAGCTGTACGCACCAGCTGTTTAATGCTTTTGTGATGATGGCATGAAAAATTATTTCAGAACCTTTTCAACCTTTAATCTGAAATTGATCATGAAGCACCTTTAATTAGTAAGCGGTCAAAGCATGTTAAGAACACCATAACAAGTGGCTGGAATAATGCCAAGGAATGTTTTTTTTTTTTGGTCTCAAAGTCCAACAAGCAAATATCTTCTTCTTCTTTTTATCACTTGTGCGCCACAGATCATCACTGGATTTTGCCTGGGTTGTTGAAGGAGGGCTGCACTGTGGACTACTTATTAGCAATGTTCCTAGGTTGAAAATAGAGGTTCAGGGTTGAAATCCTGGCTGGGGCCTTTCTGCTTGTCGGTTGCATGATTTCCTCTATGTATGGGTGGGTTTTCTCTCTCTCTACTCAGCTTTCTTTTCAAAAGCATAGATGTTTATGTCTAGTAAGCCTAATTGCAACACCTCTATAGGTTAATTGATGATTCTGAGTGGGTCTAAAATTTCAGTGTAATCACGCATGGTGAATGGCCCATTATGTGCCTGTATGTGTCCAGCCTTTCACCCTGTAACATTTTTGCTAAGATCCTGAACAGCATGAGTAACTAAATAAACGGTGTAAAAAAAGGCCCAGTCCAACCATGACTTTGTATTCATATGACACTCACACTCAAAATCCTGACCTCAACATTTTTGTAATATTATTTGCCAGTAAGGCTGTCAGAGGATTGCTTTAAAAATGCAGCTGTACAGAACTGTAGGACAAAAAGTCTGTTTTTTGTCTGTTTTGTTTCCTTTGCTACAGGTTTTAATGAAAGGGTTTTTGGCAAAACGGGAAAACAGCTGGGTAATTGATGTAAAAGATATCAAGCAGAATCTTTAATCCCGACAGCAGAAAATTTCCCAAGTTACATCGAATATACACTCACATTCACTCTGCAACACGGTAGTCAAAACAGTATTACCATTTGATGAGCATCGTTTTAGCAGAGTTAAAATGATCTGAAATACGAGTCTGCAGCAGTAAAACCGCAACATCCAGATCCTGGTTTGCATTGACAAAAGAAAGCATAAAGCCATCTTTCAAAGGCACTTTATTGACCAAAAATGACCAAAAAAGGTATAAAAGCACATTCAATAACAAAAAAAATATGTGAAATTCTAAAGAAATGCTAAAACTACAAAATTAGATCCCAAACACCGCAGACAATGAGCTATTTTAGTGTTTTTATTTTAATAACCAATTTGATGCACTTACTTTCTTGAACCAGCTTTTTGGTATATATCTACAGCTTTGTATCTAGAGACAGAATTGTTTTTTTGTTTTAAAATTTTGATTGTTCCATATGTTCCTAACAGAGCACTTCGTTCTCAGACTGCAGGTTTACTGGTGGTTTACTGCTGATTGTCCCATATGTTCCTAACAGAGCACTTCGTTCTCAGACTGCAGGTTTACTGGTGGTTCCTAAAGTCTCTAGAAGTAGAATGGGAGGCAGATCCTTTAGTTATCAGGCTCCTCTCCTGTGGAACCAGCTCCCAGTTTTAATCCGTGAGGCGGACACCCTGTCTACTTTTAAGGCTAGGCTTAAAACTTTCCTTTTTGATAAAGCTTATAGTTAGAGTGGCTTCGGTTATCCTGAGCTATCTCTGTAGTTATGCTGCTATAGGCTTAGGCTGCTGGAGGACATAATGACCACTTTCACCCTCTTCGCTACTTTCTCACACTACTCTTCAATTTTGTATTATTTGCTGTTATTTCAGCTTTTAACTTTGTTCTCTCTCTTTTCTCTTCCTAGAAGCTACACCTGGCCCGACTCTGTGTCTACCTGTGACAACTGTCTGGAGAGGGGCATCGTCCGAGCTTCTGCTGGCAACAACTTAATGCTCACCCTCTACAGATGATCCACATGGCCCTGTCTTTCAGTGTTTAACCCTTTCTCTCTCCTAGACATAGCTACTGGCTGAGCTTTTTCTGTAACTAACTCTATGTGCTCTCTTCAGACTCTAACATTGAAAACTGGCTCAGAGTTTATCTGTTCTTTCTTTCTAGGTGAAACGACTAAAGGAGCTACATCCATTAACATTTACCTTTTCCTTCCCATAGAAAGTACTCCTGGATCAGTGCTTCTTTGTTCTCTTTGTGTCTCTGCTCTGTTCTCTCTAACCCCCAGTTGGTCGTGGCAGATGGCCGCTCACACTGAGCCTGGTTCTGCTGGAGGTTTCTTCCTGTTAAAAGGGAGTTTTTCCTCTCCACTGTCACTACATGCATGTTCAGTATGAGGGATTGCTGCAAAGTCAACGCCAGTGACTGTCCACTGTCTCTACATGCTCATCCGGGAGGAGTGAATGCTGCAAGTCACTGACTGGATGCAATCTGCTGGGTTTCCTTAGATAGACAAACTTTTTATCCAATTTGAATAAATAACAGAATATGACTGCACTGTTCAATGATTCGGATTAATTGTAATGTATGTACCTGACTTTTGTGAAGTGCGTTGAGACGACGTGTTGTGAATTGGCGCTATATAAATAAGCTGAATTGAATTGAATTGAATTGAATTGAATTGAATTGACTAAAAGTAGGTTCTAGTGATGTCATTCTAAGAGAATTTCTCAAATTCTAAGATTTTTCTTAGAATTATCCCTCGGTAAGATAAAAGTTATTTACGAAGCATCTAAGACCTAAAGAGAGCGTCTAACGTGAACAAATGTAATGTGAAGTGAGGAGGACTTTTATTAAGCCTAAGAATGTCTTAAATAGGGAAGATGGCATATATATATGCCACTAATATATATATATGTATACCACTAAAAGCTGTCCTCTAAACAAACTGTCCACATTAGTATGATTATCTTGGTAGGTTTGCAGTTGTGCCATACCGGAACAGAGCTCTGTTAGATCTTCAAACTTGAATTAGTGATTAAGAACCTGGATTTATGAAAGCTGGATTTATACAGAGATTTAATTACACACAGTTGGACTTTATTAACTGAAAAATTTTACTGAGGAAAAAGCTGTATAAAAAGGTAACCCAAAAGAAATCCTTTTTAAACGGCTGGGAAATAAAATTTTTGGGTAAACGAACCCATTTTGTCCCTGAAAAATTTTTTGTTTTTTTTTCCCTGCCTAACCCTTTCCCCAACCCCCCAAAAACAAAGTAAAGAGGAGAAGGAAATAAAAAATTAGAAAAAAAATATGGGGAAAAGAGAAATTAAATTTTACTTGAATTTTATAGTTTCCACATTTTTTCAGGGGGGCTGATTAAAATTTTTTAAAGCAAAAAAAGTACTATGTTTAAACTATTTTGAAAGTTTATTTTGTTTTAGATGTTGAAGTTTATTATATTTAAAGGATTTTAGACCATCTATCTATCTATCTATCTATCTATCTATCTATCTATCTATCTATCTATCTATCTATCTATCTATCTATCTATCTATCTATCTGTCTGTCTGTCTGTCTGTCTGTCTGTCTGTCTGTCTGTCTGTCTGTCTGTCTGTCTGTCTGTCTGTCTGTCTGTCTGTCTGTCTGTCTGTCTGTCTATCTATCTATCTATCTATCTATCTATCTATCTATCTATCTATCTATCGATCAAGGCCATATGAATCCTCTAAAGCATTAAAGGGTATGAAATCTTTATTCATTTACTTTAACGTGTTAAAACGTTAAGAGCCCTTCTATTTTGCAGGATATCTTTGATGTTCCAAATGGGTGTTCGTCTGCATGGGAGAACTGAAGCTCTATTCAATCTGAGATATTCCCACCAGGCTGTCATATACAGTGCCTTGCGAAAGTACTCGGCCCCCTTGAACTTTTCAACCTTTTGCCACATTTCAGGCTTCAAACATAAAGATATAAAATTCAAATTTTTTGTAGAGAATCAGCAACAAGTGGGGGACAAATCGTGAAGTGGAATTTAAAATTTATTGGATGTGTCAAACTTGTTTAACAAATAAAAAACTGAAAAGTGGGGCGTGTAATATTATTCGGCCCCTTTACTTTCAGTGCAGCAAACTCACTCCAGAAGTTCAGTGAGGATCTCTGAATGATCCAATGTTGTCCCAAATGACTGATGATGATAACTAGAATCCACCTGTGTGTAATCAAGTCTCCGTATAAATGCACCTGCTCTGTGATAGTCTCAGGGTTCTGTTCAAAGCGCAGAGAGCATCATGAAGACCAAGGAAAACACCAGGCAGGTCTGAGATACTGTTGTGGAGAAGTTTAAAGCCGGATTTGGATGCAAAAAGATTTCCCAAGCTTTAAACATCCCAAGGAGCACTGTGCAAGCAATCATATTGAAATGGAAGGAGTATCAGACCACTGCAAATCTACAAAGACCCGGCCGTCCCTCTAAACTCTCATCTCGAACAAGGAGAAGACTAATCAGAGATGCAGCCAAGAGGCCCATGATCACTCTGGATGAACTGCAGAGATCTACAGCTGAGGTGGGAGAGTCTGTCCATAGGACAACAATCAGTCATACACTGCACAAATCTGGCCTTTATGGAAGAGTGGCAAGAAGAAAGCCATTTCTCAAAGATATCCATAAAAAGTCTCGTTTAAAGTTTGCCACAAGCCACCTGGGAGACACACCAAACATGTGGAAGAAGGTGCTCTGGTCAGGTGAAACCAAAAATCGAACTGTTTGGCCACAATGCAAAACGATATGTTTGGCGTAAAAGCAACACAGCTCATCACCCTGAACACACCATCCCCACTGTCAAACATGGTGGTGGCAGCATCATGGTTTGGGCCTGCTTTTCGTCAGCAGGGACAGGGAAGATGGTCAAAATTGATGGGAAGATGGATGGGGCCAAATACAGGACCATTCTGGAAGAAAACCTGTTGGAGTCTGCAAGAGACCTGAGACTGGGACGGAGATTTATCTTCCAACAAGACAATGATCCAAAACATAAAGCCAAATCTACAATGGAATGGTTCACAAATAAACGTATCCAGGTGTTGGAATGGCCAAGTCAAAGTCCAGACCTGAATCCAATCGAGAATCTGTGGGAAGAGCTGAACACTGCTGTTCACGAACGCTCTCCATCCAATCTCACTGAGCTCGAGCTGTTTTGCAAGGAAGAATGGGCAAGAATTTCAGTCTCTCGATGTGCAAAACTGATAGAGACATACCCCAAGCGACTTGCAGCTGTAATTGCAGCAAAGGGTGGCGCTACAAAGTATTAACGCAAGGGGGCCCAATAATATTGTACGCCCCACTTTTCAGTTTTTTATTTGTTAAAAAAAGTTTGACACATCCAATAATTTTAATTCCACTTCACGATTGTGTCCCACTTGTTGTTGATTCTTCACAAAAAATTAGAATTTTATATCTTTGTGTGAAGCCTGAAATGTGGCAAAAGGTTGAAAAGTTCAAGGGGTCCGAGTACTTTCGCAAGGCACTGTATGTACTGATATTAATGCTGTTAAAACAGCTATGCTGCTTAAGCAAAGGGATGATAAATGTAATATCTGAGAAACAGATTCCTTACATAGCGTTTGTTCAGTTTCTATCCATGGAAATGCAGATGTCCATTAAAATTTTGATATGATAGAATCTAAGCTGTTGAACCAAGTCTGCTGTGGTTTAACTGGAATCATAGAGAAGATATAGTTTATTTTACGGAGGATCATCATTTTAATTGCAGAAACTCTTCCCATGAGTGACAAAGTGAGATTTATTTACCTTATGAGGTCATCTTCTATTAATCTGAGTAATGTGATAAAATTTAATTGTGCCAGCTCATTCAGCTTGTTAGAAAAATTTATGCCCAATTTCTTGGTGTTTACAGTCTGTATAAGAATGGTTTGAGACAGATGAATATTAAAGTTAGAAAGGGTCTTTGATTTCTTTCAATTAGTCAAGAAGTAGCCTGAAATTCAAGCTCAAAAATCTACTTATAAACACACTAATGTTTGGTTCAATGTCTTTTAGCAAGCTGTTTTCTTTTATTAGCCATCAACAAGCTTCTTGTTGATGGCTCCACCTAATCAGACAATGAGTCTAAAGAAACATAAATCTCTCTGGATATTTAATCACACTTACCAAATCAAAGTTTTGTTATATTGTTTTTCTAGAACATAACTTATTAATACAGATATAGTTCCTTCTCTGTACACTTGCAAGAAAACAACTGGATACATATACTGTCAGTCAGTCAGTTTCTACCACTTATTCCATAGTGGGTCGTGGGGGAGCTGGTGCCTATCTCCAGCAGTCTATGGGCGAGAGGCAGGGTACACCCTGGACAGGTCTCCAGTCCATCGCAGGGCAACACACAAACAACCATGCACACACTCATTCATACACCTAAGGGCAATTTTAGAGTGACCAATTAACCTAACAGTCATGTTTTTGGACTGTGGGAGGAAGCCGGAGTACCCGGTGAGAACCCACGCATGCACGGGGAGAACATGCAAACTCCATGCAGAAAGACCCCCAGCCGGGAATTGAACCCAGGACCTTCTTGCTGCAAGGCAACAGTGCTACCCACTGCGCCACAGTGCAGCCCATACATATACTGATATAATGAATTTTCAATGCAGGATATCTCACCAAATACTTTTTATAAGATCTTGCTAAAAAAAAAAAAACAAGCTGGATTTTGGTGTAGAGAACATCTGGTTTTCTAAAACCACAAAGGGTTGTGTCAGACTGTGATAACAAGAATAATGACGACTAACACAAAGATCCATGTTTCGGGTGTTTGTTGGCTGTATTAAACACTGCTGGTTGAGTGACTTCTGATTCCAAAGTGGATTGTGAAGAATTTCCATCAAGTCAGACAGACATTTTCCCAGAGGGAGTGTTCCTGCTGCAGGGCTATTTACTATGACTGATGAGCCACAAGCTATGATAGATGCAAATAAGGCTGCAGAGAATGAAACATACAATGGCAAGGACAAAGATCATTTGTAGCTCAGTCCAGCATTGATGATTCACCACCAGTTTGATGTCTTATTTGATTGATTTCTGTTTCTGTTCACCACTTCTACTCTGCAGTTGTCTTAGTTGTGTGACATGGCATCACAGTAGTCACACAGATGACATACAAATCCGAAGCTATAAGGAGAACACTGAAAAACGGAAATAGACTTAGCAGAGGAAATCATTTCTTGTGACTTGTGCAGGACTAAATCTGGTGCTGTGTTTGCAGCAATGCACCTCCCTCTTCATGTTGTAATCAACAACGTACCTTGAATCATGTTCCATGTGGAGTTATGGTGGAACTGCTTCAAATGGACCCATCATTAGCCACCGCGAATTGTTCTTCGTAGTTGTGGTGGTTAATGCAGGAGTTTTGTAAATTTGTCTAATCTGTCTAATCTGTCTAATCCATTCCATTCCACCTAGTTCTTTTAATGAGTTTTTGTTGCTGAATTATTTGGGAACCTAATGCCCTTTTGCGCATATACTGTATGGTTCAGATGTTTTTCTGTAAAGCTCACAGAATTAAAATACAGGGGTTGGACAATGAAACTGAAACACCTGTCATTTTAGTGTGGGAGGTTTCATGGCTAAATTGGACCAGCCTGGTAGCCAGTCTTCATTGATTGCACATTGCACCAGTAAGAGCAGAGTGTGAAGGTTCAATTAGCAGGTAAGAGCACAGTTTTTGCTCAAAATATTGAAATGCACACAACATTATTGGTGACATTACCAGAGTTCAAAAGAGGACAAATTGTTGGTGCACGTCTTGCTGGCGCATCTGTGACCAAGACAGCAAGTCTTTGTGATGTATCAAGAGCCACGGTATCAGGGTAATGTCAGCATACCACACAAGAAGGACGAACCACATCCAACAGGATTAACTGTGGACGCAATAGGAAGCTGTCTGAAAGGGATGTTCGGGTGCTAACCCGGATTGTATCCAAAAAACATAAAACCACGGCTGCCAAAATCACGGCCAGAATTAAATGTGCACCTCAACTCTCCTGTTTCCACCAGAACTGTCCGTCGGGAAGCTCCACAGGGTCAATATACACGGCCGGGCTGCTATAGCCAAACCTTTGGTCACTCATGCCAATGCCAAACGTCGGTTTCTATGGTGCAAGGAGCGCAAATCTTGGGCTGTGGACAATGTGAAACATGTATTGTTCTCTGATGAGTCCACCTTTACTGTTTTCCCCACATCCAGGAGAGTTACGGTTGTGGAGAAGCCCCAAAGAGCGTACCACCCAGACTGTTGCATGCCCAGAGTGAAGCATGGGGGTGGATCAGTGATGGTTTGGGCTGCCATATCATGGCATTCCCTTGGCCCAATACTTGTGCTAGATGGGCGTGTCACTGCCAAGGACTACCGAACCATTCTTGAGGACCATGTGCATCCAGTGGTTCAAACATTGTATCCTGAAGGCGATGCCGTGTATCAGGATGACAATGCACCAATACACACAGCAAGACTGGTGAAAGATTGGTTTGATGAACATGAAAGTGAAGTTGAACATCTCCCATGGCCTGCACAGTCACCAGATCTAAATATTATTTAGCCACTTTGGGGTGTTTTGGAGGAGCGAGTCAGGAAACGTTTTCCTCCACCAGTATCACATAGTGACCTGGCCACTATCCTGCAAGAAGAATGGCTTAAAATCCCTCTGACCACTGTGCAGGACTTGTATATGTCATTCCCAAGACGAACTGACGCTCTCTTGGCCGCAAAAGGAGGCCCTACACCATACTAATAAATTATTGTGGTCTAAAACCAGGTGTTTCAGTTTCATTGTCCAACCCCTGTAGATAAAAACCCAAATAATTCTATTTTGAGCACAAAAGCTCTATTTAGATAAATACTCTGTTCACATTTACTCTAACTGCATTATTGTTAAAGGCTGGTCTTCAGCTTGTTCTCAAACTATCAATCCGACAATTCTTGATTTCAGACTTGCCTTTTGGTGATGTGGGGTTCCGGAGGTTTAGGTGAAGGGTATAGGTTTCCCAGCTGCGAGGGGTATGGCTCTGTTAAACACTCTTAAAATGTTCATGCAAGTCTGTCATCTGTCCCTCTCATTCAGAACAAAAAGATGAGCACATAGATTTTAGTTTCACAACAAAATTTATTAGAAGAATAGTGGTTTTGAAAAGAAAGTTCTAGCATCCAGTGAATACTACCTTACACAACAATACAGCTGAAATGTGTGGCAAAAATGGCAATTTTCTTTTTTTTTCTTTTCTTTTTTTTTCCACCAAACTGAATATAACATAACCAGTAAAGTATTTTACACATGCACAAAGACAGAGATCAATCAATGTTGGCTGATGTTCAATGCAAAGCCATGGTCAAATAAAAGGAAAGAACAATCATTTTTCATCTTTTGGTCAAACCCGAAAATCAGACATGAATTATTCATTAGCCTAAACAAAAAAAAATTAATTTGCATTAAAACAGTGAGGGAAAACAAAACAAAACAAAAATAACAAAAAATGTGAGTCAATCAAAGAAAACCTGATTTCTGTAACCCTTGTTAAGTGCTCATTTACATTGAGGGTAATAGTAAAGTCTAGAAGAATAAAAGTCCAACTCACAAGGTACAAAATAAGAACAAAACAAAAAAAAATATTATACATAAATAAAACTACAATATGAGAAAAATATTCTTTTTAAATTATACATTTTTTGTCAAACTGTAAACAGTAGATATTGAAAAATGAGGTCCTTGGGATATTTGGAGAAACTGTGTGTACGTGTTTAAATAGGTGTGTGTGTTTGTGTGTGTGTGCATGTGTGTGAGAGAGAGGTAAAGTCCAGGTGGGACCAAACTGTAAAAGGGGGCTTGAGCATCCTGAGCATCGGCACAGCGCCCTCAAGGGCCGGCTGGACTGAAGGATTGAGGTATATATCGCCAAAAGAAAATCTCATCGAAGAAAGAGGGACGTAAAAAGCCTAGCAAGCCCCGCTATGGGGTGTCCAGAAACCACTCAACTACTGAGGCGAGGTTCTGAAACGTTAGAAAGCTCAGCAGGACAATAACTGAGACCGAACACAAGATGAGGTTTGTTGTTGTAGCCAAATGAGTCCAAAGCCCTGGAACACACTTCCTGCATCTGACCACATGTCATGGCGCAAGCATTCAGAGCTTTCTATCTAATCTCAAAATTACCTTCAGAAATTTTGAAAACAAATTCTAATAACTGATCACACGACTGACAATTTTAATGACACGTTCTTAAAAAAAAATCACTGTTCGACTCATTTGAGGAGGTACAAACGTTTAGGTTAAATTCATGGTACAATTCTGACAGTGATAGCTGCTTATTTATGTCATTTGTTGGAAAAGACTCCACAAAACCATGGTATGAGCCGAGAGTTGTGCAGCAACACAAAGTAAAACATGCAGCAAAGGCATCAACCAATCACAGCAGACATGAGAGGCCCTTTCATATGTCAGAGGATTAACAATAGAGCCACTGACAGAAGCATCTTGTTTTTTAATTGATAAACCGTGGAACAGATCCTGGATTCATTAAAGCCAAATCTTTGTTGTGGGGTCACCTTAAAGGTTTCCAACATGGGACTCCCACCGCACATCCCCAGATGCCTGCATGGACACTCTGCACAGAGCAAAAGCCATGGCACTTGGGTCAGTAAGAAAATAAGAACTCGTAAAGATTAATTGGTTCTGAACTGGGAATTGAGACATTCATAACACAGCTCCTAACAAGATCGGCTGGTTAAAAAGATAATTGAAGAGATATTTGAAACCAGACTCTGGGGGCAAAGTAAACTGCTTATGATCATTCAAGGTTTTGGCGGCACTTCATTTAAACTGTATCGGGTTAGAGGCCTCGGTGTCGATTAGCAACCTGAACATGAGCGAGAGCGATGCTGTGAGGGATCCCTGAGGGTGTCTTGGGTGGTGTAATCTGGGTCCGAAAGGCGCCATGAGAGAGGCATCTCCTTCTACAGACAACAGGTGTATGTTCAAATATGCAGTTAATTAAATCTACATATGCCGCCTGGTAGGTCACATATATAATTGTGTTCCTAAAAGCTGCTCTGAGGCTAAAATATTGATGAGAAAACAAATCAAAAGGGGCAAATTTTCCACATGATTTCTTACAAATCCACACACTTTCACTCATACACATGTAATTATTTTACACAAGGAAAAAAAATACTCCAAAAGAGCCAGAAACCACTAGGAAAGCTGTTGTAGTGACAAACACCTCAGGTGCTCCTCCTCCTTCGGGAAAAGTCCTTTTTTTTATTTCTTAGGGAATATATCTTATATGCAAAACATTAGAATCTGTCTTGCTGACAACATCCAATAAAAAAAGCACTTCTGAAATCCCCAGCCTTCTCAAACAAAAAGGACTGATACGGGGGGGGGGGGGGGGGGGGGGGGGGGGGGGGGGGGGGGGGGGGGGGGGGGGGGTTGATTACACCAGCATGCAAAATAACCAACAGGGTCAACTTCTACGAAACTGACCAAAGCATGAGGGAGGCGTGGCTACTGCTCCTCCGCTTCCTTCATCAAAACAGTCGGAACCTTTCAACATGGACGGACAAACACGCAGCGCACTGCCTCCATGCCTTCCTACACACTTCCGCCTCACCTGTAAAAAAAGGCAAGTAAGGTGGATAATGGGTAAATCGGTTTATATACAACTTTTCTAAAGGAACCTTACCTTCCCTCTACATACACATGTGACCACATGTCAACTGGATAAATACAGTGTCTGCTTTACAAAATAAACCCACCCACCTGTTCCCACTCCTGCTTCACAGAATCAAACTGGACTACAACTACACAAGATTCTACTTTTACTACATCTTCTGTAAAAAAAGAAAAAAAATTATTAACAATGAAAGAAAATGAAAAATTCAAATCCCTATGCTACATCATGGGGTAATTACCAAGCACAAACTGAGTAAGAAAACAAACACCAAAAGCAACAGAGCGGGAGATATTTAAGCCAACATTCTGCACTGGACTTCTGTATTGTTTCCCTGAATCGTCGATGGAAAAGGCCCGTCCTTTTCCTTTTCAAGATAAAAGTATCTGACATAAGAGATTCTATATATACATATGCATTTGTGTTTGTGTCTATGAGGGGCTTGTATAGTTATATCTATGTGCACATATAGAGTAGTTTTATTCTTAAATATGTATAGGTAAATTAGAGGTTTGTAGTGTTTATGTATTTTTTACATTCAGTTTTCAATAAAGATGGAGGATAGATGAAGAAGCATACAAAAGGAGAAATGTGGGAGATGTGCGACTTCAAGTGTTCTCCATGTTGGCCTTCATAGTTCTAGCAAACCCACTCTGAGGAAAGGACAGTCCCCATGGAGCCCCAGCAGGGACTGCATACAAGGATCTCTGTTCGGAGAGTAACCAAGGATTGGGCTGCAGAAGATTCTATCCGTGGAAATGAAGAACACAGGTTAGGACATGAAACCAAAGTGGAGAAGGAAGCAATGGAAACGGCTTCCATTGCCTTCTGGTATGGCTTTTTTTTTTTTGGTATGGTGAAAAAAAAGGAAATCAGATGTGGTTGGGGGGATGATAAGAGTGCTTGGGAGATGGCCAGAATCGGACAATGTATAAGGGTCGTCAAGGTTACATGGATTTCTTTTCTGAGGTATTCTGTGTTGTAAGTTTTTTTTTTCTTTACATTTTTGCACACCCAAAAAAAAACACACACAGCAGGATGGAAAATGTCATCAAAGACTGAGAGTAGGAACAAACAAACACACAGTGTTACTTTCCCCTTAGCAGACTTAGTGGGAGCGCTCGACTCCCAGCAGCACCGCTTGATTTCAATGTTTGGGAAGGCAACAGTCCGAGTCGTCGACGTTAAATCTCTAGAGGAAAAAAAAACGACAAGGTGGGCCGTCAAGTAAGCTTTGCATGGGCCTCCCCTGGAAAGTTATTCAGATTTACAATCCTTGCTGTTCATAAAGCACTGAAAATAGTATTTGGCTGAAAATAACATACAGAATCAGTCGATAAGAACAAGAAAAATAAGAGTCAAAACTTTGTGGGCAGTTGTTCTTCCTGCAGGAGCAATTGCCTGCATGACATTTAATCTTGCGTACTTGTCTGAGAGTATTCTTCTCACCTGCCAAACTTCCTGTCTGTACATTGAACTTCCATATCTGCCCAGCGAGCGCTGCTCTGTCTGACCTGCCTATCGATCCCACTCAGGAGCCAGTGTTGCTTTTCAGTTCGACTATAAATACACCGGCCGATGTGAGTATCTGCATGTAGTGTAGACTTCACAAGTTAAAGGTAACAGAGAAGGTACATGGCCATTAAATACACTGCAAATTGAGTTTAAATCCTATAATAACCAAAAACAGTTGGACAGAACATTCGATTTTAGGAATTTCAATAAGACAAAAACCCTGCATACTGGCTGATTCTTTTCGTCTTTTAAACCCATTAATCAAAAATGAAGGTAGAGATCATTACCCTGATTCTTCATAGCAGGAGATCAGACACACGCAACATTAACAACACAAGCTTTAATTATGTCTAGTTAAGTTCATGAATTTACAAAACCTTATCATCTATTTCTTCCTCGCCAAAATATTAAACAGTATAAAGATCTCCCCCAGTGCCCCCACTGGGGGAACAGCCATGGGCTAATTGGTAAAAAAAATCTGCAAGGCAAAGCCTCTGTGAAAACACAAGAAGAAAGAATGAAGGGAAAAAAAGAAAGATACAGAGGGGCAAAGGATTCAACATTTAGAGATCTAAACTGCTTTTATGGGGGTTGGATATGAAGTGAAGCCATGCAGCAATCAAGATCAACTGCAATGCTGAGAGAGATGACAAGATAGTTTTAAAGGGAGTGGGTTTATGGCTTCTCATTAGAGAAAGTGACAGTCAAGTCATGCTGCATATATGAAAGTGTGGTCACATGGACGCATCAGCATCACAAGCAATCCTTCGAAAGCTCATCTGAAACATGTCTGAGAGGATAAACAAGAGCAAAGAGATGGCAAGCAGCCAGATAAGGTCATCTTTGTGACAGTCTGGAGGAACCCTGAGGAGTAGGGTAAATAGGACCTAATGACTGTACTGTATTATAACTGGACTGAATCACTTGCATGTCATAAGATGACATTTGTTATGACTTGTCTCAATATAAATAATAAGGCCTCAAATCTGCTAATGTGACTTTTAATATGGATAAGAAATAATTTCAACTGCTTCTAATAGAACTTTACTGACTAACAGGGATCATGCCTTAGTTTTCAAATTTACTTTGTGCAGCTGTTTAACATTCATCTTCAAAAGTCGTTTTTAGACAGACAATGCAGAGTCCGGACAGAAGCAGAGCAAGAGGGACAGATGTAGGCTCCCACGTATGGGTTGGATGAAATTTTCCATCATACTTTTTCAGTCTTTTTAATGACATGGGAGAAATTTTATTTATGGAATAATTTATCTTTTGTTTTAAATAAAAGCAGTCCGATGATGTTCTTCATCATGTTACAT
This sequence comes from Crenichthys baileyi, assembly GCA_036173005.1. Taxonomy (NCBI): domain Eukaryota; kingdom Metazoa; phylum Chordata; class Actinopteri; order Cyprinodontiformes; family Goodeidae; genus Crenichthys; species Crenichthys baileyi. The sequence goes on along the minus strand of JAHHUM010002598.1, from coordinate 1,153,311 downwards.
TGCTGTAACGTTTTTAGTCATGTTTATCATACTTTAAAGAATCTCACGCTGACCAATGCCTACTCTTGCGTAATGTCCTGGGGATAAAGATGAGATTTAGGTGAGGAAAGTGTGGCAAAAATTAGCTAGGATGTGTGACAAAAGTCAAAAAGGACCTCCATATTATTTTTCTTATGATTTTGTGGCCAGTTATTACACACAGCTTAGGGCATCACCAGGTATGTCCAAATGCAGGAAAAAATTCTGATAAGAGCAGAGCAGGGCTTGAGTTCTGAGCTTCTTGAAAGCAGCGGGTCCCTGTAGGTGGCTCTAATGGGCCCAACACACCTCCACAAGGGAACAATGCTGCAAGATTGTTATGGCAACTCACAAGGACAACATGGAGTTTATTCACAAAGTTCTAGGTTGCATTTTCAATATTTCCCTTCAAACCCAAGTTGGTTTGAAATGTTTTGTTCCCCTAGATCCATCCTAGCAGGTTTTTAATCTCACAGGAGCTGTGTGCCAAAGCCCTCGGCCAGTATTGTTTTGTTAGGAGCCTGGACTTAGTGTGGCATGGGGTGCGGATGGCAGCCTTTATTAATCTCTACCTCACCTAGACCTCATCCACGTCCTCAGACTGAAGCCTGTATCCACAGCTCTGTGCGGCTGCCATCTGTGAGCGGGCTTCCAGGCGAAACAGAGGGGCGAGACGTACGCCAGCTCTGCAGGGTGGCTAAGGGTGACAGAAGCTACTGTGAGAAACCTCCGTCTGTGGAACCTGACACACTGACAAATAATCACAGAAGGACTACAAATTTAACATGAAAGCAAATCTTACATGGCATTTGGCTTTTGGAGAGTAAGTGTCTGTAATTTAAAGATGTGGTTGGTAAACTATCTAGTGATAGCAGAGTTTTTCAAGTATGATCTTCTAGGTGCTTTTATTTTCTAAATAAAATAATCTTCTGCTGTGAAATCAAATGTTTTTTAGCTGCTATTTAATTTTAAACATAAAAAGGTGGAGGTGTGTTGTCACTGATTGCTGCATATCAGCATCACTTTAGAGGCATGTCTGGCCTTTAAGATCCGTACCCAGTTCTTAAGAGTTCACACGGTTAAGAGTGACTGCTTTTCAAGTCCGTTCCTAATGCTTTGACATTTACAGAACTTAGCATCACACTCCACAATAGAGCAGACGCACAGTTGGACAGAACCGTTATAGCTGCTTTGACAAATGTGTATAAATGCATTGTGCTGCCATAAACTCATGGTGAGAAATGTAACTCAGATGTGTTGAATATGATTATTTTACAAGATTATTTATTTTTTTTTGTTACTGAATTTTAAGTTAATAGATCTCCTTCAACCATTCCTGCATGTTTTTAAAGAGGAAACAATAAAATTTCACATTGGTAATATCTGTATGATTTGTAAGGCAGATCTTGAACCCTTTAGGGACAACTAACCTTTTATTCCAAAACTTATACAAAATAATAAAGCACTTTTTTTCTCCTGAAGCTAAAATACACACAATACATGCATGCTTTTACTACAGTGACTGGGTGTCCATTTGTTTCTGGTACTACAAATGTCAAGTTGAGTTTTCTACTTGTAATAAAAAGTTTCAGATGCACAAAGAATTTTGGATGGCACCTGGAATTGATTATTTAGAAATCCAATTTCGCAGCTGGCTGGTCACAGACTCAAAACTCTGTAGTTGTTCCAAACATAGAATGTATCCTACTTAAGCGTCACCAAGTCATGCTGACAGAAATACTCTTCAGTGTGGATGCTGTTACTGCATGAAGAAGACTGAAAGTCAAGCTATTTTCAGTTTCAGTGTTGTTAAAAGAAAAAAAGATTTATGAAACTATGTTAAAGGAAGTTGTATTTTCTACGTCGTAGAGACACATCTGTGATTCATTGAGGCTGCAAGCAATGGAGAGAAAGTAAGACTTTCTGCAGATAGCAAGAAGACCAAATTGAGGTTGCTTGTTTTCATCTTTTTCAGCTGTGAATCTCTGTCTGTCATGGAACATGCTGGATTTGGAAATGTTGGCAAGGTTAAGGTAAAGATTTACATCCTGTAGCATATACACACAGAGACAGCTGTTTCTGTAATGCTAGTAGTGCTAACTGTGCTAATCACTAACAAAACTGATAAATACTATTTAAAATGCAAACTCTATTTAATTTGTCTTTGTTTTAATTTAGAAAAACACTGTTTATTATTTTAAAACAGGCAGTGTGAAATTGCTTCTGCTCCTAATTGAAATAATTAAGAATTGCTCAGGGCAGGAAAGAGAGAAAAAAATGCTGTTCTTATACCTTCGAATGCTATAGTTTAGAAAGAGAAATCTGAGTATACTAAAATCAGGTAAGGCAGGTCAAAGCTTGAGGAAAAAAACTGAGAAGAGAAAGAGCGTCATAAAGAAGGGACAAAAAGGATAGAAAAGGAGAATTTCACAGAGGGAATGCCTGCGGTGGCCCAGTGTGACCAGAACCAGCCAGCAGCAGTGATGTTCAGCATGCTGTGGACATAACACACCCACCTGCTTCTGATAGAGACATGGCAGCCTCAGCTTCATAATTATACAGATAACCCACCCACACAAAATGTGGTTACCTGATAAGGAGGGAGTGTGTGTGTTGCTCTAGGAGCATCATGTCTCTACTGGTGTGTGTGTGCGAGTGTGTGTGTGCATTCTGCTCTCCCACGGCTGTATGTGCTGAAGAGAACAGAGCATCATATTCATAAAACCTGGCTTCTGGCATTCGAAAGAATTTATCTTCTTTGTTTGTAGGAAAATAAAGCAAAATCATACGCCACAAGGAGTAAGAAGAGTACGAACAATCACGTAAAGAAAAGACACTTATCTAAAATCTGCTTTGTGTGTGTTAGGCCTAAAAATCTGGAAACAAGCTGTACTAAAAGTCCTGATTCTTTTTGTGTGTGTTTCTAATATACAATCAGCTGCTTTTAAGTGGCCAGACCTGAGGTATAAATGACGAGCAAAAACAGAGGAAGCCTCTCTGCAGAGAGGAGCATTGCAATCAAACACATGTGACATAAAAGTGTTTTTCTTTCAGAGTAGTCCACCTCATTGTGCACCATTCTGGGACAGAATGTGTGGTCTACTTGGTGAGGTTATAGTAGTTGCTGCTTAACATTGTTCTCTTCTTTTCTCGTGCTTTGAAAGTCTTTCACTCAGAAAAAAAGATGCTAAAAAAGTAGAGAAACTGATCAACATACCTGAAAAAAACAGGACAATGCAGTGAAAACAAAAACAAAATAAAAAAAGTTAATACATATATATTCTGAAGTACATCAAATCCATCATATTAAGGTTTTGTAGAATGCTGTATAAGGGTTTGGATAGCTCGTTTTTCTTTCAAAAGAAATATGATAACAGAAGATTAACTTGTCCACCTGTCCCCCAATACCCCCTCTGGGTCTCTTTTGGTGTGAGACAATAAAAAGTGCAAAATATGTCCTGTCAGGTTTCAACCTGGACTTATGTTACATGAACAACCAATGGACCTAGGAGGGAGTAAAACATCTCAGTGCTCTCTCAGAGCAGGGTGGTTCCAAACCATCTCACTGCATCCACAGAGAAACCAAATAAAAACATTAGCTGTCTGTGCTTTTCAACTCTAGCTAACAACCTAAGCATATCTCTGAAATATTAACAAACAACAAAGGAAAACCTTTGTGATCTCTGTTTTTTCTGTAAAGTGTTGGGGTGGCACATATTGGTCAGTCAGATATTTGAAGCATCTCTCTCCTCCCTTCAAGAGAGTAAGGCAAACAAAAAGAAAAGAACAACACAAAGTAAGAAAAGGAACAGGAACAGTATATTTCCCAGAGTATCAGTTATCGCCTTGCTAAGCACCCAGGTAAAGGATTCAGTACGAGGCACGGAAAGGAGTTGGAGTTTAGCGAATGAGGTATAGCACTCGGCTCTGCTTCCCAAGTTCACAGACGGGTGACAAATTAAACAGAAAAGCTGAAAAAGTTTCCCCCAGGGTGAGGAGGTTGGAGCATAAAGATGTTATGTGCGGTTTCAATGGCAGACAACTGGAGACAGGTATCAGCTCCCACACGACCCGGTCCAGGTAGAAAAAAATAGATGAATGAGAGTTGCCCTAATCCCTACCTCTGTTAGTTGATTATTTGAAGAGGTTAAAAATATTATGGGTGTACGACTTGCCCCTGTTGCCTGTGGAACAACATAATGGTGTCATGGACCATTTGACACTTTATGGCAAATTTACGATCACCAATTTTGTAAAACATTGACTTGCCGATACTAATTTTAGCCAATTTCATTTTCCCTTAAGGACTATAAGGAATGAAATAAGCCTATAGTTTTTTATTTTGTTTTTAGAGTTTTTGGATAAATTGAAAATGTAATTCTTTTATTGAAATATTTGTCAAAAAATAAAATGATTTTCTCCTGAACAGCTCAAAGTTACAGAGCTGTCTCGCTCTCTCTCTCTTTACATCAATGAAAATTTATAAATATAGTAAAAATCCTCCAGGGACAGAGGGGCAGCCTGAAGGAACAGAGAAAAAATGTGTTTTCCTTTGAAGAAGATTCTTATAGCTTTAGTGCTGCCTCTGGCTTCATTTTTTAAAAAACTCACTGAAAAACTTATACTGAAAATAGCAAACTCTGAGTCTCTTTCCCTCAGTAACAACATCCACACCTTAGGGTGTTGTTGTCAGTGCTACCTTTTAACACTTGTGGTGCATTTACTGGCCAGAACAAAGACTTTTTTATTTTCTGAAAAGCCGACCAACAGTCTCCTTGAATCTCTAGTCATATTTAATAAAACTGCAGACTGAAAAATATTTTATTAATAATAATGTGTTGTTGGGAAGTGTTGCAATAGGGACATGCACTTTAAAAAATGGCCTTGCAACTGATTGCAGCCATTTAGACCACTGCCTTCCCCAACACTGTGGGTGGGTTTAACACCAGGAAGTGACAAGAAGTACTTCCAAAGACAGAAGACCAAAACCATCTTTTTCCACAAAGTAAGCTCTGAGGTCTCTTTATGTGCTATATCTTTGCTAACCTTTTGGAAGGGGTCCATTGAGAGAAACATATGAGGAGCTCACTCATGACTGTGAACCTGCAAACCTCAGAAAGGTGAAACGGCTTTGAAAGCATGGCTTCCTCCTACATGTTTAATGTGTCATCCATCTGCTGTACATGTCCATAAACAAAGCGTAGGTAATTAAGGTTGTGCTTCTTTCTGACTGACAAATATTGCTGCCCAACCAATTGGCAGAATCCTGAGACATTTACAGTACAAAGGCTACTGTTGGAGTGTTTCCAATGCAGATGAACGTAGCGTAAAGAAATGATATGAGCAGAAGAATAAAAAAACAAGTCTGTTAAAAAATTAGGTGTTGATCTTTTTTCACTACATTCTTGTTATATGTGCATGAAAATAGACATGCAAGGTCTCTTTTTAAAATATTATGTGTTGAGACTCACTTTAAAGAGGGGCTGTTTTTGACAGGTGGATGTGTTAACCTCAAAGGAACCCAAACAAAATCAGGAAATAAATATATAGCTGAAATGACATGCACCTTGGTAAATATGATCCGGCTGAACAGACCAAAAAGAAATGACTAGTTTGTACAAAACTATGACATAAAAAAAATAAATTACAGTAAACACCTAATGACTGGGTAGGGGTCAAGAAAAAAAGAATATTTGTAGATTAGTGTATATTATTCACAAATTTTGTTTGGCTTTGGAGGACTTTGCCCCTTTCAGGGGAATTCATTCAAAGTGCTGGTTGAATTTGCCCATGCAAATCTGTGCATTTAATGCCAATTCTGCTGATTCTTCACATCTATTTTATGCTTTGCATGCATTACATGAAAGTGGTTGACAAGAAGATTCAAATAATTTTTTTTCCCTCCATTTTTTTTAACAAAGGAAGGAGCCCAACATGAATTTAGTTTTCTAAAACTAACCCTCACAGCTGACTGGGAGAGCAGCTGTGTGTTCATAGGAAGTGCTTCTCTACCAACACCGGGGTTTTGATCGTGTTTTCACTATAAGATCAGTGCATTGTCCTACGCCAGCTCCAACTGATGTACGCAGCGGCATTTTAGACACTCTCAACGCTTTGCATTGTTAAGTGTTGGATGCATTTCATGCATTATGACCCCAGAGATCATTGTCCAACTACAAAGCCCAATAAACCAATAAAACCAATAACTACGGGGGGGGGAGGGGGCTCACAATCCTATTAGATTGTGAGCAGTTTATACACATTATGAGCATATTGGTTTACAGTTTAATTATTCTTTGCTCAACAATAATGTTTGACACAAAACTCAGCCAAAAAAAAACAGCGGTGCATGCCATTTTCAGAAAATAATAGTACTGAAATCAAATAAATAACAAACATTTCCAAAGGAGTGAATCATCATTTCCTCTGAGGAGAGATTTTCATGTTAAAAGTCTCACGGATTGGGTGAACAGCAGGCAGTGTCAAGAGCAAAGAGCAACATTTCAAAAAGAGGAGGGAAAACAATGAGACGCTACACAAAAACAAACTTGTTCCAGGTCTCCAACTTTTTGCACTTTTTTTTCCTCTTTCAGCACAGAGGTAATCAAAACAGAAAAAAAGAAAACAAGCTGTTTGGATTCGGGCTGCATCTTTAGAAAAGTCATCATACACTAAAGCTTTTTCATCTGTCTCTCTGCCCTGCTTATCCCTCTCTGCTCCATCTGCCTTAAAGAAGAGCTACACTACATGCATAACCTCCAACATGTTTTACTCTTACTTGGAAAAAGTGCTATTTTAGTTCAGCGCAATAAGTTCGATTCACAAACCCAGCTTTAGTGTATTTTTCCTGTTCTTTTTCTATGTTTCAGTAGCAGGTCTATTCTGTAATGGCACCGCCATAGTAATCATAAAGAAAGTATTAGTGAGAGGCTTTCTTGACCTCCTCTCTGTCTACTATAGGTCCAAAAAGAAATCACCGTACTAGTAGCCTGTGTCTTCTGTCTCAGTTACCCTGAGTTAAAAATGAGGAGAGAAAACAAAAACACCCAGAATCATGGATTGGCTTTTACATAATCAGTCACAATAACTTAAAATATATTAAAATCTGGCTCTCCCCCACCTAACAACTAAACCCTCCCACTGCATATTACCCACCCACCACCCCCAAAAGAAAGAACCCATCAGTAAATGCACATTGTTTCATATATAACTGCTTTTAAACTGTCTTTAAAGTTTGAGGTGGGGGGAAATTTTCTTTTAAAACTCCTCAACTAAGCTGCTTCTGCTTAGTTTGATTAGAAAAAAAAAATCAGCAATATGTTTTTATTAGCTAAGACAAGTTCAAATTGTTCAGCCTGGGCCAGCTAAAGCCTTTGTAGGAGTCAAGATGATGAACTGGATAGCAGCACAGTTTCACATTCCGATCCTAAAAGGCCATCATCCAGTAAGAGTTCCATGAGGGTGTCGAGCTCACTTTGGTCACCGTTTCGGAGGGCAACCTGAAGGTGGCTCCGCCTTTTCCAGGATCAGCAGTGTCAGACTGAAGGAGGTCCATGAGGTAGCATCCCGCCTTAAAAACAGCTGATCCATAATCAGAGTACCCTTCAAGTTGTCCCTTGGCGAGAAAACGAAACGAAACAAAAAAAAAACATGAGGGTGAATTCAGAGCCTCCTGCATCTGAATATGAATCAGCATTCGAAGGCGATGTGCACCTCTGACCCATTGCAAGGTTGCGACTGGGCTTCAGAGACAGACCATAATAAGTGCATGATGCATGGGCAACAATGCCGAGGTAACGTGGTCTGTAAGCGCCAGACCCAAAGTGTAGTGCAAAAGAAAGCAAACCAAATGAAAAGACAAGAGAGAAGAAAAGGAGTTGATTACAGAAGTCAGTAGTGTCCACGAAACTCACAAACATGCATCCCTGAATGACTTTTGTGTGTCTTCTCTTGCTCACAAGAGGACGGGTTAATGTTGCTTTCGTCTGCACAGAGATTATATTTTTAAGGAGGAAAGAAAATGTTTGCAGTTAAAGCATCATGGCTACCTGGCAAGAGGAGAATGGGTTTGATTCCGAACCCTTGTGAGGAAACAATGGGATGATTCAATCCTACAGTTGGCTTTAAATGTAAGAAACAGTTCACTTACCAATTTCAGCAAATTCTCTATGAGAGAGGGGAGTGGTAAAGGGTCCAATTTGTCAGATTAAAAAAAAAAAATTCAACATTCTTTTGTTTTCCCCAAAGTAGGATTCCTCCAAAGCCCAAACTCCATTTATAAGCAGCAACAGATCCGTGAGTAAAGTTTAGAAAAAAAAGAGGTTGGGGTTTTGGGGCTGGGGACTATCAGCATGCTTAAAGAATTTTCATTAATCGTCCTTTAACTAATGTCTTTAGTTGCATTTGTAAAGCTTTGGATTTAAAAGCTAAACAAATGCTTGTTCAGCGCCTCGCAGGCGCTGCAGGTTAAAAAGTGTCCGATTCGATTTTTCTCTGCAGTTTGTTTTTTAGGAAACCTCCTCATACCATCCCTCCATTTGTGCTCACCCAGATACTGCAAAGTAAATTGGCACAAAAGAAAGCCCCATCCCATGTTTGAAATGATAAAAGTCATGTGACTGAGGTTTACATGTGTGGGTTGTTCAGTCAATTGGTTTGGAATCGTCATCAGTCTTCTCCTTTGCATTTTGCTCAGCAGCAGCTAGCGCCAGGCTGTCATCTTGGGGGGTGGTAGAGGGCACGTTTTCCGGCTCCGCTGGGAATTCCTGGCCTCCTGCTTCCATCTTCATCATCAGCTTGAGCTTCTTCTTTGGGGGGTTCTTCAGGGTTCCCATGCGCTCCTTTACCTTGTACTCAAGGGTACTGTGTGGGATGCCATACATGTTCTGTGCCTTGGACACACTCATCTTCCCACTCATCACTACTGCTATGGCTTCCTCCAGAATCTCGCTGTTGTACTGCCGATAACGTCCCCTCTTCTTCCTTGGTTGCTTGGAGCTTGGATCCACTTCCACATCAGAGATGGAATAGGCTGGTCCGGAAGTAGAACTGTCTATGTCAGAGTTCCAATATTCGGCAGCCCCATCCAGCAGGCTTCCAAGACTTCCACCCCGGCGGTTCTGCTTGGGTAAAATGGCTCTCAGCTTCCGGTTCAGACTGTTCTCACCATGGCCACCTGCCCCAACACCCATGGCTCCATAACCATACAGCTCAGAGGCATGGGAGTCCCAGGAAAGATCCATTCCCCGTACTTGGGGGATCTTTAGGTCGACAGGCGGTGAATGGCCCTGCTCTCTCTTGCCCTCATTATGGTGATGCTGAGCCTTTGAGACTTGATTGTGGCTGTGATGGTGGAGGGAACTCTTATATGAGAAGGCTCCATGGTGGTTGTGGTGGTGATTTTCCAGAAATGTAGGCAGGTCTTTGAGGTCGCTTAGAGCTCCACCAGCCTGCTTTAGCTTCATCAGGCTTTCGAGGTGGGCCTTGCTTTCCCAGAGAGAAGAGGAGCCCTTTTGGCTAAGTAAGGAGTGGGACTGCCCATGATTAAGCAAGCCAGCTGACTCAAGATTGGCCAAGGAAAGAGCTGCGGGCTGGCTCAAGAGGCGGTGCTTCTGGCTAAGGAGCTCCTCCTTGATGCGCAGAGAGCGGGCCAGTGGCGGCTTGAAGGAGTTGGAATTGATGTAGTTCTCCCTCAGTCCATCCTGCAAACTTTTTTGCAGTAGGCCATCCTCTTCCTCAACTTCTGACAGGGTACGTTCTGACTTGAGCAAATTTCTGGATGGAGAAGAACAAGAAAATTTCAGAATATAGTAAGATATGATCAATTTAAGCTAAAACCTTGAATGTAATTTATTGGGATTTTATGTCATAGACTTGTTTTGTTGCAGAGGGACCGTTCACTAAAATCAAAGCTGCAATTATTTTGGGGCGTGTTTCTAAAAGGTTTGCATATCTAGAGACTGAAATTTGTGCCCATTTCCCTTGGCAAAATAGCTCCTTTTCAGTCAGATTGGGTAGAGAGCATCCAATCTGACACCGATATTTAAGCCTTACCACAGATTCCCCATTAGATTTAGGTCTGATATTGACTGGGTCATTCCAACACACGAATATGCTTTGATCTATTGTCTCTAACAAGCTTGCCCTGTATTTTGCTCCATCTATCTTCTTATGTACTCTGACCAGCTCCTGTGTCCTATGTTTTCACTGGGCTGGTGTGTTCAACGTGACGATGTTTTCAACCACACACTAGATGTATGCCATGTCACCTGTATGACTTGCAGCAAACTACAAACAGGAATAGGACCTATTAGGGTTTGTTTCAGCAATGACATTTCAGATGTGTGGTGTGAAGGACAAAATAACTGTCCGGGTGATAGATTCTTACTCCTCACCTGTGGATCTCTGCAGCCCCTCCAGAGATCCCAAAGGCCTCTTGGCTGCCTGTACTATTATTTTTCTCCTTGCCTGGTCCATCAGTTTAAGTGGGTGGCCAGGTCTTGGTAGGTTTGTAATTATGCCATAGCAGTTTAGTTTTTAGATGAAAATATATGCATGGTACATTTTTCAGATTTTTATTTGTAAAAAAGTTGGAAAACCAATTTCTTTTTCCTTTTATTTTACAGTTAAGGGCTACTTCATGTTGGTCAATCACATACAATCTAAATGAAATGCAGTGCTGGTTGTGGTTGTAACGTGACAAAATATGAAAAATCTTTTGCAAGGCACTGTATACCTTATATTTGAATTCTTAAATCACCCATTAACAAAGTTTATGACTGATGGGATTTTTCTTTTATCTCTACTAGAAAACACATTGATCTGCAAGCATCTAGTACTTCAATGTGCATATGCCTGAAACACGTTCAGATGTCAAGTGCCTTTACTGGACCCATTGCAGCCTACTGTTAAGTAACTATAGCAACAGTTAAAAAGGTCTTTTTTCCCCTTGTACTCAAGGGAAGTACTCCCATAGGTTCATAATCACAGCAAACTGTCTGGATGGCATACTGTATAAGGGATAGAACTTGAGGAACACCTGTACTGAAGACACACTATGTGAAATTACAATGTCAGTGACTGCTGTGTGGAGACTCCACAGCAGGAGATTTAACTCGACTTATCACTGTGGGCCATCTTAAGCTTGTTGAAAACAATACAGGGTTGATAGGAGCCTTCAAAGACATCTAGGGGCTGCATTAGACAACAATGGTGGATTTGTGGGATACGTTTTGAAGGGACTGTTCAGGATTTCTTAAGAAAGATTTTGCGAAAAGGTTATAAGCATATAAGATCCTAGAACATACCTCTCTCAGAGTCTTCTTTTGCCTAATGCAGATTAGATGCTCCTGGAGGATGGAGCTTACATCTAATCAGAAAGGGGCCAAACCCAAAGCAGACGTCTACCACCTTAAAACAACTCCAATTTTAAGGAAAGTCATAGCATTGGATAATATTTCGTCATGTCTGCATCTGTAGTTATTTACACAGAAGCAAATTTTTATTTACATGGCAGAATGCATTCTAGGATTGATGGGGGCTACATGTCAGCTCTGTAAACATAAAGACAAATAGAGAAAGAGAATTTGGAGAGAAAATTGAAAAGAAGTACAGCTCTATTTATAGTGAGAGAGGCCTCAGTCTGTTATCATGACTAATGGAACGTTTATATGGATTAAATCCAAATGAGATTTTTGGCAAGAAGTGTTCCATACTTCCTCTCACAGTTTTTACAGTTTTGTTGACTATCTTTAAATTTTAGCATATGTATACAAACACACAAAATCACCTGACAGAGCATTCTGTTGTTGGTGGTATGTTTCCTCTCTGCTCACAGAGCACATGTTTATGCACATTAGAAATTAAACCAATTAGTTTGGTAATTTATGGATGATTTATTATGGACAGCTTGTCTCAATTTTAATTTTAGCGTAGTTTCTTTAAGAAAGAGGCCGAGGCTGACACATGAGTAACAAGCACATTAAAGCACCAGTGATGGGTACCTGGGCAAATGTGTAACGAATGATTGTGACAAACTCTCCAGGTGAAGTCAAAAATGAGTAGTCTTATGTGTTTCCTTCATGTTTCTGGTGCCTAACTGACAATATCCTTTGGTTATTGCTGTGATCTTCATAACAAACATAATTCCTACACTTTATCTATTGTCTGCCATAGACTTACACAGTAGACAGGCCTACAGCAGCTACCAACAGAGAAATGGCTTCCAGTGTCTTACTAACTCATTCCAAACACGATGACAGTTTAAAGTAGGGTTATATAAGTGATACTAGAAAAATGAATTAAGATACAAATTTGTGTCAAAATCGACACAAACTGACCCATTCACATTTGCCCAAATTGTCACAGTTCCTTCGACAGCAGCGCTGCAATAACAGAGATAGTTAACCCATCTCCTCCCTGATCAAATCAATGAGTTGCTGGAAGTGTAAATTCTGCTAACACAGCACGTCCAGAAAAACAAACGGCCCGTTTTAGCTGACAAGGAAAATACAAAACCGTTATTTGGAGGTACTTTCCCTGAGACAGATGAACAAGAAAACAACAAAATGCTGAAGGATGCCACATGCTAGCTGTGCTAATGCTACAAGCTAACGTTACAACACTGATGTTGAGAGCAACTTAAAAAGATCAAGAAAGCTTCCGTACCTGCAAAAGTATGCTAATAAAATGCCCGGACAACATACGCTAACGCTAACTATTTAAATATTAGCTTCAGGGACAAGGACAGCGCAAAGACGGAGCTTTGTTAGCCTGAGCTGTACTGTTGAGATATACTCCGCAGGAGTGAGGTTTCACAACATGCAAAGCTCCTTTCTAATCACGACGCGCTCTGCCCTAATCACGCAAAACTCCGTTCTAATCGTGCAACGCTTCGTTCTACAGCAGTACGAATTAACACAGGCAAATTTTACTAAACAGTGAAACAATGGAACAAACCCCCTTCCATTACTCTTTAATTTAGTTGTAAAGGCATTGGAGGCTAATGTGACTCATAATAACAACACTGATTATAGTGCAGGCAGACTAAAGCTGACAATTAGAGCAGAAAAGGTAGGAACCCGCAGCAACCAACCCTGGTGCTGTAGTTGATTATCAAAGAAAATATTCTGCAAGATTAGCAGAAAGACAGAAATTGTACAGGGCTGCTGCTGAATACATTAGCATGGACCAGATCCTTGTTTACACTGTAAAATAATAGATTTTGTGTGCACCAGATCCATGTTTGTTATGAAACTATTTTTACCATAGAATGATCCTTTATTTGACCCACAGTAGTAAAATTTATTTGTATCAACAGCAAACTGACAGGCAAATGGAAGCACACAGTTACAGTAAACATAACCAATTCCAATTAAATTAATATCTGCAAAGGTATATATACATAAAGGACATCAACACTTAAACGAAGCAACACTTAAATTAAATAGTATTCTAAATAAAGCCTTACTTGTCCTTTAGTTATTGGTTTTGTCCTAAGGAAGTTAAAATATTGTCATGTTGTAATTGACCATATTTTTTGCTTTTAACTAGAAAGAACCTTGTGCCTTCTAAAAATGTTGAAGGCACAATATCGAAAAAGACATTGAGTAATTTTCTTGAAATCTAGTTATCAAGTTTGAAATTTTTGTATTGTGACAACACTAGTGCAGGAAAGATATTAACTGCTTAACATTTTACCTGAACCCCACTTAAAAAATCCTGGTGTTTCCATTTAACTGTATTTTCAATGTTTGAATTTTATTTTTATTTTTTTTATTTTATTACAAGGCACAATTTGTAATTACAATTTGAACTGTAATGCTAGCAAAACATAACATTTCTGTTGTACCTATATTTCTTGCTTTAGTCATTTTTTTAATTGTTTTCTAAGGTTAATGAAATGTCACATTAATGTTGGTCACATGTAATCTTTGCTGCAAATGCACACACCACACTCCTGTGTGCTTTAGGGATTGTGTGGCTGTGGTAGATGGATTTTTTTAGTGAGTGCCTACAGGTTCTGCTTCCTACTCTGGTTAATATTACATGATCTGATCATCCCTCACAGGGAGGGAAGCTCTGGGCCTGTGGGCCTTGGGGCTCCTGGGTGTTCTGGGCCTTTGCAGTCTCTTAGGGAGAGGGTTCAGGTGCAGGCTTTAACTTTGCTTTGAATATAGTTGTACAAAATCGTCTCCCATGTTTTTACACTGGGGAATGGCTTGAGGGGGCTTTGGGTCATGTTGTCTCTTTGGCAAATGTACCCCCATTCCAACACGTGTTGCAGTTCTAGCCGTTGCTACTTCCATTTTGTACAGATAAATAGTCATAAAATTCGAATGAAATATTTTATTTACTTTTTACTGTGGATTTATACAGACTCTGTATTGCAGGATATTTTTATTGATTTGGGTTCTGACCCCCATCTGGGCCAGCTGACTCTTAGTGTAGAGATAAAAAACGTTTTACCCCTATTATACCTCACTGAATATGCTGCTAGATGTGAGCTCTTTTAAATGGACCTGAATTATAGACACTTTTAAATCACTTAATAACCCAAACAAAAAAAACCTAAAACACATTTCAATGCACCTTGTTGACCGTAGTGTCTATGACTGAGGTCTTTGGCACATTTGCTCTACTTGTTGCTCTGGTTAATTGATTAAATTATATAAATAGTGCAGTTAGTGACACGTTTCTTTGTCTGGTACCTTTCTCTTGAAAGAACCACCTGCTTACTAAAGTAACTGACTGGGACCCTAATTAATTAAAAGGTCAAGACGAAATCTTAGTCCAGAATCCGTTTAAGTATTTACTTCTAGATCAAAGGAGCCTTGCTGACACCGTAGGAGGAAAATGTCTATGCCTGCATATGCTCTCTCAATCGACCCTTTTCCTGATCCATATTTGACCTAGAGATCAAAAGTATTTCTGAAAATGGTAGCTGCAATTAGTGTCGATTGTTTATTCCCTCCTGATGCAAAAAGTGACTAAGGCGGCCACTCGCTCCAACACGGCTTCGAGGCAAAGCATGTGCATCAATAAATTAACTGGAAGCAATGCAGGAAATTGTCAATAAAGGCAGAGGCACGGATTGCTTTTTGTAAAAGAGAAAGCTGTGATTGGTCAATCTGTGCAGCTGTTGAACTCCGACTCTGGGCCGAGGGTTAGGTGTGGGTGGGCTCTGAATTATAATTACCTCTGCATAAACACATTACTTCTGCACTGATCAGCAGCATATTACCACTGAGGTATGATATGAAAGGGTAGGGTTGGGGCCCAAGCACTGTTAAACTGTTGATGCCAAAATGCATTCATGCATTCTGAGCATACAGCTTTTAATACAACCAGAAAACTCTATCAAAAGGAGACAAGATCAGAATGATTCAGTTCAAAGCAGAACTTTAAAACTCTCACCATGCCCTGACAGTGACGCATAAGACTGACTGATCCAGGTCCTGACAACCTATCTGTCACCATTAAAGCTGCGACTGATCATTCATCAGTGACTTTCTCAGGTTGTTAAATCACTGTTTGTTGGAGGGAAACAAGATACAGATCTGAATCTGATTCAAGTATGACATCATCACCTCGGGCCAAATATCCACACAGGCTTCTGTGATAAAACAGCGATGATCTACCTCCAACACCAAGAGCCATGGCTGCTGTCCAAAAAGCCGGCAACTCATCCGAGGTCAGCTGGCTCTTTAATCTTTCATTTTGTGTAGTCTAGTCATGATTGATTAACTTCCACATACACACCATCTGACTCTGCTTTGTGCTGTTACTGAAACTACACTGAGAGATGGCCTAAAACATCTTACCTCTCTATTTTCATATAGAATGCTGCTATACTGTGTGCAGTTTTTATGGTAATTGGACTGAATTTATTTAGCGCTTTTTCATACTAACCACTAAAAGGATTAGAGCCACATTCACCCAGTCACACTCAACAGGACCCAGGACCCACAACTTTTGGATTAAAAGACGACTACCCTGCCACTGAGCCACAGTCGCCCCAATTTATAATTAAAATGAATACTTCCTAAAATATTGATGATTGGACAATAGAGCACCATATTTTAGCATTGATGCAGTGTACCACCAATTTACATCTAATATCTCTACTCTAATGGAAACCATTTTAATAAAGCTAAAGGACATGAAAAAGCAAAAGCAGAGCTTGAACTTGCAGCAATGCTCTGAAAACACTGACACTAGGTTTAGAGTTTGCAGCTGAGCCTGTTTGTGAAAGTTCAGTCATTACATGAACTTTAAAGTGATTTTATTAGGCTTATTTAGGCCTCAAGTGTATAGAATCAGGAAGAATATTATTTGCAGCAGTGATTTAGGAGCTTGTCTGTATGTGCAACACCCTAGACCCTGACTTGGCAAAGTCAATGCTGATTCCAAAACACTTTGGAATCAGCATAATCTAACTCTACCTTTAATTTGAGAATATTCATTCAGTGAGGGAAAAATCCAAGGTAAGTAATTATTTTTTAACAAAATACCATGTGGCTACAGCATCACAGATCATCCACTTCTATACTTAACAGTGAACATGAGATTCTTTTCCATATATTCGTCCTTTGTTTGATGAGAAACCTAGATTGATATTTGGTTGCTGAATCGTTCAGTCTTAGCCTCATCTGACCAAAGAACACTGTTTTAGTTAAAGTCCCAGTAGACTTTAGCAAACTTCACATGGTTGTGTTTGTGACGGTAGGACAAAGAGGCTTTTTTCTGGCATCACTCTAAAACAGTTGGCTGGCCTGTAGATCTAGCACCCCGCTTTGGCTCCATTTACCTTCCCATCACCTCTAACAAACTTCCGCATCTTTGCTCAAGAAAAGCATCCACACACTAAGTTTCTGCCACCACCACTTGGCATTGTGGGGGTGGTGTGTTCAGGTGTATGATCACTCACTGCATGTGATGGCAAGATAAACTTGGGTCCTCCTATGGCCATGTTTGGATCAGTTTCAGTAGTGTTAAATATTTGAATTTTTCCTCTGACTACAGACATGGGACGGTTTAGACGAGTACCTGTGTTCCTGCAGCCATTTCCTTATTTATGAAGATCAACACACACGTCATTGCCTTGTTTGAAAGGCATATTCTTATGTCTTTTCTAGAAGATGAAGACAAGAAGAGTTGCAAAGTGAAATGTGCCTGTGTATCGCGTCATATTTAAACCCCCAAAACAGGAACTCTGGATTCAAAGTAAAAAGTGAAGCATTAATCTAAAAAATGTTTGAGTTACAATTATGTAATAGCTATGTAAGTGGGACACTGGTGATTTTGTTAAAATTATATCTTAAGAGTGGGAGCTGTTCTTTGTGCTTTTTCTAGCCAATCTTACCCTTTGTCCCCAGGTGCAAGGGTGAAGCCTTGTAATGTTTTGGGGCGTCCTCTGCTGTTGTTCTTCTTGGTGGAGAGGTCCAAGACACCATCTAAAGATGAAATCAAATCAGAGAAAAAAATAGTTAACACGAGGTTTGAAAATCTAATCAGGTAACATGTAGTACGAAAAAACTGGTGCAATTGAGGATTATCCTCCAAACAGCAAGATTTTACTTTAATCCAAGAACTGTTTGACAAAATCTTTAGGCAGGAGACTGAATCCCACATTGCTCTTGAAGAACTCATCACTATGTGGTTAAACAAATGGTTGGTTAACAGTGTGTGTGAACAGGGGAATGGGATTAACAGCCAGTTTTCAATGGATCACCAAGGAGCTCGCTGGACCAACTCTTTGCTGCAAAATCTAAAGAAATCTAGAAAAAACATTGTTGGTTAACCAAGATTTTAAAAAGTTGCAGTGTTAAAACAACTTTCAAGCTGTTCATATGGTATAAACGACATTTTAATGAAATGCCAGAGAAGCTGCTGGACTGACCGAAATTACCCTAACTTTTTTTTTTGTCTACACTTTTGATTGCTTAAAAACAATCCACTTCACATTTTTGCACATATTTCCACCGGTGAAGAACACGGACAGTCATAATGTGGAAACTAAAAAAAAGCACTCATCACTCTTATTAACAGGATGCTACAGTAAAACTACAGTTGTAACCAAGCTTACAGGCTGAATAGAAAGCCAAGCTTATTAACCAGCTAACATCAGCTTGTTATACTCCTGGTTTTATTCTGTAAACAGCAGAACAACAAATCATCTGTAATAAATAAAGGAAACAGATCATGTTCTACATTTTCTTTTAAAATGTTTTGCTAATTCTATTATATCTTAAAATTGTGTAATTTTTACTCAAGGTTATTATAACATCAGAATTTCATACTGGTCCATGCAAAGTTGCTCTGCATCCTTTTGAGCTTTCAGCCTCTACTTGTTGTGGAAATCACTGAATTTGGAAATGTGGGCAGCCATAAGTACAATGGTCCCCAATACTGGTCAATCATTTGAATCAGCTGTGCTATTAAGTGCTGCAGAAGCTTTTCAATGACCTATTTATTTAAGTTAGGTGTGTAGCAGCAGAGAAACACCTAAAACATGCAGGACAATGGGTCCAGAGTACCAGGGCTGGGGCCCTCTGCTTCAGGAAATTTCAGGGTTAAGCTAAGGGTCTACATTTTCTTAGGAATACACATAGCGACTGCTGTTTTATTAATGCTAACTGTGCTAATCACTCATATAAGATGCTAAAGCCCTTCACTGAGAGATAATTTAGGTCCAGACATCTGTAGCATGTCCAGCTAATCCACAACCTCATTATAAACATACACAACAAATGTTATGCATATTTGGTCCCTCACATAATGAGACCATATAATTTGTTCTGCTAAGTTACAAAATATGGTTGTCTTTAAAAGGCAATGGAGACAACAGCACTGAAAGCAGGTGTTTCTCTAAAAATAGAAGAAGTGAATTAAGGCCTCCACAGATGAACTACTATTGTCTTTCATAGAGTTTTATTGGAACACAGCTCTGCCTCAAAATACTTAGAACCTAGAAATTTATAGCAAGAAGACTAAATGAATTAAATAATCAAATAAAAATCCAAAGGTTTTCAGAAAGAAATAATTCTCCATCTAATGTCAGTGTGTGAACAGCTTCTCCTAACATCTATTCTATTTATTCTGCAGCCCTGTTCCCCTTTTCACATTATGCACTCACTTGTTTTCCCCCTCAGACCAGCTTGACTCCTTCTGACTTTCATCAGGCGTGTTTAAAGCATTCCTATACGATGTTTTAGAGTGCAATCACAATTTGATGTCCCTACAGGAAGGCAGTTGCTATGGCAACCATACCATGTTCCTGACAGATATTTAAAAAGGTTATTGCAGAGGTATTTCTCAGGGTTAGTTTCTTTTTAATTTCATGTAAAACCATCACTCTTCGTTTAGATCACTCATCCGGTGCACTCCTTGCATTAAGCAGTTTTAAAACTAACCTCAACAGTGAGACATCCCTGCTGTCAATCTGTTTGTGCAGCTCATTAGAGAATCTGCATCCAGTTCATTAGCGACTTTAGGAGCTGCTTTATCTGTCTGTGCATTGGCATATGGAGGTACCTGTTCCCATTTAAGGAGTTAAAGAGCAGGACAGAAATATTCTGCTTTACATAGAGCGGGCTGTCAGTCACAATAAAGTCTTGGACAAGCTGTGACAAAATGAGTGTGCAACATAGTTTGAGAGAAGGTTTTTTGACAAACATAAAGTCACCACACATACAGGGAAAGTGGATTAATGAAGGTTTTTTTCCTTTTATTTGAATTTTTCCTACCGCTGAGGGAATTAGGAATGTTTGGACTTGACTGGTTTGCTATTTTAAAGGACATCTCAGTCTGCATTTTACATGTTTTTCCTCCTGACGTAATCTGAAGACGATTAATAGGAGCACTAAACATTGATTAAATGCTGCATTTAGAGATACACGTTCAGTTTATATTCCTTACTGTGCAAACAATACAAAAGTTTCTTTGAAATACAAAATAAAAAAAAATCTCTAATTTGAAGGTAGAGATTGAAAACATGAACCTGAAAACATCTGGTGCATAGGGATAAGTTCATGTACAGAGTGCTATTCATCAGGAGCTGTTGACTTTTTGAGCCCTGTGACCCAGACAACCCCATATAGACCCAGGGCATGGACTATACCTCACTATTTTGCCGCAGCAACATAAGGTGATATTAAAAAGGAAATTACATGAAACATGTAATTCATGGAACAAAAATGAATCTGACCATGTGTGTTGCAGCATGGTTTTGTATATTCAACATGCAGGTAAGGCAAGCCTTGTAAGCAGAGTGTTAGTTACAGCGATACAGTGTTACAGTGTGGTTACAGCGACAGTTGAGGAAATAAACTTTGTTCCAGGGAGTTAATGCAGTCCCAAATGACACACACATGCACTTTGTAAACTGAAGTCAAAGTCCCATCAGCATTTGTCTAGTTTTTATATAATGTCCACCATCTATATCAATCGCAAAATATCCAATCCAGTCCGTTTTGAACAATTTATGTCTTAATTTGAAGACCCCATTTCAACAATCATTTTCAGACACAGAAGATGTGTTATACCTACTGTAAAACAAGCAGCACAGCAGGTTGTTAACCCTCTTTCTTGTTTCTCAAAACTACCGTCTACTGTCAGGAGACACGGAACATTTCACATAAACTAAGTTGTTAGAGTGGCTCTCTGAATGATGGTTGGTTAGAATAATGAACGGCAGCCACACTCCCAGATGGGTTCATGATCCTTTGAGCTATAACAAAACCTTACTTTGCCTCTGAGAATTTGGGAGGAATGCAATGTGTGGATGATTTGAGGATAATCAGTCAGAAATCCAGAAAAAGTGATTCTGAACTTGTTTGTGTGTGAGAGTGAGAAAGAGATATGCACGAGATGTTCAGCGAATGCCTACACCTTTGTTGTAGAAACTACACAGGCCTGTATTAAAGTGATGACCAGTCACAGTGCGTCTGAGGGTTGAGAGGGAGAACCGTTGCTGCAAGCCTGAGTCATGTGTGGTGCTCAAACTGCAGACGCCCTGCTATATTTGTTTGATTAAACAAACTGAGCACAAACTTTGTGCATTCAGTGATCTGTGAATGTGCTGAATTCAATAATGTGTTTAGGAAATGAAAGAATTTGTTTTGTTAGTCATGGAGGTAAACACAAAAGTATAGATATTTGTAGATGCTGAATTAGAACTCCTAATCTTAGAGGATCTAAGGCAATTCTCAGAAAAAAAGCATGTTTGTGTGATGTTGCCCTCACCCTGCTGGCTGGGCTCCTGATCGGCCTGGGCTTTTCTGATGGTGAGGTCCAGTGGACTTTCCTGGTCCGCCATGAGAAGCTTGCTGAGGACTGGGTTTTGTGCAGAGGCAGCAGCCGTACCTCCTCCTCCACCTCCACTGTTGCCAGCTCCTGTCCCGTTGCTGCTCTGGATGCCGGCGGGTGCTGAGTTGACTGCAGCGGAGATGGGGCTGAAGCCCCCTCCTGGAGTAGGGGATGGAGAGGAGGAGGCAGACGATGGAGGGGACCTGGGTGTGGGCCTGGCCGGGGAGCTTGGGGGTTGGGCCAGAGACACCGCTCTCGGCAGGCTTTGGTCCTTCATGGTGCCGTTGGGCAGGGGCAGGTCTTCCTGAGTAGTTTTTGAGGTATATTCGGCAGCGAACTGGTGGATCATTCGCTGCATGATCTCACGAGCCACTAGAGGAATGTGAGGGTCCGAGAAACTTGGGAGGTCTGGAGAACACGAGAAGAAAAAGAAACAGAGGAGAAAACATAACATTCCGTCCTCGAGGAATTTGTTCAGTTGTTGGCATGTTCGACTGCTTATTTATCCCATTTCATCCCGAAAATCTAATCCTGATGTCATGCTGCAATAATCCAAAAATCACGCAGAAGCTGCTCTTAATCCTGCCTATTGACTGTGGTGAAAGCACTATGATATCAGTGTGCACATCAGATTATTGCCTGCAGTTTTTCACATGGGACTGTTTTTCACATGTACACTTCGCTTCAAAATCCCTGTCTTTTTTTCTGGTTTTTGGAACTATATAGCTGTCTACGCTTGAATAAATCTGCACAGAAATAAACATGAGCCAGAGTTCCTCTAGCAAAGATACATTCAGTGTTAATAAACATGCATATGATAATGAAACAAACATTTCCAATACTGTGTTTGCAGTGTTGTGCAGGATTTGCTTCTTTTATTTGAATTAAAAGAGCTCTTTTTTTAGGAGTGATGATTTTAGTCACTTTTATTTTTAAGTTCTATAAAATTCAAGCACTTTGTTGTCTAAATCCAAACTATGGTGGGTTTTTCTAGGCTAGGCAAAGCTTGAATCAAAGATCAGTCTTGATTCTTACTAGGATTTTATCTCAACTAAATGAAGATCTACATGCATGTGTATGTGCAGCTTTTCAGTTCATATTTCATTTATGTGCTCACCTATTCCCTCTACAAATCCCCAGATGCAGTCCTATTAATTCATCATGCAGGGTTAAACACAACACCATTTATTTACCAATCGGCACAGAGATCAGCGAATTATTCAGACATACAACTAACTGCTTTTACCTTGTTCCCAGTTAAGCTGCTGTGCTGTCACAACTGTATCAAAGCTGTTCTGTAACATGGAAACCAGGAAGTGATCATTGTATACATCACAGTCAGTTGAAAATGACTACAAGTATGAAGCTTTTACCCCATAAATGAGAAAAGGAGAGGAAAATCTCCTTGGTAAATGTGACATAGCAACTCTTGGCATATTTAGAGGAACATCAAGGTCTGTCACTGTCTAAGGAGTTTGTTTGCTGATTTCAATGTGCCCCAATGTTGTTTAGTGCATTTCTGATACTGGGTATGTTACATTTCATTTGAAAAAACAGTCTTGTCTGTGGATGGAAATTCTTCGCCCAACAACCAATCTATGACTGCTACCAAAACCTAATTAGCCTAATTAATCAGAAAGTTGGTCAAACTGCCATCACTTGAAGCTGCATGCAGCATCTAGAAGTGACACAAATCTTCATAAGTGCAGACAGAGTTTCTGCATATTGTAGCATGAGATTAAGTAATGTCATAGTAGGATCATTTGAGTAACATTTGATTTGATTTAGTAGCAGTGGTGCATATTTGCAGTATATATGTGCTGTTTGAAGGTTTAAATGATTGTGTTGCACACCAGTCCACCTATTTCTTTAAAAAACAACCAAACCAAAGCATTTGTTGTATCATTTTAAAATGTATTGTCAATTTTTCATTTGCTGCGTGTCCTAGGACACAAAAACGGTCAACCTTTCTGTTAATGGCTGCTGTGAAGTGATGAGTTCTTAGCCAACCCTAGCTATTAATTTCACTGGTTAATTTGCAATGAGCAAAGCAGCAACACCATCACCATATTGTTGCCATATAATGTGATGTTGTCCCAGATAATACAGCAGTAAACCTCAATTTCTAAACATTTGATAAATTATTTGGATAATTTATTGTGTAAAAATTAAAATCCTTTAAATAGGACATTATCCCAAAACAATAATCCTGAAGATGTGCAGATGTAGCTTAAAATCAAATGGTCTATGCTGTAGGGTTTGTGTAATGCTTGTATGGTAATCTAGGAACCACACAGCAGGTCTATGATGCTTTTTTGCAGCCGCTGCTATGTCATCATGCTTCCTATTATCAACAATGCAGTCACACATCAACCAGCTACATCAACGTCTTGCTCACTTTCTCAAATGATTTTTCCAAATGTGTTCGGTTTTACAGCCAGATTGTTTTTTTCCTCTCCTTGTCTGCTTTGACTCGATCTACAAGAATGGATGCAGAAGAAATTCTGCAGGAAATAACCTTCTTCTTTTCATGTATATTTCACTTTTTTGCCTCAATCTGTCCCTTTATCTTTCCTGTCTTTTGTTGAGACAGTGCTTTGAAAGATATCAGTCTGAATAAAAAATGTATTCATATTCAGACTATTGTCCTCAGTCTAGCTAATTAGGTTTGCTCAAGTAATTGTAGAGAATTCTAAAGTTTACTTCTTGAATGGATGAAACATAATTAATCTGGACATTCTACAATTCATAGAAACGTGGTAACTAGCACGTAATTTACCAGTTCAAGTATAACCTCCTCACCTCAGCTGAGCTTTAGCAATTATATTTCTTTAGATCTTCCCCAACAGTGAGTTTGTCAGGTAGCTGGAATACAGTATGTGCCCCAGACATGTCAGCAGGTGCTGTAGCTGTATGTTGCTGTGACAGACTCAATATTCCTCTGTTCTCTCACTTCCGTGCTTCCTGAAAACATCACAGTGGGTAATCACTGCCACAAAAATGCTCCTGTTGTTATGACATAAAGGAGCTTATACTATAACAATCACATATTCTAGCATTTTATTTCATGGTGAATTAAATACTAGAATATGTAATTGTTATAGTATAAGCACCATAGCACCATAACTCTCTATGTTAAATAAAATGATAAATAAATGAATAAACCCCCCAAATATCCAGTCTTTGTTCAATTAAATGAAATCTAAAACTCTATAAGCTCTGATCTGTATTCATGCAAAACAGCAGGATCCAGAACAGCATCAGGTGAGCTTTTGCACAAACAGAGTCCTGCATGCCCAGTCATGTGCTGGCATGCCAAACAGGGTCTAGCTTTAAATACAGTCAAAAACGTAAACCTACTGGCTGTGAATGTAGAATATCAGGATAGCTGTTGCATTTTGGAATTTTTTCTCTCAGAATTTTTACTTTTAAGGTGTTTGCCTGAAATTTTCAAGTAGTTTATGCACCAAGATAACAGTAAAATTTGCCACCTGATTCAAAGTCGCCTATTGGTGCTAATCTAAAGGGCTATTACACTCTGTTTTAAGGAATCAGGAACATATTTGATCTTTTCTAGCTTAACATTTTAAACCCATTAAACCTTACCTCTGATGATCAAATTAATAATTTAAGTCTTTACTGAAGTCACTAGATAGCAGCTGAAGAAATGTCACAGTACTATCAGAAGTAGTATCAAAAGCATTGTTGCCTAAAACATACAGGAAACAATCACTAAATCATATAATCACATTTAATCTATGCAACATGAAATCAGTTTCAACTGAGTGAACTTTTATTGAACTGCTGTCTAGGAGAAAATGCTATTATATCTGATATGCACATGTTGGGGAGGTCTTTACTTGGCCCACCTATATTACAAAAGGAGAAGAAAAATAATGTAATTGACTTACTGTTCTAAGTATAAATGTATTGGTGTTTGCAGAATAAAACACTTCTTACTGCTCCAGATTCATCTCTGTCTTTTTTCAGCTTAATATATTGCTAATTGAGTGTTCTGAAACCTTTAGATTTTTCTTTTAATCAAGCTAAATACAGTTTTTCTCATATGAAAATAAGCTTCACTGCTTCAACTGAACAGTGAGAAAATAATGTTTGAGCCACATGAACCCATATTATATTTGTTAAAACACAAAAAGAGCTATTTTTAGGGTTTTCTTTTGCATTATGACATCCTTATATTGAGAGCTTTATAAGCTGGATGTGTCATTGGACCATTAGAATCTAAATAACTAATGTGTTTTTATAGTTATCAGCGGTATGAATGGCAAAAAGTACAGTACCTGCTAAAGTTACATTCTCACACACACAACTCATTTTGTGCAAAACCTATTTTATTTATGTAGTTACATCGTCTCAACTTCCACCACGCTGCTGGTTACCATGCCTAATCCATTCCTCTGCCACAAGCCTGTCTCTTTGGCTAGACCACATTAGCAAACTGCTCCAATGAGTCTACCTTAAGGCTCTCGGTATTGGTTGATTTTAGTTGCTACAAGTCTTTCAAAGTAGAAAACAAGCTGTTAACATAAAGTCCTGGAACATCAAGTAGAACGAAGTGTCGTCCCTAACATGTATAGAAAGCTTCATGCTGCAGGGTGAACCTAACTACACATTGTGATCTGTGTTGACTATCCTCTCCTACTTTTAGGAGAAAATCATTGAAAATCATTGATCATTAGAAGGTCCTGAAAGTACAACAATCCTCAGATTCAATAGAAAGGCAGTTTTCTGATGAGTCAAATTATCTCTGCAGTATTCCCCTGCCTTCCTATATGATAAAAGTGTTTTGTGTGTTGCTATAAAAACAAAGAAAAGCTGGAAGAGGAGCCAAAATGTCAGGCAGAAACTAGATAAATATGAGTTTTTTTTCCTTTGGCAGAGATGTTTGAAATAAGGAACCAACTGCCATCCTGCAAAGCTGAGGCGAAGGCTCGCCCCAACTGATGTGCGTCGTTATAAAAATTGGAAAGCTACAGATTTTACCAGGAGGTCATAAGTAGATGCTTCCGTGTTGAAAATATGTCTCTACTGACAAGGTGACCTGGAAATAAAAAGAATGTAAATGAAGGAGCTTAAACATTTAGTGATTTTTATTTTTCCTGTGAGGTTTTATAATCTCCGATATCAGACTTATGTTAAGTTACACAGCCTGTGTTATCTCTTGTAAAGACAACCTGTGCTAACATTAATGCTACCATTCTTCATAAACATCACCACAGCCGTTTAGGTTTTAATCCCATTTAAACTAAGAACATAAGTTCTGCCCTGAGGCTAAGGTGCTCGGCGGAACAGATATTGGTCCAATTAAAGTCCTAATCAATCTGGCTTCAACCACACAGGCAGAACTACCTGTGGAGGTGCTATATTTAGAGAGAGAAACAGACTCTTTCTGGAGCACATAAAACGTTGTTTGATAAACATGTACACTGGCGCCTGTTGGCACGAGGGCAGCACATAAGGAAATATTTATTAGTTCTGTTCTAACTGCAGTGTTGAGACAGATATGCCAACTACACAACTTCTGTTAGAATTTTGGACTTTTTTCTTGATGAATTATTTGTTACTTTTTATGATACAACTTCATATTCTTTAGAAATATAGTCAATTTAAGCTATCACACAAAATCTGAAATATTATTAGCTTTTATACAAAGAAAATATTAACTAGTTATTTTTGTTTTAGTAGATATTTGTTTAGTAAATGTATTCAATGAATCTGGTTTTACCTGCTCCTTTCATGACCGATTAATTTTGGCATACTTATTGCCAATGATTAACATGTTTTCTTTTGTATTTTGTGGCACTATTTTGTAAGTTGACTGACTGAAAATGGGGTGGAGAGAGAGAGAGGGGAAGACATGAAGCAAAGGTCAACGGGCTGGGACTTGATCCCTGTACCACCGCTGGGTGGGTTGATCATTTTTCATTAAAGAACCAGGCTGTCAACGGTTGAGAAAAAACTGGTCTAAACAACAGTTCAGAGTAAACTGATGTGAACATAAGGTTCTTCTATGTCCACATAGTGGTTTGATAATATTTTAAAGCATTGTAGAAAGTTTTAGGGTTTGTCATCAAAAAGCAAAGAAAATATTCGTGATTTGTTTCATTCAGACAGCTTTTTCAAATCTTGGCTCAACTTTTGTAGTTTATTCTTCATTTGGAATTCTGGAAGGAAATGTATTCAGTCTACGTCTTGAGTATTTATGTAGTTCATCTTCCCTTGGAAGTTAATTAAAATTTTGGGTTAGACCTTGTGAAAAGTTTACCATCTTCAATATTTCCATGAATGGATGTGCTGTGGTAGGCAGTGGCGATTCTAGACCAAATCCACCAGGGGGGCAGGGTTTTTTCATGGGGGCACAGACAAAATAATGAAAGAAATGTAACAGGGCAACACAGTGGCTGTGGAGCTTCAGGATGCAGACCCCTGATCCTATCTCAACATAGCTGAACCTTGAAGTGCAACCATTAATTTTTAATTCATTGTCAAAATAAAACTGTAAGGGCAAAAAATAAAATTGGCCCAAGGTACCAATCTGTTACGGTTGTGCTGTGCTAGTGCATATCATAAGCAATTGATTTAGTATTATGTCTTTAGTACAGGAGCCATAGCAGAGGCCAGGACAAGTTCTACAGGGGCCCTGGCCCCAGTTGGCGCCTGTCTAGAACCGCCCATGGTTGTAGGGAATGATGTGGAGTGGGTATGTCTCACCTTTTCTGTGGAACACAGCATTGAGGAAGTCTCGGGCCTGTCTCTCCAGCCGGCTGATCCGAGACTGCCCCTGTTTGAAGTCTTCACACTCCAACAGCACGTGGCCGCCTCCACCGTTTTCCACAATGTGCTCCTAAATACACACAAACACACACATACATGTATAGAGTGAGTATTCCAATAACCCACCTTGTGAAACAAAATCAGAGAACTGTGGTACTGAGTCTTATGAACCAAATCTCCATATTTTTCCAGATTTGCTCCCCTGTTTTACCACATAATCAGACGCCGAAGCACGCAGCTCTTTTCTTTGTTTACACTGAGCACATATCACTATATGAAGTGCCATATTGGGATCACAATTTTGTTCATGCTGCTTTTCCACACAGAATATTATTGTCAGAAGGTCAAAGCAGCTTACAAATGTAGTTATTAATTATTAACCAGGGGCAATTATAAAATAAAAGAGGGCCAAGAATAAAGACAATGCTCTATAGTATTTGATTTTACTTTCAAAAATCAAATTGACTTAGTGGTCAAGACAAGCTTTTTCAGCTGTGCCTTTTGCCAAAGTTAAGCCTTTTATTCCGCTGAAGTAGAGAAGGCCATTTATGCTTTTATTAGCTCCAGAACTGGACTATTGTAATGCTTTCTATGTCGGTGTCTCACAGTGAAGCCTAAATCGCCTTCAGCTTGTCCAGAAAGCAGCCGCCAGAGTTTTAACTAACACCTCCCGACATATTTTTTTACTGGCTTCCTGTATGTTTTAGAATTGATTTTAAACTTTCACTGTTCATTTTTAAATCTCTTAACAGCCTCACACCTTCTTATCTATCTGAACCTTTAAGTGTGTGTATGCGTAGCAGGTCCTTGAGGTCATCCAGTCATATTTTATTGGATGTCCCAAGGACTAAGCTCAAATACTGGGGGGACTGGGCCTTTACAGAATCAGAATCAGCTCTACTCCCAAGTTTGTACAGACAAACAAGGAATTTCATTCAGGTGCACTTTGCTGTTAATAATTGAGAATATCTTTTTAAATGTCATTTGACTTTATAATAGAATATAATGTGAGATCAGTCCAAGTATGCATGGTGTTCTGGAACTCTGACTGTCAAGTGTTCATCAGGGGAACAGTGTTAGCACCCACCTGAAACCTGTTTCCTTTGGATCTTTGTGCCACCATTGAACCAGGACTTTTTAAAAGCAAATTGTAGATGTATTTGATCAGAAAGGCTTTTAATGTTTCTTAGCACATTCCTTTTTGTTACAATTATTTTGTTTTCTGTGATCTTTCCAAGTGTTTTTTATGGTTTTATTGATATTGTCTCCTTATTTGGATGTTTTAAAACGCTTTACAAATCAATAAATCAAATAAACTGAAAATGTACTAGTGCATTTTTGTACCTGATAACACATAGCAGTCTACATGAGAAAACAGAAAACTCTGCTTCCTTCTTCTTCAGTACTGGCAAAAAAATATCTCAAAAATAAATTAGTTATAATTAATTGGTCAAAGCAAATATTCAGATTTGACCAAATAAAGTAAACCAATTTGTTTTCTAGGTTAACACATCCAACTGCCCCTTACTGACAATGACTTAGACATCTGAAACAGAAAAATAAAAACTATCGAGTAAATCATCAACAGAACATGAGCCAGTAGTGTTATTACGATTTCTCATCTTACATAGTATTTATGTATTCACTTAGTTTGTAATGGATTCCATAAATGTATCCATCAATTAAATTTTTGCAGCAATGCTGTCTGCAATCTTTCTTCATTCTTTATGTTTTCATTAGAGACAGACTATCACTGAATTAAAGTATTGCAGCTCTGCATGCTTCACCCCTGTCCTTCATATATGCACACTCACTTATTTACAAACAGTCAGTTCAGGACATTGCATGACGGCCATGATGGTTAAGTAACAAATTAGGAGAGAGTTAGGAGAAACTGTGGTTCACTTGATAGAAGCTAGAAGCTAGTGAGAGTTAGGAAACTGAGTGTGCAGCAGAAAGAGGTTTCTCAGAAAAGAATAAAATGTGTTGGTTTAAAGTTATTCTTACGTTTTTGTGCCTGGTCTCTGTCAGAACAAATGTCTACTGATTATTACATAGATCTAAAGCCTCTCCCTGCAGGGGTTTACCCATAATAATTCACTACAGCAACAAATAGTTTTTGTCAGTGTCTGAGCCAATTGAAGGAGAGAGTGCGTGACTACAGCTGTTGCCTGGTCCTATATCTGTATTTAACTTCCCCCATCTAACATTTGTGTATCATTACCTTAAAGGGACTTTTAGAGCAAAATCACATGTTAAAAGAAAACTATCTAGATGGATTTCCAAGTCTGAGTGGTATGACAGATTGGCAGCAACATTACTACACCTCGGCTAAACCTTTTCAAGTAAAACAGACTGATTATAACTAGAAAAGTGAGACTTTCAGCTGTTTCTATTTACGGCTTCTCTGCTTTACTCAGTTACTGCAGGGCTTGCTAACATCAAATAGGTTATACTCATGACACAGTTGTTCAGAGTCGAATGTGCTGGTCCACCCCTGTGTGCATTAAGGTAATAATACTTGTCAGAGCTGGAGCAGATATGCTTTTAGCCTGAATCCTTCCTAAAAAATCCCTTTTAATTCCAATTTTTGTCATTATAGAGCACTGTTCACTCCCTGGGTCTGTTAGGTCTTCAAGCTATTGTCTTTCATATATTCCTCCTGCCATTCTCCTCTTCACTAGATAAATCAGCATGTACATTTTAAATACTTCTACAGCCACTTTGTGATGCAATATTGTCAAGCTTTGTTGTTCCTTTAAATAAAATCATCCCTCTCTGGCAACTTTAGTTGCATGCCAAACTTATTTAGTTGCATGCCAAACTTATTTAGCTGCATGCCAAACTTATTTAGTTGCATGCCAAAATTATGCACAGTTTCTTTCTCCTTCTTTACAATTCTCAACTTCACAGATGGAAGTGAATATAAGTATACTGAGCTAGAAGCCTGAATACGATCGATAAGAAAAAGGGTTTAAAATAATCAAAAACAGACTTTAGGTCTTGATCCTTCTGTCATTTCTCTATATTTTACCTACAAGGGACCAGGTTTTAGTCTTGAGTAATGATGAACTGATGTTGTGTCTATAAACCCCCCCACCCAAAAAAAACATTGATTCTAAATATATTGCATCTTTTCAACAGTTCTGTTGCACTCTTGGCCCTTTGGCTCTATGTACTCCCATTCTCTCTAATCAACAAGATGCTTATGATGAACTGTCATGAATACCCAGGTATAAAATCAGGCTTTTACAATTTTATTACATTTATAAAATGTACTCGTACTCGCCGTCTTCCGCTTCATCTGGGACTGGGTCGCGGGAGCAGCAAACTCAGCAGAGACACCCAGACTTCCCTCTCCCCGGCCCCTTCCTCCAGCTCCTCCGGGGGGAGCCCAAGGCGTTCCCAGGCCAGCCGAAATACATAGTCCCTCCAGCGTGTCCTGGGCCGTCCCCTGGGCCTCCTCCCGGTGGGACATGCCTGGAACACCTCCCGAGGAAGGCGTCCAGGAGGCAACCGGTGTAGATGCCCGAGCCACCTCAACTGGCTCCTCTCGATGTGGAGGAGCAGCAGCTCTACTCCGAGCTCCTCCTGGATGACCGAGCTCCTCACCCAATCTCTAAGGCAGCAAGGTTATTATCGTTAACGAAAACTAACGAAACAACGAAAACTAGAAGTAAAAAAACATTTTCGTTAACTGAAATAAAAATAAAAACGAGACATTGCAAAAAAACGAAAACTAACTGAAACTGTAATGAGTGTTCACAAAACTAACTAAAGTTAACTGAATTTATAGAGATAATGTGCTTAGTTTTCGTTTGTGTGTCTCATGCATTAGTGTGAAGTCTAGTTTCCAGTTGTTTTTGTTCTCGCTGTGCCACATTCCGCCAGCAGATGGCAGGTACGTCAGTCGAGTCATCTGAGTGGTCCGTCCACACCTGGCGTCATGTCAAACCAAGTGTCTTGCAGAGTAGGGTGACCAGACGTCCCCGATTTAGACGACCTGTCCCCGGCTAAAGCTGCCCCCGGAAATGTCCTCGATGTTGGCGTTTTGTGAATGAGAAATGTGTGTTGACTTACTACGGTAGCCGGGGGTAGAAAGCCCGAGTGTGCATGTTACTCGCAACTGCTGTTACGGTAGCTGGTCGCGCTGATGTTAACGTTACAGACAGAGTAGAAGAAGAAGAGCTCAGTGCGCCGCCTTGGACTGGGCTGATCCTGGCCGTGATGAAGGCTCGTTTCACGGTAGTTACTAGTGTTGTCATCATTCAAAAAAAATGTTAAAACAAAAATAAAAAAAAAATGGCTTGGATGTGTTTTGTTTTACTTTTTTAGGTGAGGAGACCAATGTTAATAAACCAAGTTTTAATGCTCGAACAGAACAGCAAATAGGAAGATAGGCGCACAACTCCCTGATTTGGGAAATTGGAGCCACACCGTCAACAAGGATTCATCCAAAGTAAGATGTTTTAGAATTGATTGGTGACCTTTAGTTTATATTTACCGAGTTAGTTGTTAGTTTTGCTAATTTATTATAGTGATTTGTGAACTCAGGCTGAGGAGTGTTTCTGAGCTAGAAATGTCCCTGGATTTGATTTCAGAAAAAAGACTAAAACTATAACTGAAACTTAATAAAAACTAAACTGAAACTAAGCAATTTCAAAAAATGAAAACTAAACTAAACTAGCAAACAAATGCTAAAAACTAATTAAAACTAAAATAGAATTGAAAATGTGAAGTCAAAACTCAATAAAAAATAAAAAGTAATGAAAATTGCAAAACTATTAAAACCTTGTAAGGGAGTGCCTGGCCACCCAAGGAGGAAGCTCATTTCAGACGCTTCTATCCGGGATCTCATTCTTTTGGTAAACGTTCATGACCATAGGTGAGAATAGGAAATGTAGACCGACCAGTAAATCGAGAGCTTCGCTTTTCGGCTCAGCTCTCTCTTCACCACAACAGACCTGCACAGCGTCGCCATTACTGCGGCAGCCGCACCGATCAGCCTGTTGATCTCCCGCTCCATTCTCCCCTCACTTCTGAACAAGATCCCAAGATACTTGAACTCCTCCACTTGAGGCAGGCACTCCCCTCCAACCTGAAGAGGACAAGCCACCCTTTTCCGGTCGAGAACCATGGCCTCAGACTTGGAGGCCATGGTTCTCAAGTACTTTTATTACTATTTTCTAAAAAGCTTAGGCCCACCTTATTTAACTGATCTACGAGACATCTATACACCAACCCAACAGGTCAACTAGCAGGTTTATCTCAGATGTTCCCTAGCTCTACTTAAGACACTTTTTCTTTGAAAACGTTAGTTGCTGTTTAGCTTGAAGGCAGTGTGGCACAGTACAGCTCAACTTTGATCAGTGAAAGGAATGTTGAAAGAAGACAATCACAGAAATTTTGAATCCACATGTTTTAATGCCTTTATTGGTCACACAGTGCACCTTCAGCTACTGTGGTGCGTCTCTTCATATCTCTTTCTCTTTCTGGCAATGTACATTATCAGAATTTCCTCCACTGTTGCCATATATGCTATTGTCTTAAACTTTCCTCTACATTTCAGAATCTCACTCAGAACTGCCCTCAAGTACCTCAAGTGCCGCCCTTCAGATCATTAACTTAATAAGGTGGCGCAGTTGGAAGCACTGTTGCCTTGCATCAAGAAGGTCCTGGGTTTGACTCCTGGCCAGGGGTCTTTCTGCACGGGGTTTGCATGTTATCCCCGTGCATGCGTGGGTTCTCTCCAGGTACTCTGGCTTCCTCCCACAGTCCAAAAACATGACTATTAGGTTAATTGGTTACTCTAAATTGCCCTTAGGCACGAATGAGTGTGTGCATGGTTGTTTGCCCTGTGTTGTCTGTGTTGCCCTGCAATGGACTGGCGACCTGTCCAGGGTGTACCCCGCCTCCCGCCCATAGACTGCTGGTAGAAGGCACCAGCTTCCCTGCAATCCACTATGGAAGAAGTAGTAGAAAATGACTGACTGTTTTTAAGCTGCAATTAGCAAACTAACAGCGGCATGTATGTCAATCTACCATCTGCAGGCGAGCTGGCCATATCGATAGCCCAACTTATTAACCAGTAAATATCTGCTGAAACTCTCAGTGGTAATTTGTTAAGAGCAGAACAATAAACATGATTGTATTCTGGACAATATGCATGTTTACTTAAAAACTACAAAATTAAACAGGCTTTTGATTAAGTCTTAGATAACATCAGTATAATTGTAATAATATTTAAAGATGCAACAAAAAAATCTGGTTTTTGAAATCGGGAAAATGTTTAGCTTGATCGCTCCTGAGCAGTGACTGGATGGAAACAATCTATATAGGATCAGTTAATCCACCATATGTAGTTACTTCCACTTCATTCTTCTCTGTGGACGTTTTTGGGAAATCTTCCAGGAACAGATATAGACTGCTGTTTCAGTAATACTTAGGTAGCATTTCTGAAACAGCTAATACTAAGCAATGCTAATTGCCGATAATAAGATGCTAAACTCACTGATCATTCTCTCTCGATGCAATCTGCTGGGTTTCCTTAGATAGAAAAACGTTTTATCCAATTTAAATAAATAACTGAACCTGACTGCACTGTTCAATGGTTAGGATTAATTGGAATGTATGTACCTGACTTGAAATCTATATGATTCGATTGAATTGACTTACCCCATTGTAAAGTTACCCACCTTTCACACAATGCAACAGGAAACAACACTCTCCAATTATTTTTACCTCTGCCTTCCTCCCTCCCTGGAGTAAGGGGGAGTCAGGTTTAGTCTTAACCGGCTCAGTTATGGTTGAGGTGCAAACACACCCTCCATTTCTGCTACCTGTATGAATCCTTCTCTTTTCCAATGGTTACAATCAGTCTGACAGAGAGAGGTATCCCGATCCTTGTGGTTTTTAGTATAACAATGGCCACCAGTGGGCTCTACATGGACAAACTTGATCAGTTTATTATTTTACTTAGTACCCCTACACAAAGCCCATTCTAAAATGTTCAAACTCTAACACTCAGTAGTTTAATCTAATCTCCCCAACAACCCCGCACCATTCCAAACCCTTTGTGAAGTGTCTTGAGACAACATGTGTTGTGAATTGGCGCTAAATAAATAAAACTGAATTGAATTGAATTGTATTAAAATATTTGTAAAACCTTGTCTTACAGTGTCACAGAACAGAGTGAAGTCACCTCTGCTCTTAATATAATAAATCGAACAATCAGAGCGGGACGGTTAAAAAAAACATATTTTTTGCAGTTCCTATATTTTCTTATATCATAAAGCTTTGAGGGAAATCAGAATTAGCTAAACCCTGTATTGGCAGGTCAAAATCTAACCTAAACCCAAAAAAAACAAGCGACTTGATTTTATGTCAAAATTAAATGCTTTTCTGTTTTAAAGCATATAGATAAATGGTAAATATTTTGGTTTACAATCTTTCTGTAAGTACTGTGATACAGTGAAAGAATAGTGTTTTTACTATACTACTGTTTTTACTCTACTATACTAGAGGTTAAATTGTAAAGATTTCATACCAGTCCATCCCTATTTTTTTATGCTCATTAGAAATACATTGGGATATGAGAATCATTTTGACCGTTTTACAGAACATTGAATATAGTTTTATAACTTTCAGATTTCAGTATTCACTTGTTTGAGGAATGGATGTGAAAACAGATGCTTTTGCACTGCATTGTTTATGGTATTTATTATTAGCTCAGTTGATGAAAATGCTCTTGGTTGTGCTGGTTTGTAATTATTTGTGACCTCACTTCTAAAACTAGGGCCCGTTCACACTGCAGGCAAATGTGACCTAAATCCAATTCTTTATGAGTCAAGTGACCAGGTCAGACTTTTTAGAACGAGTGTGAATGCTCAGACCTGGCCCATATCTGATTTTTTCCCCAAGTCAGATTTGACCCACTTCCATAAGTGGTTCTGAATCCAACGTCTATCTAATTTTTGTAAATTGCGACTCCAGTGGGAAGGACCAAGGCGGATTTGATATGACTTTCACGTCACTTTCCATTGACATTGGTCTCAACTCTATGCCGGCGGGAAGTAATAGCAGTAAGCAAGATGGACGACAGCTGCAACGGTACTGCACAGTGGAGGTACTGAGAGGTGTTAGTAGCTTATAAATATATGGACTGACACCTCTATTCAACCAAAGTTGAAGTTTGGATCGGTTCCGCATCCAAAAAGACCTCTGTGCTGAACTGGCAGTCAGAATTCAGTTTCACTATGTTTTTATTTTCCTCCTCAGTACCTGCTGATACATTAAATGGCATCTGTTAGACAAACACTTTACAAAAGCAATTACAACCATTGGACCAAAGTGTGCTGTGTTTGACATCATTGCCATTTTTCTTTTGCACAAGTG
The DNA here is from genome assembly GCA_036173005.1 of Crenichthys baileyi. Lineage (NCBI taxonomy): Eukaryota > Metazoa > Chordata > Actinopteri > Cyprinodontiformes > Goodeidae > Crenichthys > Crenichthys baileyi. The sequence continues at coordinate 1,116,798 of JAHHUM010002598.1, read as the reverse complement.
GGTCAGTTTGAAACCAAAAACAGTTCAGACTAGAGTCAGATGTAGACAACATTTTAAAAGTCATGTGAACGGCGACACAAAAAATCTGTTTCAGAAAAAACCTGAATCATCAAGACCTGCAGTGTGAACGTAGCCTAAATCCACATCTTTAGTTGCAGTAAGCATCATAGCCTGTAATGCACATTGCTACAATAACAAGCATGTGCAAGTGTGAACCTACCTTGTTTTTCTCACGTCTTAAGCAGCAGAAGAGACAGTTTTCATCGAAGGACCAGTCAGACACTTCCTCCGGCTCGCAGTCTGGATCAAAAATAGAAGACAAAAAGTAGCAGGTTAATAATGACAGACTCCAGCTCGACCCATGTCAAAAACAACATATAAGGCCTATTTCTCAGTTTAGTTTAATAAAAAAACACTTTAAGAAAAAGTAGTTTTTAATAAAATCACTGCTGCAGAGGGATATTTTCCTAACTGAATAAATGTTTTTAAAATAAAGGCTGGATATGCAAGTGTGAGATTATGCTGCTGCAATGAAAGATACATTTATTTTAAGGCTTTTTACACCTCTTTACCAGGGGTGCCACTAAGTGTGGAGGTCGCTGTATCTTTCAACACTTAATATACTGTCTTTGTATTAATTTAACATAGGGTTTAATTCATCTACACATTGATGCCTTCTATAATGCACATTAAACAGCATCGTGAGGCTTTTTAGACAAGGTTGCTTATAAACGAGCAGAGAAATCCCAACACGCTGTTTTAATTCAGGATCTATTCAAGAGTATAGACTCAGAAAGCCAAAGGTTCAAAACCTACAACAGCCGCACTAAAAACATTCCCTTTTAATTACAGCCCTTGATTAAATAAACTTTAAAACTTGAAGTTGGTGTGAAAATGAACTACATCTGCAGATTAAAGCCAAGACTTAAAAGCCCAGACCTGTCAGATCCTTCTGACTGAGACAGCATTTGTTTAAAATATTCACCTGTACACATAAAGCTCCTGCAGATGATCTATGTCAGCTTTCCAATAAGCTTCATGCACACAGCTGGAGGAGGAAATAGATTGGCGTCACTGAGACCATCCGAGGGTTCATTAAGTTAAGTATAGTATTCAATGATTCAAATTTCTCTTGACACTTTAACATTTTTCAGCGTGTGCAAGATATTTTCCAACGTGCAGACACTGAGGCACCCATCCGGTTTATGTTGTTCAGCCACCACAGGAGTGGGGTGCAGGTTGCTGTCTGGCAGCAGCCCCCCACTTTACTTAACTGAGGTTAAGCAAGTTAACCTTAGTTATGAGCAGAGAGCAGATAATGACACTAAAACAAACCAGGCAACAGGTAGAGAAGAATACCCTAATGCAGATGATGAAATAAAGGAACCAGCCATAGAATTTTTAAAATATCAAAAAGGTAACTAAAGCACTAACACTACAACAAAAGCAAACTTCTAAATGGAGATTCTTATTTTACATAATTTCTCAGTTTACATCTGATCAGTGCCAAACCAATCATAGAGCTTATAGGAACTAAAAATATCCTAGGAAAAGCCACGTTCACACAGCAGGTCTTGATGCTCAATTCCGCTTTTTTGATTGGTGCTTTACACTACTATTTAATTGTGACCGCCATCAGACTTTAGTCTGAATGGTCCACAACCCCAAAGCGACCCACATGCATAGAAGGAGAATATTGACGTCTCACAGCAGCATACTATTTATAGAACTCTTAATGGATGTCGTGTCTGTGTATCATTTTTTAAGTTGTGGAGCATAATATTGTCGAGCAGCCGACAATATTATGACCACATCATAACAAGATGAAGAAATTTAAGAAAAAAGAGAGCACAGCTATTAACAATGGCCTGTGGTGGAGCAGTGACTGCTGCTGCTGTAGAGAGGTCTGTGTGGATGCATGGTCAGAGCCAGGACAATGACTTAAAAGTCGGATGAAATGCGACATGACCGTTATTTCAACAGACTAGAGTCAACAGGTCCAATCAGGGATCAGAATCACAACCAATGGAAAGAGGATGTAATAGAAAATACTTCAATGCGCAACTAAGAGAAAGAATGAGATTGTGCTTTACTATTTATAGGTCCAACATGGCAATAGTAAGAGGTGAAAGAAAAGCACGTGGGCACAAAATGGGGATACTAATTGACCTGAGCCACTCGTGTTTCTTTAGATATGTTACAAGTCTTAACTTTTATTATAGAAGTTCTAGTTTTATGTTTGCTTGCCACCATGTTATTTAAACTGCCGTTTTATATTTTGCATCACACAAGAGATCCCTTTATGAGAAGCTCCTGTTCTGGAGCAGATACAAAAGAACCCTTAAAAGCTTTTCGGCTGGTTACACCTTAATGTAGTTCTCATGTTGAGCACATAAATAAGAACAAGAACAGCCCTAAAGCATCCTAAAAATTACTGAAAGAATCCTGCGGTCCAAAAGTACCTGCTAAGTGTAATCTAGACTCTAGATTCAAACTTAGCTAGAACTAGTCCTGGTACTAAAAAGCAAACTAATGAGAAAGAATGACTTTGAATATTCTTTATTTTTATGTTAATCCTATTGGATTACATGTAGACCACTGCCTCCCTTTGCACTGCATGCCAAAGCTGGCAGTTAGCTGTCATCTGTGAGGCCTGTTGAAATGCTATTTGGTTTCCTTTTCTCCTTTTGCCCAGATGCTGTCAACACAGCAGGGAGATTTTTGTCACTGCTGACCTTTGACGCTGATTTGGTGTATTTAACAGTCCACTTAAAGTCTCCACTATGTGCTGAAAGGCCGCATTTAGGAGAGGCTGCAATGATCTGATGTCAGCTTGATCCTGAAGTACAGGCTGAAACCCAGGTCCTCTGGCATGCAGGGGGCGTTTTTTATATGTTCACCTGTAGTTGTGGAACTTTGACAAGTTCTGCTATACAATATGAAACAACATGGAAATTTTCCATTTAAAGCAGCCAGGTATACAACCATTATTGCTGATCAATGATTCATTTTATCAGTATGTCAGGAACCTCTGCCTGTGACCTTTCTGATTTAAAACTATGAGACAATGTCCTGTCTTTAGACAGACAGCACTCACATTTAAACAGTGCTGATGTGAAAATTCTTCAAACAAATTTCGCTTTTATTGTAGTAGCATAATCTCTCACGGTATAATCCAAGAATCTGTCAGGAATTAACTGATTTTAACCATGTCATTGGTAATTATTTGTTAATACATTGTACAGCCCCATATGGCCACATTTACACCTCGGAGAAACAGAAACTAACCTAAAATTCCTAGAAACTCTGCTCAACATTTCATAGTAAAGTAGGAATTAAAAAAGCTTCAGTCACAGACACTGTTAGGGGACAATCATTGCATCAATTGCGATTTTGTTAAAAAAAATCTAATAGGATTTTGACTCATTCATTCTTCTTCTATACCGCTTATTCCATAGTGGGTCAGGGGGGAGCTGGTGCCTATCTCCAGCAGTCTACGGGTGAGAGGCAGGGTACAATCTGGACAGGTCGCCGGTCTTACTGACTTACAGGACAAACAACCATGCACCTAAGGGCAATTTAGAGTGACCAATTAACCTAACAGTCATGTTTTTTTTTTTTTGGACTGTGGGAGCAAGCTGGAGTACCCAGAGAGAACCTGAAGAAGCCTCTGACTGAAGACACTGTTGTTGTACAACAGTCTCATGAAGAGAGTCAGAAGAAGCTGAGAGATGGAAGAAGGAGTTTAACAGAAAACAAGAGGGCTAAATGGAGTACAGCAAAGGACTTTTGTTTTATTATTTTGAGCTTTCTATCTCGGTCAAGAACTGTATTTGGAAATGTTGGCACCCTTTTGGCAATTTGAGAATTAAGGTAAGATATAGTCTGTAGAATATAGACACTGAGGGTGCTCTTTTTCTAAGCTAGCCATGTTAACTGTGCTAATTGCTAATAATAAGATGCTAAAGCTTGTGTAAGACGTGAACTCTGTAATCATTTTGTCTTTTTAATTAATAGTTAAACCTTCTAATATTAGTAAACCCCTTAACATTTGCCCCAAAATGTCTAAAAACCTGGTTTCTCTGTAATTCCAAATGGAGCATCTCTATTCAGTTCTAAGTTTAACATTAAACTATTAGAGGGCAAGTTGTTTCCTTTGTCACTGAAGATAGTCTAATCTTCACTAGGGTGGGATCAGGAGTTATTTTCACAAAAATATGTCTTGCACTTTGATCCAGCCTGAGTTAATGGAAGCCCACCCCACAAACACTCAGTAAATAACAAAGAAAAAAACTACCACAGACATATCAAAACTGTGAAGCACAGTACAATCTAGCATAAAGTTACAGTAGTTTTAGGGTCCTTTCTTTAGCCACTATGTTTAGGTTTGTGTGTGTGTGCTGTGTGTAATTTATAACAAGGTCTAAAGTAACAGCGCAATTTCCTTTCAGGTTTCTTAGAAACATCCAGATAATTTAGCCACTGGTTTCTCTTTGTTCTGTGTTCCAGCTCTGTCAGTGCCAATAATGGAAAGGTCACAGGTGAGCTGTACTCAAACCCTGTGGTTGTGCTACTTACATTATCCCTGGGAAGACACCAATTAGCTCCAGTCCCACTGCTAGCTTGACCCCTCGCTCTCACCATTGTCTGCGTATTCATGTGTGTGCATGGCACGTTTGCCCACATAAAGAAAATACTGACGCTGTTTACATGAGGCTTCACACTTGTGTGGTCCTGGTCAATAATCAGCTAGTGTGAATGCACCTAATCAGCTCAGCGTTGCAGCTACTTGTTTTTGTGAACATGTGGTGATTTGTTGGAGGTGATGGATTACCCTGCATGTGACATGAAAGGTCACTGCACACAGTTTAGGTCCATGACAAGGAGCTGAAAATGTAGTCGAGTATATAGAAAAAGTACCTGTGAATATGTAGAATCAGACTGAGAGACAGTATTCATGTATTCATTTTATTGTAGACAGTATCTACTTTAACCATCAGGAGTTAGTTAAGTTCCCATATGTAGCTTTTATGTTACTATGCGTTGATGGAGATGTGAGTGTGTAAAAAATGTGTCTAAGCTGTGACTGAGAATGTGTCAGCTTTAATAGAGTTTGGGCATGTGTGGAAGTGTAATGCGTGAGTGAAGTAACATGCCCGAAATATTCTAAAAATGCCTTAAGTTGGTGGGGGATGGGTCACATGACTGTGGAACTCCGTGTTGACCTTGTTTCTGGGAAAGACAGAAAGTCAGAGAGAGGAAGCTGGGTGGTGAGTGGTGCAAATCAAATATGGATTTGATTTGCACCAGCACTCATTGCAGGAAGATGTTTGGTTTGGAGGTTTTGGCTGACTAAATGACAGATACTGCAGCTCCCTTCATCACTAACAGACTTTATATGAGAACAATTTCAAAAAATATTGTACACAAAAGGGGGATACTACACAGGACAGCTTTATTTGTTAAACTAGCTCTTCAAAACCTAAAATTTCATTCAAAGAATGGGAACTAGCCTAGTAGGTAAAATTAGAGAGGCACCAATCAGACATTTAGTGGCTGATTTCTGATCACCCATATTGTACTGCTCTGGCTGCTGATTGGGTGATTACAAATTCTCTTTAAGAAAAAAAGAAAAATAAATTCTTCTGTTGGCATGAAATGTAAATGTAACTATCTCAAAATATATATATAAATATGTATAATGAAATGAAAGACTGAATTTTTTTCCCCTAAACAACCCAAAGTTACAGAGCTGTCTCTCATTGTCTACATCTGTAGGTTATAGAACAGTAAGCAGCCTTTCTGTTGTGAACATTTTTTTGTAGAGGGACCTGCAGTGGCCCACATTGGGTGTAAGGAAGACAGAAATAAGTTCAGCTCTGCAGTTAAACATGATTTAACTACTATTTCGAAACAAAGGCAAATAATTACAGAATGGCCATTTAAATAGCTTTAAGCATCTCATATCAGTGTTTAGCAGGATTAGCGCAATTAGCATTACTAAACTAAACATCAGTCTCTGGCATGAACATGAAGTCATCTGCTTTCATTCTTAAACACCTCTGGTATTGCAGATAGCTGAGTCTTCTCCCCTCAGAGCAACTCCCACACGGAAGAGTGTTGTTGTCAGGGTTACCTGTTATTGATTAGGTATGGTGGATTAACTGGTTGAAGAGCAGATTGGATGTTTAGCTTTCACCAGTCGATCACTGACTATGACCAGCCAAGCATGAAATCATCTGAGAAGCATCTGATAAACATTCCATTTTTTTAATTAACTCATCTTTCTTCCACACGCTCTCTGTGTTCATATAAAAAGCTGTGGCACTGCCATTTAACAGCTGTTTGCACAAGATGCACAAATTACCATGGAACCTTACTCAAAAAGCACAGCAAGATGAACGAATGGAGATTTGTGAAAAAATATTCATAAACCATATTAAAAATCTCTCTAAAATCAGGAAGAAGAGAAGAATGCTGCGGAAAACTGGTACTTGCTTCTATAAGCGAGTTAATACACAACTTACATACTCAGGTGGGAACATCAGCATAAAACGCTCCTAAACACTTTACATCTAGCAGTGAAAGGTTAGCTTTGCTCTGACTCTTTTCCAGAATACTGATTATCAATTTAAATTTCCTTTTATTTGACAAGGTTTACAACATAAACCAGGAGTTCTTAAGTTAATTACAGCAAAGTTACTTCAGTGTTCTCTTACTGACAACATAATGTTGCCTCACAGTGATCAGATCCTGGATCCTGCAGGGGTTTTCACTGGGTACTCCGGTTTCCTACCACAATTCAATTCAAACCTCTGACCATGAACTGCGTTGCATCATATTGGGAGTTTAGTGTATGCTACAAAGATATTCTGACCATGACCGGGCCATGTCTCACCTTTTGCAACCAGAAAGATACACAAAAGGAAAATTGTTGTATAGTCATTGTACTTTATGATCCATTTCGGCCTGTCTTCCTGTGTTAATCCTGTATCTCTCCTGGACAAAACCATTGAAGGAGCTACTGCCACCACTAATGATAACTACTCATTTACTACTAGCTCAGAGCTTATCTGTTTAGCTGTGTTTCTCTTCCAGGTGAACCAGATACAATCAGCTGCATTTCCTTTGATAGAAAATCTTTTATCAGTTGGCATAATAAACTGAACTGACTGCATTGTATTACAGCTAGGATCAAATTAAAATAATTGTAAATGAATTTGAATCTGTCTGTATATGTTGGATGGACTTGATTGCATACTTGTAGATTAATCAGGTCTGTTTATCCTGTAAAGTGCTTTGAGACGACATTTGTTGAGTATTGGTGATATATAAATATCTCAGTTGGATTGAACCAAATTACAAATGAGATAATTGCAACATTACTGTAAAGAAAAACGTAAAAAAAAAAACATAATACATGGCACTGCTAACAACGCTACAGAGAAAGGGAAGAAACTAGTTGCAGTAAACACTGTGTGTTGGGAAGTTCTAAGTCAACGCATTTGGAAAATGGGGGCTCATGTTCACAGAACCTAAAACATACAGCGAAAAAATACGTTGAGCTAGTATAAGGGACTGTAGCCATATTACATACTACCACCCTCACTTACATATATACATATCTCACAAACATATATTCTTCCAACACATACTTATATTCTCTTCTGAAATATAAAAAATTTTTTGCACACATACATATATTTTTCCTCACGCAAACATACCTTTCCCTTTCACAAACCTTTATTTACATTCATATATATATATATATATATATATATATATATATATATA